>VZTO01022796.1:0-14995 GCA_013400615.1 Syrrhaptes paradoxus | reverse complement strand
TAATATCTAATCTAAATCTATCCTCTTTCAGCTTAAAACCAATACCCTTTGTCCTATCACTACACTCCCTGACAAAGAGTGCCTCCCCATCTCTCCTGTAGCCCCCTTTATGTACTGGAAGGCTATTTTAAGGTCTTCTGGGAGCCTTCTCTGTGAGTCTAAACAACCTCAATTCTCTCAGACTTGCACAAATTATAAGATATTCAAACTTTAACATGAGACAACTGCAAAAAAAAAAAAAAAGCCCCTTACATGTAAATACAAAAGGCTACACTTCTCTGTGTAACTTTACTGACTTCACTGAACAGTGCTCAATGACTAGAGTACTAGAAAACACTCAGATGTATTTTCTCTTTAGGTAACTCTTCTGACCTCTGTTATCTCATTTACCTCACAAATATAACGGAAATTTGTCTTCATAAAATAACATGAGACCTACAGTTCTGTGTAATTTCTGAGAATTAACCTGACCACCATTAATCAGCATGAAAACATCATGAGATTCTGTTAATGTCTACAACAGGAGCAGCTTTTATCAGAGGTGTTTATACCACATATCACATTGAAGGGTAAAAACTCTACCCATAGCATGAGGACATACAGCAATGAAAAAGATGATATTACAGATTCATAATGAAAATTTAAACAGATATTAGGCATGGAAATTGATATGATATCAGTCATCAGTGTCCAATTTTGTCCACTTAAACTTCAAAATTTGTCATAAGAACTTGAAATAGCAAGACTTCAGATGTCCTGTGACTAAATTTTTATGTCACCCTTCCATGACAAGAGAATTGGTCCCACAGTGTTTAAGCCCCTATGTATTATTCCCCTCTTGAGCTACATGAGAAGTCCCTATTATCAACAGAGGTATGTATACAAATTGAGAAAAGATTTCTGAAACAGTCTTTTTAAACCACCTTAATGATATCTTGCTTTGTGCAGCATGTGGCATTTAACATTTTGAAGGCACTACACAGACATTAACTAATGAATCCTGACAACATCCCTGTGAGGTAAGTGTCTATAATCATCACCATTTACAGGTGGTGAAGCTGACACAGAAGGCCAACTTTGTACATGAGCTACCGTAGGGATACATTTAGCCAGATTAGTTACATGTCAAAGAATTTTAAACAAGTCTTTTCTGCATGTTCACAGCAGAGCTAGTACTGGAACCTGGGATTTCTTCTCTTCAGTCCCCAGACCCAGTACACCAACGTGTTACCTGATGATTTTAAGCAATTCTGGGTCACACCTTCAACTGCCATCAGCAGCTGCAATTTTTCTGAACCCAGCACAGTTGTAACTGCTTATACCAACACTGAACTTAGTCCAAAGGCTTTCTGAACAGTTTTGCCCAAAAACTCCTTATGCCTGGTTAAAAAGAAATGTCTTTTTGGCAGCACCTAGTCTCTTCAGGAACACATGTTTACATTTTGCTGAATTACACAAATACACTATGCTTTTTGGATAGCTGCAGACATATTAACATTGAACTGCAGACAACCACACATTGGTAATGAGCCCATTTTGTGTCTTGGCTCACGGAAAAGAATGTGGAAATACCTTGTTCTGTGGTATTTTTCCTCTGACAGTACTGATATGGTGCCGCAGGCACTCTGAAAATAATAGCAAAAGGTTAACTGACAATTGCATGTGTATGATAGCCTGATATTATCATATTGTTAAAGAAAGAAAAAAAATCTGAGGCTAGAATATGCAACCAAATATATTTCTAGCTGGTGAGAGCAAGTGAAGCTAGACAAGACATTATACTCAAGCTGCTCAGATAGCTCACACATTCTGTATACATGCCACTTCAGAAACCTCTAAGAATCTTAGAGGAAGGGCAAAGACACCAGGAAAGCTTCACAAAGCAGTAAAGCATCAGCCCAGCAGCACTCGCATATCCACTGTTCCCATGAAAGTTAATAGAAGTTTTAAGCCTTTCATAAAGGCACTATCAGGCCACACAGAGCAAGCAAATTAAACAATGAAGGATTAATCTAAAAATTGTTTTATCAGCTGGAATTATCTACAAAATTTTCCTCAAAACAATAAGACACTTTTTTCATGAACTAAGGGAGAGTCTGCAAGCCCTAAATTGCAAGGCCTCAAGGAATTGCACTCATGGAACAACTAAAAATTAGCGTCAGTATGTAATACAGATTTTTTTTTTTATATGTAGCACAGCCCACTAATGAGACATCCTAACTGAAACTATCCTGCTAGCTTCTTGAATGCTTGCATCCTTACATTCAGTACTAAGTAGAGAGCAAGTTGTTGCATTCAATGCAAAAATCTGAACAGACTTTGTGCCTCTCACTTGTGTCATGCCTTGCAAATCAACTCCTCTCCCCCCATATCACCTGTGTGCCTTTGGTATCTCTCCTTACTCATACAAGTTCCCATTAAGCTGGACAATTTACCCTAAAACCACTTCTCCGTAGCTTGTCACTTTTCATACCTACAAAGTTAAACCTTAACTGTGCTTAGAAAACACATTGTTTTGTGTAAGGTTTTTATTAGGGGCATTATTCTGGATGTTTATGCAGTTACAATTATGTTTCCAAGCCCAGTATTTACTACCTTTACTAGGTACACCTTTTCCCTTTAACTTTGCTGACCTGCCACATAAAATAAAGTCTTGCATTTTACCTATAAATTAATTACTGTGGGGTTAGTAATTTTCCTTCAGCTTAGAAGAACATAAAGAAGTTCCACTTACATAATTTTAATTCAGTAAGAAGTTTTATTTATTGGTTTCTCTTCTGTACAACCAAAATTGAGTCTCTTAAAGCATATATTCTGTAGTTAGAGATGATTACCTGGATGTTTAGGTGGTATCATGGTTTTAATGTTGATCACTGAAGAATTTAAGGGGCAATTTCTGGGAAAGTATGCTATACCTAACCTTTTCACCAGTTGTCTCACTGCCTGACTTTAAATATTTTTTTTTTACTCAATCAATAATTTCTTAGCTGACAAAAACAATTTTCTAAAAGCTGTGGTAGTATGTAGAATTTGTTATACAGCAGTAATTCAACTTGTCATGTTGTCCAATAGAAATATTACCAGAAGGCAATCCACCAGTTTCAGTCACTGTCACCGGAGTTTAAACAACAACATGGCATTTGAGAAACAGTGGTTTGCTATAAAATCTACATCAGCTAGTGGTGGCAAGTTTCCATATCATGTCACCTTAGGTGGTAGACTCAGTCAATACCTTTTGAATTCCTTCTTACTCAGAGTAAAAGAAATTGTGCAATGCAGAAAACCAAGAAAACTTTCAGACCGTTGAACCGCCATGTTGAACATGATGCAGTATTGCTGCCAGAACATCTATCAGAGCAGCAGCCTTAATTATTAAAGCCATTAACAAATTATTAGAGTAGAGCCCTGAACAAATAGATATGCATGTTCCTACTGAGACAACTTTGCAAGAAGAGGGAAAATAATAGGGAACATAAGAAGCTCAGATCCTCTCCTTGTCCCAAAAGCACAACTCTAACATTTACCTGCTCATTTTGATCTTGTGGTATCTAGCACTAGTGAAAGAACTTGTGTAACACTGGTGTGATCTTGAAACAGCACCTGAGTGACTAAGGGCACAGTTTTTCTTACTAATTCCTGCTATATTTAACATTGTGCTGTCTTACAGTTTCCCTAATAAGCTTCTATTAAGTTGAATGTCATATGCCTAATTCAAACATGCCAAAGGCCCAACAGTACTGAAAGAAAATATCCCAACAGCAAGGTCACTTGATTCATAAATCATTGCAACTGATGTCAAATTCTCACAGGAACTCTAAATCCAGGGCTTGAAGAGGGAGACATAAGACTTTCAAACAGAGAGAATTCCTCCTGTTCGTTTGCCTGGAAATACAGTTTATCATGCTCAAATCAGTAGTACAGAACCTCTAAACAAAAATTAAATTTGACTTTTCAAGAAATCCATTTATGTATTCAATCTAATTAAAACTAATTCCTTTAGTGTGTGCTCCATGAATTACAGCTTTTCCCATGTTTTTCTCCTTAAGAGCTAAACTTTTCATAAAACCCAGCTGTATTTGGAGAGATTAGAAAATAACTAAACTGTGAAGTAGCACCAAGTATTACAATACTGGTCATGTTAGTAGCTCACGTTAGTCTAAAAACATGAGACAGGAAGCAGGACAGATGATCCTCACTGTTATTTTCCAAAGAATGTACATTGCTTTACATTCTATTAAAATCATATCACCAGCCTTTTGTACGCAGTGCTACAACAGAAAAAGTCAGGCAACTTCAAAATGAAATTGTTTTGCTTTCCTGCCATAAAGATTAACTTTATCTTTTAAAGTATATTCAAGTAATTTTTTAAAGAAATAAACAATCTCTTTGAACTTTTTTCCCTACTTTTTTCCAGACTAGGATTACTATTTTTTCAAGTTCTCAGAATTTTAGAATTCTTATGAAATGACTCTAATTTGTGAATATTGGTAGCCAGCTTAAATCTGCACCTCCAAGCGATTCAAATACACAATTGAAAAAAAAAACCTGAGCCTAGTTCTTCATATGTCTTCTTGGTTTCACAGTTACGTTAGGAATTCAGGCAGAGCCTGCTGTGGCAGGCAGGGTGGCAGCTCTGCCTGTTGCACAGAGGACAGACGCCTGCTTTCCCAACTCGCTGCCGACTGCTGACATAAGAGACAACCCAGAGAGAGCAAACGCTTCTGTCAGACACAAAATAGCAGTATGCTCTGTTGGGATGGCTTTACCTCTGGCACTGGTGGGAGTTCTGGAGGGGATTTTAGCAGAGGGAGCTCAGGCACTGGGCATCTGTTGGCAACGGCCCTTCCCCTACCCCACTGGGCTGTCCCAGGAAGCCCTTGGCAGGCACCCCCTCGAGTTCACCCCCTCCAGCCATTAGCAGCAATTCACACTGGCTCTGCCTAATTTCTTACATAGGAAATTACCATCACTTTCTAATTTCCAAGTAGTAAATGGGGTTTACGCATTATGGTTATGTGGCACTCAACAGCCATACTTGTAACAAAAACTGCCAGATTTTACCTGTTAAGGAGGTCTATCAGCACAAACCTGAGGCAGTTCCTCTTTGCCTAAGCCTCTCCGACTACAGCTTGTTTCCCCTTTTAGCAACAATGTCAACTCCCAAACTAAGAGCAATATTAACATAACTGTAAACTGTTAGTTCTTTAAATATCCAAGTTGATTTTTTCCCCCGTTATCCACACAAAAATTTTCTCTATTTTGCTTTTTCATGCTTCTGAGTTGGATGTGACTGTTTCTTGCTTTACAATGGCAACCACACTTGTTTTTTTTCCTCTTATCTCCTTCTTGACCACATGAAGAAATAATCAGCACTGGCAAAATTCTAATCCTTATCATAACATCTATTGATAGAGCTAAGCCAAATGTAGTGGGGTGCATATTCTGTGCAGGATTTGACTAGTAAAATTCTTAAGACCCTTCTTACATTCATATTGTCTATTGCATTTAAAGGGCAGAACACAGAGAGTTATATATAACCAAAGGTGTAATACCATTAAGTATTTCTCATTGGGGAGCTTTGGGGGGGTATATATATATATATACACACACACACTTTAGCACCAACACCTTAGCACCAACTATCTTTCTGAAGAACTCTATCCCAGCTCCTTGGTTCATCAACCCTTCCCTTCAGCTACAGTTTCTCCTTGTCAAATTCCTCAGGAACTTGAAAGCTCCATTTCTTTTTCAAACTGGCATAGTTTGATTACTTATATTTTCTTTATATTTCAGACTGTGTCCACAAACACATAAAACCAAGAGTAATCCTACCTTCTTAGTATTGATCAGGTTGAACACACACCAACAAAGGCAGGTGAAAAATTTTTGCTTTTCAACAAATGAATACAATTTTTCTTAAGCCTGACATGTTTTAAAGAAAATAAAGATTCCTTAATATTGAAAGGATTAAAACATTAGAAATACTTCCACATTTACTTTTAATTTGAAAAATTGTTGTGCTTTTTCCCCCCTCACATTCTTTACTCATGTTGGTGAACTCACCATTCACTCTTGATTAAATATTTGCTCTACTGATAGCTCTTTGATGTCACAATCCAAAACACAAAATTGTTATTGCATGTTTAGGACACAATATTTTTAGGACAAAATAACAGTGTGGCTTTAAAGGCAGTCAAAAGGTACTGAATAGTTTCAAAACTAATCAGGCATAATATTTAAAGAGGTAATTTCTTCTACCAGACTCACTGAATGTAGCCATAGAAAGCAAATGAACCTTCCACTGCACAAGCCATTCTTCAGATTCTTCTCTACCATAAAGCTTTTTTTCCCCCCAACTAGGTTTACTAAATATTTTTCTTTTCCCTATAATCTTTATTCTCCTCTTTGTAACATCACAGCTACACAAATACTATAGATTCTAGCTAAGGTAACTGAAGTTACTATGATGGAAATGCAATACTTGGAAACTGCATTCCAGATTTTTCAGACACTGCATACACATCACCATCATTTCATTCTTTGTGGTGTTGCTGGTTGTTACACATAAGGAATATGATACTTAATAACTTTGTATTGGAGAAGAATTGTTAATTTGAAATTATATATTAGACCCCATTCTTCCAGCAATATTGGGGAAGGGGTTCAGAGTGATGACAATCATGTTTTTTTGAGAGTACACACTTCAGTTTCCTTTGGCATTGTGGCTTACTGTCTCCCACTTTGCTGGGATACACCACTTGGGAAAACTGTTGTATACTAAAAAAGAAGCATTTATTTACCTGTCCCCCTAGGCGCCAGCAATTTCCATGGCAGCTCTGACAGCACAGCATCATACCTGCTGGGATGAGGTGGAATGGTGTCATACAGCTGAAAGAGAGCTGGCAACTAGCAACAGCTAGGTAGACCAAATGTATTTATTTTAAAATTAAACCGAGAATACTTTGCCAACTGGTACATTTTCCAAACAAACTTTAATTGATGTTACTCTCTCAAAAATCTATGGGCCAGTGTTATTTGTCAACTGGCACAGATTTGAGTGATCTTGCTAACAACTTGTCTCTTATTAAATTTGCTTTGTTTTAAAAAGAGATATAACTGCCAGCTGCAACATTTGGTTCTCAACTCTCAAATAAGCCACGAGCAACACTTTAATCAAGGCTTTTGAGCTGTGCCATTATAAAGCAAGGGCAACTGCAATTTTTTTTATTCCCTAGTTCAGCTGCTGAACCTGATCCTCAGCAAAGTACAGCAACACATGTACTAAAGGTTTCAGATTAAACTAATTTCCCACTGCTATTTTTTGAGGTTAGAAGATTATTCATTTTTCTGGACTAGTGATACTTCATAGCCTCTGGGAGTGTAAATTAAAACAGCCTGACTGAATTCAGTGGACCTACAACTGTTGAAGTTAATAGTGCATTCCTCTCATCACGTGTAACCTACTAGTACTTAGCCACTCTACAGAGGAGTATTGAGAGAACAGAACAAAACGAAAAAAAAAAAAATTAGGTTTTTTCACCAAATTAAAGAGTTTCTGTTCAACTTGAAAGCAAGAAAACAAAGGGAGAAATCCACAAAAGACGCTGGAGATGTAGTAGGCAATCACCCACCTTCTCCTGGCCACAGGAGTCCCATGCTTGGGCGAAGGCTCCTCCTCTCCTTTCCCCCCAGCAGAGGGGCAGCCATGGTCCCCCGTCCTAACTGGGCTCTCCTTCCGCCACCGGTTAAAGTTGCTGTGGCTTGAAACCACGCACAAGCCACGCGAGACAACCCACCCCAAGAGGGGCATGACTGCATCGAGGCCAAAGGAAAGTTAAGCTTCCCCTCTACACACCTTTCAGCAGCTCCTCAGACCTCCCCAGCGCACCCCGGCTCGCACCCGCACCCAAGACGAGTGGAGAGTGCCGGTCCTAGCACATGCTGCAGCAGCGTGAGGCACGAGAGAGGGAAGAGCCCGGAGCTACTTAGCTGCAGCTGGCCTTAAAAAACAAAGTGTGGTTGTTAACGCTCTGAAGGGACGGGGGATCCGAGCCTAAAAGGCACCTGGGACTGAGCTACACCTGAGAAAAGGGGGCAATTAGAAGAGTAAAGGTAATGATCTAGCTGTCCTGCACCTAAGGAGTGCTGGTACTGCCCTGGATGTGGACAGATTCTGCTACCTTCCTTCTGAGCATGCCCCAGAACATGGGTTTCCTGTCCAAACCCATTCTATACATACAGGCTAAATGTGCTTGGAAACTGTGCTTCTTAGGAAGTAAATCATCCATCAATTAAACTGCTTTCAACGTTGCCTGGGAGTAGCTCAGCCATTTTCAAATGAAGACTACTCTTTGCCTTCTTGGCAGATACCAGGGGTGCTATTACTATTCTGAAAATACTGTTTCCTTAGTCTTGTGTTCCAGTGCCAGAAATGGCTGTTTCTTGTGGCTGAAGAGATATTCCAACTGATCAGTAGCATAGTAGATAAAATGAAGGAAAGGGTATATTTATACAGCAGCTTGATGGCCTCTTCATTAATCAATCCTTGGGATGCCTTTCAGGGTCAGACTGCTCTAGGCTAGATACATGCCTCTTTCCCTCTTTGACACAATTTACATACTTTTTCCTTAATTAACTGAGTTACACATGTGTATTTTCCCCATGGGGCAGGTGTGCTGGCTAGATGCCATTTATATGAAAGAGCATTCAAAATGCTTGTGTGTAAAGTAACATCTGAGCACTGACCATATACTTCAAGACGTATTTTTAAAAAAGGACCAATATAGTTTCCCTTTTCATTTTTCTCTACCATGTAATGGAATAGTCCATCTTGAGTAACTGAATACCTTTTACTACCTTCAGCAAGGAGCAGCTGGCATCACTTTACAGGAAATGAAGAAAGGGGCTGGTTTAATAGTATAGTCTTGGAGAATTACTTCAGCGTCATTCCAGCTAGTTCCTTTGCTTTAAAAATTGCTGCATTAAATCGTCTGCTAAAGATGCTGTGATCAAAAAGGACCATTCCTACACAAGAATCAAATACAGAGTCACAGAGACTTATGGGAGGTAATGCGAATTAAAAAGATAGTTATCCCTACCAATCTTAGTGGCAATGTATGGAGACTCTCACAAGAGAAGCCTGAAATTTATAACTTCAGATTTATGTTTATCATGCTTTTCTTAATTTATAGAAAGGGCACTTGCACACTTACAGATAGGCATTCAAATTAGTGTTCTTAAAAATCTTGCACAAAAACTTTTACAGTGTGTATTGACATAAACGAGGTCCTCAACTCTTCTATCAGCTACATATTCATGCTTTTACTCAGGGGTTTGAGAGAGTAGTTTTTTTCATTAACTCCATGGCATTTATTCAAAATGTCTCTTTTTCTTTTTAGCACTACGTTGTAGCAAGAGTAAGCCCTGAAGATTTGACCCCATCCTCAGTCCTCGTTTTTGATCCATACTGTTTCCTCTTAAACCTTCCTACTCCTGTGCTAGGCTTGGAGTCATTTCGTGAGGAGTTTTAAAATGAGTCATTCTTGTGACAATCCCCAGATGGTTTGATAAATTAAAATTAACTCTTTCTGAGAGGAGATATTGCTGCTTATCATAGTCATTCTTCTTGTTGACAGAGGAATGACAATTCATTAATAATATAATTAATATTAAGACAAACTTGGATGAATGAGGAAGCTTCAAAGTCTGATTGCGAGGTAAAGTAAACAAAATATTTGTCTTACATATACTGGAAACTCTATAAAAGTATAAGCAAAGCCCTTGAAGCAAAACCCAACAAAATGAGTTGAAGGACACCCCAGTGACTTTGAAGGGCATTACATCAGCCCCCAACATAACCAGTAAATTAATACATTTATGGTCTGGTGAAAGGAAGACAACAGCAAAAAAAAAGGTTTCACTCTTCTGGATAATTCTGCAATGTGCTACTGGGGCACAGTTAAACTGTATGGGTGGTAAAGCAGTTTAATAGACTGAAATTACAACACAATTTGTATATTATGGAATGCAAAAAAATGAAATTAACATACAAAATTTTAAAAATATATTTATTAAATGAATATTGCTCTTTTAAACTTGGAAGTATTGATTTATTTTTTTTTTCTTTCTCCTTTTCCCCGTCTTGAATAGTAATAGTAGTTGGGTAGTCACTGAGATTTTTTTTGTGTGACATCTCATCCCCGCATAGTGTTTCTCCGGTATGCCCTCCTCAGTGACATGATGTTTTCAAACTAAGAAGCTTAACCTGGGCCTTACACATGAAATTCCAGTGGTAGCAGGAATGACTCCTTCACCTCACTAAGGTTATTTCTGTCCATCTTAATTCTCTCACTGCTTTATTTTTCTTTTTCTCATCTGGATAACTGCCAATACCCTTGACCACAGCTGATGTTTGGGGGTAGCAGGATTCAAGTACATCAAGTTTTGAAGTGAATTTTTTCCTCAGTTTCAACTATTTTCTTATGTGCCTTTACTTCTCTGGTGAGTTGGTCCCAGCTCATGATGACATGCCATTGCCTACAACGTAAAAAGTGAAAGTGAGTGAAGTTGTTTCTTTTTTGTAATCTTCTGTACAATAGATGAAATCTTGTTCCTGATAACTTCTTTCACATCCCTTCATGAGTAAAGAACATACATTAATCAGATAGTACTTGGAAGATTGCTTATCTGATAATGGTAAAGCAACCAGGACAAATGTTTGCAGTTGCACATAAAAGGCAGCAGGTAAGGTTCTGACTTATCAGGTTTTTTTTTCATTAAGTAGTAATGCATTGTCTGTATGATATTCATTGTTTCAATTTAAAAAAATAAAAGAAGTTGTTCTCTTACTCCTTCCAACAGCAATGTTGTGGTTTTTAGATCTGAATGTGGATAACAACTAGAAGCTTGAGTAAGTTGCTGTGGGGGAAGAGGTGCAGCACTAACCTTACACCCTAGGGAAACAGGATTAAAGTTGTGGTAAAATACTTCTGTGTTCTCCATTTTTTGTTGGCTTTAGGGGCTGAATGGTTTACCTATAAGACCTTGTCACCAGCTGTCTGAGGAAGTAACACCGCACAGGATCTTCTTCACACCTTTCCAGCTTGTTACACACTGCATTTCCTGGGCCTTGGCCATGGCATGCCCCCACTCCAGAAGCTCCTGAGAGGATAGTCTGTAGGTATCTTTTTCAAAACCTTCAGCAAAAATAGGAGTAAGAGGGCTTTATACTCCCTTTATGCCTTTTTGCCCTCTGCATGTAATCAGTCATACCTGTTATCTGTGAAAGTGTTTTATAAGAGCAGCTGTTTGACTGGTATACCAGAAAAACATTTAGAAACCCACTGAAGGAAAACTCTAATATTGTCACTTAAAATCTAAAATATATTAAAAATATTTAGCAAGAGGACAATAAAAATCCATAAAATAAAAAATGCATCTGATTCACTGAACTCATTTAGAGAAATTAACAACAAATGAACAATACTTAGGAAAAAAAAGCTACAAAATGTAACTTCAAAAAACTTTTACAGTCTTTATAGGATATTTAAGTCCATGATTTGTTTGATAAATTTCAGATGCCACTTCAGTTTAATTGCATCAATAGAAAGATACTCAAGTGAAGTTGCAGGAAGATAGCAATTTGCATTGTCTATAATTTCTTAAGCTGCCATGCTCTTGGCATGTCAATCAATGGGACGTGATGTCTGGTTATTTGAAGTTCATCATATATCATTTAGCACTGACTGTCACACCATATCCTCAACAAGGCAATGTATTACAGGTGCATTCAGTCATATGGCTAGGAAAATGGATAGAAACCTATCCCTTCATAGTGCTGCATGCATATAATTAATAGCATAATAAATAATTAGAATAAAAATATATTGCACCCCATACATTTTCCTGTAATTATGTCATTTTCTTCACTCATTTAGAAAATAGCTTACTTTTTTTCAGTTGTCACAAGAGAGTTACTGCCAATAAACAGAGATAAAATGTGAATCTTCCTAGTATTAACAGATACATCTTTGTTCTCTAATCTAACTTCTCAAAAACTATCACCATAATGCTACTGAAACAATGCCATGGGTCCTTTTTAGGCAAATACAGGAGGAGTACTAGCCAGATAAGGATATGGATCTAACATTCTTTTAAATTCAGTTTCTGGTACATCTTGATAGGTGACACAATGTTACAGCAAAATGTCTGGAAGTTGGGAAATACCACAATATGCTTGCACTTGTCTGGTACTGTTTCCTAAACAGTAGGGCTGCTCCCCACTCCCTTGGCACTCTGGAGTTCATCCACATTGTACTTTCTCCCCAGAATGTAAGAACTATGAATGCAAAGGTTCTCAAGCTGGGAACATACCACCAATGAAATGTTCTCTAAGGGCACTTCAAAGTAATGCATGTAGTTAGAAGGAGGTAACTTGGTTAAAAAGGCTTTCCTTAAGCAACTGCTCTGTGAAAGCTTCAGCTTGTTAGAAGAGAAAACAGGATAAGAAGGAGCCCTTGCTAAGTGGCAGCCATATTGTCTTCCTCTTGGGTAGGCATCAGGATGAAAGACAGTCACAACGCTGAGAGACTTTTTATGATATTTTCTGACTCACTCAAATCCTGCTGTCTGCCCAACAGGCTGACACATTTTTATTGCTACTCCATCCTCCCTGCCACCTCTTACTATATACATGCATTGAATAATTCTCAGCAGCTTCTGCACTTTCCTTCTTCCCCCATGTCCTTTTCCCCACGATACCATCGTCATCACCAGGGAAGGCATGCCATCTCAGTTTTTGCTAATCTAATTTAACTCAAAGGTGGCAAATCAGAAAGGAAAAAAAGTAGCTGAAAGCAAGGATGTGCAATTTTTGCAAGAATCTAAATAGAAACGTTGAGTAGCTTTATGCCATGTTCGTAACAAGTTGTCAGATCATATGGGGTTCCTGCCCTCCTGCGAAGACCATTCTGAAGATTTCTGTCTTGTTTAATATAGAGTCAGTAGCTCAGCACATATGGGTACCTGGGATAATATCCCAGGAACACTGGGTGTTGAATTCCTATGCAAAACAGAGTTACTTGTCTCAGTGAAACTGCAGTTTCCAGATCCATTTCACTAGCCTTATACAAAGGCATATATTTTCATGTGCTGTCTCATTCGGCAGCCCTAGTTTACTGACCACATGGGAAGGAATAAGTGTTTGAGAGGCCAGACAAGGTCTCTTTGGAGGTTAGACAAGGCAGAGCCCTTTCAGCTACAAACTGATACTGAGGCAGAAGAACCAGGAACAGTCTGAAATGAGGAAAAAGCACTATGAAGTCTCTGGCTTATTGTCTGTAACTTTCTGGTCTGCTGCCAACTGGTGAGTAACAATGAAGTGACTGGGTCAGAAACATTAGCTTGCCATGCTGATTTGAAAGCATAAGTTTCTCTAAGGTCTCCAGCCTAGTGCCTCTAAAAGTGGTAGACTTTGTCATGTGTCCTTGAAGTCACCAGCTCATCAGTATATTGAATAGTGCAGTGATGTCAAAGCACAGACCTCTCTGGAGAACTGACTCGGGCCTTCTGTCTTGCTGGACTGGTGTCAAAACTTCTGTAGGATCAAGCTGGATGAAAGCCAAGGAATAAGCTCCTGTAGAATTACTGGCACATCCCCTCAGATTTTCTGGGTTTATGTCAAGATATTGACAAGGCCGTTCTGTTTCCCTTAGCTTCTGTGGTGGAGAGTATATAGTAAGGTACCCATTTTATTGTGCAGAAATTGAAACACTGCAAGCAAAAGATTCTTACTCTTTTTCTCCTCTCCCAAGGCAGATCTCGCACAAGGCACAAATGGAACAGGCACTAGATTTCCAGTATTGACCTGGGTAACTCTCCTTATATTCAGGACCAATCTGTTATTTCTGTTACCATGGAAGGAGAGGGAGATCAGGATGCTCATATTCACAATATTTGAGACTTATAATTGCTTCTTCTACCTGAGGAGTTTATCATTTCCACTGTTTGAAATTAAATGGTGGGAAATAGCTATAGTTGCACTCATGAATAAGAAAACAATGCCCCACCCCAGATATTAAAATAAGTTGGAGATAATTATTCTTCTCAGAGTTATAATGAGAAATTTATCCCTAACATGTGCCATTTGAAAATTCTGGTTAATATAAATTCCTCTCCATGTCCTGTGAAATCTGTAGGTTGTAGTTAAAAAGCCACAATGTTCTTATCATATTAGATCCTTATTACATGGAAAGAGAAGACTGTTATAAGCTTTTTATGTAACAGAAGAATATTTTGAGTTCTTCTGAGCTTTTGAGAAGAATATTATTTTAGGCTATGAAAGGCTCTGAATATAGAGAATGACAAATATCTATATTACAAAAGTCATTTGAAGTGATGCAACAATGCCAGCTTCCTGACTTTTTTTTTTCTAACATTAAATTGTATCGAGGAGTAAAAGAATCACAGTCCCTTTGACAAGAGTACTTGAAGAAGCTGATAACACAGAGTTGTGTTTGAGTCAAGAGACTGGCTGCTGTTGGAAAGAAGGCTAATATTTCAGAAGTTCTCAAAAGTGACCTGAGACTCTGTGTGCTGTTGTCAAAAGTGACAACAGCTTCACTGAAAACTAGTAAATGTATGCATTTATCTATATCACAGATTTTAAAAAGCATTTAAGCACCTATGAAGAAGGACTTATGGGCTTCATACTCTTAAAGATCCATCCATAAGCCACTTCTGAAATTAGAACTTAGGTTACTAAGTGGGTTGGATGTTTTTGAAAATTTTCCCCTTGATACTCTCTGTAGGTTATACACATTACTGGCACAGTACAATATATTTTTAAGTAGTCTTTGATGCCTTTGTCCCATTTCAGTTGAAATGAATCAAAAAATGTAATGCAGATGACTTTATTGAGGTTTAGTTTTTAACTAAACAGGATGCTTGATTTATATTGTTTGAAATTAAATTTAAATGAGTAATATTTTTAACAATA
>VZTO01022795.1:24264-40914 GCA_013400615.1 Syrrhaptes paradoxus | reverse complement strand
AGCATCCGACATCAGGTAACACCGACCCCTTTTTACCACTGTTTGCTTTCCTTTGCAGGCTTGGAAAGATTTTGGAGGTTAAAGAAGTTGTAGAGGCCCTGATGGAAGGAATACTGACCAACAAGAAAATGGTTTTTGTTCCATCAAGTCAACGCATTTCCTTATTTTTGGAAATGTAAGTAGAAAACAAAAGAAAAAAACCCACAAAACCCCTACATGTATCAAAGATAATGCGCTGAGTGTACAACCATCAAACTTGTAACATCTGATTCGAGTTTAAATTTTATTTTACAACACATCACAAGGTAACAAAATACCCCAGTCATTCTTTCTAATGGCAACAGCAGACATCACACAGAGAAATTCTGAGGCATCTCAAAGGTCATTATGATCCACTTCCTGCACTCAGCTATTCTCAGTGGAGAACTCAACTGCTCTTCAGGCTGGTAGGGAGGCAGAGGGAGAACAAGAGAACACTTTTTCTTCACAGATGGCTATTGCCCTTGGGATCAAGAAAAACACTTTCTCTGAACCAGCAGCCCCAGTGCAGTTCCAGAAAGAGCTGAAGTCCTGCTGCTTGTTAGTGTTTGTTTATTCATATCAACACCAAAGATCAAGGTCACAGAGGCTGGGAAAGTTGCTCTGAAGGGCTCTGCTGCTTCTCTCTGCTGTGTCCTCTCACACATCTTTAATATCCAGCGTAGCTGCTCTGCTGAGGAGGTGTTTTCACCTGAGCTCAGGTTCCAAACCTGGAATTAACATCAGAACAACTACAAACTACATTCAGTTCTCATGTAACTTCCACAGTATCTTATGAAGCACTTGGCGATATCTCGTTTGTAAAAGCCAGCAAACTTGACTCTAACCCCAAATTTATTTTTATGATGTGGTGTAAAGATGTTTGGGTTTGGGCTTTTTTTCCCCAAAATTAACCCTGATAAGATTTTGAAAGCAAAGAGAAAGCTAATGCACACATCTGCGTTCAGTATTAAAACTTCCCGGATCCTGCAGCAATGTTGCAACCTAAAGTCTTTGTCTCAGTCTGTGTGCACGCTTCTGCTCCCATACCAGCTGTTCCCTCACCTGTGGTGCCGTCTTTTCCCCGTAATTAATTTTCTTATCCTAAATATTATATTACATTAATGTTATTATCTCTCCCAGGTTGCTTCCAGAACGCACCTTTGCTCTTCTGACAAAGCTGGCCGATATCAAGTTTGATGCCATTGTTGGGCAGAGAAGCACCCAGTGAAAACTGATTCTCATTTCCCAGGGGCACAAGTGAAAACAGAACATGTGCTGAGCGATGCTCAGCTGGTTTGATGCAGAACTAAGCTGCTGCCAGGCCACCGTTTCCAAGCACACCTAAGGGTTTATCCCCCACTTGGATAACACGGAGCATTAACAAAGCAGAGATGTGGCTGGAGAAGTCTCAAGGGCTGCTTTGGCTGCACCTCACATCATCGCCTCTGTCTCCTCGTGCTGAGGCAGACAGGAACTCCCGCAAAGCCCGTCCTTGGGACGGTATGGCTGCCTTCTTGGGTGTAAAGGGATTGCCTGAGAATATATTGATCTGGACTCATCCCTGAGCAAAAGTGTCTTGCAAGAAGGAATTCATAGAGGAGGTGGGTGGCCTGTTTCACCTCAATTTATCTTTTTAAATTTTAAAAATGCTGTAATGCACACTGAATCTCATGTGCCTTTGTAATGAGTACTTGCTTCGGGACATGGGTTAGTGGGTTGGGTTGACAGTTGGACTTGATGATCCTTGAGGTCTTTGCCAACCTGAATGATTCTAGGATTCCAATAGTCTTTTATGTTATGCAATACCTAATTACATCAATTATCAATAACACATTAGCACCATCAACATGCCGCCTTCTGAATAAATACGGTTGTCTAACCCAGAGGCGTCTCTTGGCTGTTAAAGTTGTAACCAGGTCCCAGTGAGGCATTTAAGGTACAGTATCAAGTAACACCTCCTCTCCTCATAGCACTTCTCGCATTGCTTGTCTGCAATTCTGAGATGCCCTTAAAACACCTTCCTGTGAAAGCAGTGGAGTATTTCTCTACAAATTAGTGGGTGCCCTTCTGCATTTCATGCATGCTAGAGAATATAATTTATTGCATGGAAACAGGGACAAATTTGGAATATTTTTATCCTTACATTACAGGCAAATAGTCCAACTTAATAGTTCTGCAGTCTGGCTGCTTCGTTGTTCATAAATGGGACTTGTGTATTAAAAAAGAGCAAGTTTATGCTGAGACAGGAAAGCTTTGTTCATGTGTAGCAGGCGAGTTTAAGCTGAAGTCCACGGGGCTTCTGCACCTGCGTACAATGCAAGAGAAGGCCTGAACTGGGGAGCTGGAAACTCCTGAATATGTCTCCATTTCAACTAATTAACACATTCATGACAGCACCAAGTTACACCCCTGCTGACCCCAGATAACGCACAGGCCTCCACATACCTCTTGTCGTTCCATCTCCTCAAACACGTGCGCAGCAGACTGCGGGTTTATGGATCGCACTCCTCTGAAACGCTGCCAGGATGACTGGGGAAGGTGTGGCAGCACCAACATCCCTCTGTGATCCTGGGATTTATCTTCCCAACCCTCCTCTGACCCTTCCAGCTGCAGGGAAGTGGCAGAGCAGGGACCCTGGACAGGAGGAGGCACGCCAGCTGCCAGGGGTGTTGGCAGGTGTCATACCAAGTGGGGACAGTGGAGCAGGTGCCACAACAGCGACCGGCTCAGCCAGTCTGCTGGCCACCAGGCCAGGCTGCAGGGACAGGACAGGTCCCAGGTCACACGAAGTCACCGCAGGATCACTGAGGGACAGGGCTAGGCAAGGGCTGGGCCAAGGCCAGGGTTCAATGCGGGTGCTGGCCCAGGGGCAGAGGCTGCTCGGCAGAAGGTGCCNCACAAGCTCCCAGCTTGGGAACTTCTGCTTCCTAGTGCATGATTCCTGGAGCTGAGAAAGGAAAAGAAGGAAGGGGTTTGCAAAATACAGTGGGGGAAAAAAAATTCTAAAAAAAAAGAAATAAAAGGTTAAAAGCCAGTTAAATAATACTTAGTTATGGATTGTATTGAACACCAAGACACTCCAAACCCTAAAATATTTGAGAAGCGTGCTTTGAGTCCTGAAGGCTAAAGGAGGCTAATTTGCATGTATGCTGAAGTGAGTTATTTTGTAAGTCTCTTTTCCCTGCCTCAGAGGCATTCCCCAAACCTGAGAACAGTGATTTCATGTCTTGTGTCTACTCTGAAAGAAGTTTTTTGTTTTGTGCGACTCCTGCTTTTATTTGAGCTACATATTCAGCTCTTGCTGTGAGGACAGACCTGTCACACCCCAGAGCCACTTGCTCTCCTCCATGTTGCCCGAGACCATGAGCCTTTTGCTTGGCGTAAATAAACAGAAGCAAAAGTGAGGATTGAAACCTTTACTTCCTGAGCACAGGGACAGAACTGAACTATCCAGCCTGCTGGGCTCCTCAGTTCTCTTCCTGGACACAACAAACAACTGGGGCTTATCCCAAAGTCTGGTCAACGTTCCAAGGAAGCTTCATACAGCCACCTGCAGCCAAGTCCCAAATTTGCAGCACGGTACCTCCCATCCCGGCTCAGGACCCTTTAGGAGTCAGGTCAGTGACTCTGGTCTCGTGCTCCGCGGTGTCGGTGCTTCTCTGCCCTCCCTGCCTCCTCTGTCGGGGCTGCAGCATTGACTGGAGCCCCACGCCAGGAAAATGACAGCACCGCTGAGCCGTGCCATTAGGGTCTGGCCCAACCGTTGATGTGTTAATTAAGAACAGAACAAAGTTCCAAGAGAAAAATAAGAAGTGCCAAGCTCTGAATCTCTCTGCTGGAGTTGAACCAGTCTCCTGCAGATGGGTAACGGTACAGCCAAAGCCTCAGGATGTTGGCTGGAGGTCTGTGCAGCTCCTTCCCCAGGGGAAAACCAAATGCAAACAGTAGGTTTTTTTAAATTAAATCATCAAAACAAAAGACATGATTTCCATGGCTCTGATATGAAAAAGAAAACCTTGACACTGGGATACAGATGATACAGATCCTGCTTCCCAAGGGCTCTGTGTTTGATGCATACAGGCTATTTGTTACATGAAGATCTCTCTGTTTGGCCAAGGAAGCTCTGTTTGGGCCACACAGCCAACATCGGCTGCAGGACACATCAGGATCCCACTGTGCCGCTTTAAAACAACGCATTTGAGAACTGCTTCTCGTTTTAGGAAGTTTAAGGGAGTACATGTGCAGTAAGAATATTTTACTGAGCATCAGCTAAACTTTCTTCCTCCCAAGGACAAAGAATGTGAGAGCAAAAACAATCACACTGATTAACAGAGGCACAGTTACATCTCAAACAGCTCCTGAGATTCCAGTATCTCTGCACAGGACTATGGAGATCCTTTTCTATCTGTTAATTGTAATCAGGAATGCGTGGTTGCGAACCATTCCACATGCAACATCTTATCAAAGTCATTTATACTCCCTGTTCATTTTCTAGATAAAAAACTCCTGACTCACAAGGATTATTTTTGCCCCTAATCCACCTGGTTAATCAGTAACCAAGTCATATGCAGGAGTGACTGCGTCTCACTTGGCACTGTCTCTGCTCCAGGAGCAAGAACAGATACAAANTGGTTAATCAGTAACCAAGTCATAGGCAGGAGTGACTGTGGCTCACTTGGCACTGGAAGGCATGGCAGCATGTCCAAACAGAGGTGTATTTTCCTTCAGCAGGACCATGTAAGTCCATGTATACTATCCCAGGCCTATAGATAAGAAAGCAGCAGCACAGATTTTTCAGAGAGTTATTTTTAAAGCCATGGATTGTTTGAATCATGCCCTGTCACAAACAACATTATCTTTACCTCTGCAATCTCAGAAGTCATGAAACTTCGGACGCTTTGTACACAGTTATGTTAAGCAAAGAACCTCTCAAGCTCTTAAAACGGGTCCCAGGCAACAAAATCCTCAAATCTAGAGGCAATTTTAGATAATGCCTGTGCTGTGCAATGCCATGCTATCTCAAATGCCCCAAGAAGGAGACAGAATCACAGAATCGTTCATGTTGGCAAAGACCTCAAGGACCATCAAGTCCAACTGTCAACCCAACCCCACCCAACCCACTAACCCATGTCCCCAAGCACCACATCTACACGTTTCTTGACCCCCTCCAGGGATGGTGACTCCACCACTGCCCTGGGCAGCCTGTTTCAATGCCTGAGCACTCTTGCAGTGAAGACATTTTTTCTAATCTCCAGCCTAAACCTCCCCTGGTGCAACTTGAGGCCGTTTCCTCTTGTCCCATCACTTGTTCCTTTAGAGCAGAGCCCAGCACCCCCCTCACTGCCCCCTCCTTTCAGCAGCTGTAGAGAGTGATGAGGTCTCCTCTCAGCCTCCTCTTCTCCAGCCTGAACCCCCCCAGCTCCCTCAGCCGCTCCTCGTCAGCCCTGTGCTCCAGACCCTTCCTCAGCTTCGTTGCCCTTCTCTGGACCTGCTCCAGCCCCTCAATGTCCTTCTTGTGGGGAGGGGCCCAAAACTGACCCCAGGATTCAAGGTGCGGCCTCCCCAGTGATGTTTTGCCTAGACAGAAACAGACAGTGTTTCTGCTCCAGCAGGATCTTACCCCGGAGGCACATCTGACACATCCTGATTTAGCTGAGCTTAGCACACAAAGCCACACTCACTCAACACCAATGGATCCTTTTTCGCTCAAGCTCATGTTCTGTCTCTGAGATGTCAGGATGTGATTTCTCTTTTGGACCACGTGAACTTCATTTTTCCCCCCTGAAGAGTAACACTGAAAAAAATAATAATCTGTTTAAGTTTTCATCGTTGGCTCCTTACCCACACATCTGCCGCTTTTTTGTTTGTTTTGAGAATGGTTACTATCAGGGAATAGCAATATTTTAAAATTAGTTTTTCAGAGGGCTCTCCTGTTCTCAAAGCATCCCCGCTTGATAAAAAAAAATCTCTATCCCTTGCCTCCTGACAGGGCACCGTTGGAAACTATTTCTTAGTTTGTTAACATTTATCCTGGATACAACATCTATTAAAAACAGACAGCAGGAGGACACATGACAACAAAGGCCAGTTTTAACAATCTATGTTTTAATTTGTGTTTCTCAGCTTAAGAACTCAGCCTTTACAGTGAGGAGAGAAAGTACTAAAGTCTTACAGATCCCTTAAAGCCGACCAACCAACCAACCAAGTAGCTTAGCAACCAACTTAAGCTTTATTCTTTTGTTGTAGCTTATTTTAAATGATCACTAATCCTGCCACAAAACTTCTAATTCCATAGGCTCTCTGTTGCCAAAATTCAGACACAGTTCAAAGCGTGGGAGTCCGAGATCTCTTTCACGAGTAGTATGCATCACAGCATACACAGGCTGGTCTTTGGTGTTCTTAAATTATTGTTGCTGAGCTAAGGAGATGGCTGAATTAACTTAATTCAATACATTAGGAAATTAATCAGATTTCCATCTCCTAAAAAGGAATTCCTGACCAGTGTAATTATATAAATATTAACTGCATTTTCTAGAAGACCTTTTCTGATTCTACAATTACTAGCCCAATGAGCCAGTACAGTTTTAAACTCAAGTCCTGAGGGAAACTGAATCACAAAAGTTATTTTATATTTACTAACAGAACAGAGGAAAAGCATCTGCCAGCATATACTGCAGCCAGGATGGATTGCCAGGAATCCAGCCTCAGAGTCTCTCCGTGTTCAGGAGAAGGTAACCTCTTTCTGTCGTTAGTGATTTTACATTAACACACGTAAAACACCGCTTGCAAGGATGTAGTAGATATATGTATTTTTGCCAAAACCCCCAGTGGCAGCAAAACTAAATAACAGCAGCTTTGTGGGTTGAAGGCCTGATCAAATATTCCTGAAGTCAATGGGAGCTTTTCGGTGGTTCCTAGGGGCACTGGACGAGAGCCACAATACATCACAAGTGGTACCACTAACTCTCAGTACGAGCACAAAGGCATTAGTCTGTCATTTCGAATAGCAGTCCACCCACTCATTCCTCCTACTTTCTTACAGAGCAGAGCAACAAGCTTGCTCCAACCCCTGGCGCTTGTCTTAGGAAGCTGGGAAGTAAAATTTCCTGTATCTTCCGAAGTATCAAGCTTTCATCTTGAAGAGACCAATCTGGGGAAGTAAAGCACCTGCCAGGCAAAGGGAAATGTGCTGGGAAAAAGTCGGACACATGATATAGAAGCTATGAGGCCAATAACAAATGAAAGCGCACGCTGCAAGAGAAAGCAAGGAGAAAACTGGAAAACACAACTGCCTGACAAACTTTTCCCCTCTGTCCCATCCCCTGTTGTCCATATAGGTCAGTTCGTCACATCAGTCTTCCCGAAACTCCTCATGGCCACCAGCGTCTCTGCCATGTACAGACAGGTTAGTACCCCACAAACACATGGATGAATTTGGGGAGGGTGGCTTGGGTTTTTTTTTTGTATTTAGAAAAAATAGCTGCTAAGGCATTGCTGAACTGGAATTTTCTGAGATGTATTTATGCAAAACCTAAAATGTTTTGGGTTGATCGAAACTGGAGCACTAGTTCAGCACATCGTGTCGTCATTTCAGCTGCCTGCTACTGAATTTTCACCACCTCTGACCTCTGTGAAATACACGGTGAGGGCAGGGGAATAACAACCTCAAACCATACAATAGCTATATTTTAGGTAATAAAGATTATGCCCATTTTCCCATGGGAAACATTCTGGTTCTTCCTCAAATAGGCTAGCTCAAACAGCAGTGTTATTTAGTTGCATATTTTTGCCTTTAAAAACTCCAAAACACACGTGCACCTCCTTCTAAAGGTAGTATACGTGTATTCTGTGTGGAACTGCAAACCTCCAGCCACTCATTCTCAGATAAGCATGGATTTACAAAACACCTTCCTGCTTTTCAGCAGAATTGCGTTGTGTTCAGGAAAAAAAGGAAATCCTAGAATTATTATGCACATCTGTAGAGGTGAGCTTGACATGCAGCATGAGAGTCCAGCTTTCAACTCCACAGTACAGAACTGGAAAAACCACTGAGCTATGTAGCTGTGGGCCAGAGGCGGACGGCATTTCTGGTGGGCTACCTGTGCTTGCTTTTGTTCAAGGCAGATATTTAAAAAGACTCAGAACTTCCCAGAGCGCATATTTCTTTAATAAGGTCTTTCTTCAATTCTAACAGCCTGTAAAACATTCCTAGCCAACTCTTTTCAAATCCTCAAGTCAAGCTGTAAGCAAATGGGACCAAGACTTATCCTTATTCCTCCACTGGCAGAGGCACTACAAACCAAGAGACTGAAACAAACACGGGGGAAAGTGCATGATGGGGAATTGTATTCTTGCGCCGAAGAGGACGTACGACACCACTGGCGTTGTGTTCAGGATATATATTTTATATATATATATTATATAAATATATAGATATTTATACACACACACACACTATGGGCTAGAGCTGGTGCGGAAGCAGGAGCTGGTCCAGCCTTTTCCTCTCTCTCCTAGATCATCCTCTCTGAACTCATGGAGAGCAGTTCCTCCAAAATCTGAAGCAGGATCATTCTGATCTGCATTACCTGAGAGATTGTACTGGTGCAGATTTCAGCAGGACAGGGAAACGGTATTTTACATGGTTGGAATTGTTCTGGCTGCCTCTGCTTCCCATTGAAAGGCAGCTTTTTTATGTGCCAAGAGGAAAGGAGATAAGCTTTGGTACGTGGCATTGAACCAGAAAAGGGGAACGTAGTTATGAGAGAATAGCAAGAGTGACTTTCACTGTGAAACTGGGGATACCTAGCACGTGCTCCAGCAGCACTTGGGTGCCTTTACTCACGTGCAAATTTAATTTTTTTTTTTAATTGACCTGGAAAATATGTTTTTCCCAATAAACAACTCCCTAATGGAAAAAGTCAAAATCAAGAGACCTGCTATAGCAGGAAGAGTAACTATTCTCATATGCCACTTGATAAGCAACTGGAGTTGGCACAGCCACCAACTAGTGCCAGCTTCTGTGGTCCTCCACTGTCTGAGAAATAACGCAAAGCAGGGCCAGAGCAGCTCCCATCACCAACACTGTACCACCAGCGGCTGCTTGGAGCATAAACAGCCTGAACCCAAACCAACTCCGCTGGTGCAAGAGCACACATTCCCACTTTTCCTCCGAAGCTTGATTTCTCCCTCTTTTCCTCCAGTGCATCATTTCACAGCAGCAAACCCTCCTGTGCAAGCACCTAGCTCCTAAAAGATAGCCTTGGAACTACAGCTGCTGTAGCACGCTCGAGCCCTCGCAGCACAAAGCCCCTGCCCCATCGGGTACAGGAGTTTCGGTGACACACCAAGGGAAGTCGAAGACGCAACACCGGCTCCCACACGGGCTGTAAAGGAAGCCCGCACCGTCCCGGTGTGCGGTGGTACCTCCATAGTCCAACCCCTACGTTTCCTGGAGCAGACTCTAAGGCATCAAAGTTAACAAGATAACTAATTAATTAAATGGTACAACAGCAGGGCCAGCTCGAGCTGGGTGCCTCACAGGGGACCCTGAGCCAGAGCCCCTGGGCAGTTACACCCTTACAGACTGTTCACCGGCCTCTCACACAGCTTTGGGTCCAATTCTGATTTTTGGTTGGGGGCCTTCTAACCCCTCATTGGATTCTTTCTCTGTCTCTGGGCAGGTCGTCAGTTGTTTTTATCCTGACGAATCGCATCTGCTGTTGGCCATTGTTGCCCTGAAGCCTCCACATCTTCTCGTCTGTGTTTTTTTCTGGCAGAATGAGAGAAACTGCAAAAGTCCCAGACTTAGGATGAAAAGTTCCAGACTGAGGATAAATGCTTCGCCATAACCCCAACGTCAGTGGGATATCTTCATCATTCTCACACTAAAAAACCCCAAACACAGCACTCTGTACCAGCTATTAAAAGGAAAAACAGACCCACGAGGAAACTCACAGCTTGCGGCCTCAGGCTTCAGCACATCCCACGAATGAAAGCTGAATACACAGCACACTAACCCACACAGCCTTACAACGCGAGGTGAGCCATGCCGCTCAAAACTCACCTATTTAAGCCAAACAACGACTGTTTCTTCACACGCACCAAACCTTTCCACCTCGTACGGCTCCCTGAGGGGTGCTGGGCCGCTGTGTGGCCACAGACTGGCGGGGGAAGGTCGCTGTACCCCAAACCCCGCCGCTGGCCCTGACCCGCCGCCATCACCTCCCTCACGGCGCCCGCCCCACCCCGGCCTCCCCGCCCCGCGCATGCGCCCCGCCCCCCCGCGGCCGCGCGTCCCCCTCCTCGCGGCGCCTCAGGCGGACCCCAGCGCAGGTGAGTGGCACGGGCGGCGGGAGGGAAGCGGGTCTCTCCTCCGAGCCGTTGTGCTCGCCCCCTCCCCAATTCCCCCGTGGTGGGAGGGCTGCACCCCCCTCCCGCGGCCGTCCCCCGCCGTCCTACCGCGCTCGCCCTCGGTCAGGGCCCGCCGCCGCCATGGTGGGCCGCCCCCCCTCCCCGCCCCAGGTGTAACGGGAGGGCGGTGCTGCTTGCTTTGGGTGCCGGGTGGTTCGTTTCTCATCCTTTCATCCTTCCGCGTCCATCCGCACCCCGAAACGCCCCTGCCCGCCTCAGGACGCGCCGGGGCCGCGGGCAGGACAGCCGGCGGCCCGCTTCTGCCAGCCATAGGTACCGGCCCCGGCTGCCCTTCACTGCAAGCGGTGATGGCCACGGCCCGCCTCGAGAGACCCGCCCCGAGCGTGGAGTGCTCGTGAGTTAACCTAGAATTGGTGCCGATCTCCTAAGGGTGGGTTATGCCCCTGGGAAAAGCAGGGGGGGAGCGTGGCGTGCATCGGGGGCTGGCCTCCCCTCAGCAGCCCCCTGGCCTCCCCTCAGTACTGGGGGCCAGCTTCTCAGCGGTGGTGGCCTGGCCTAGCCTCGCTCCCCTCAGCTGCCCCCCGGCCTCCCTCTCCTCAGCAGCGGGGTCTGGACCTCCCCTCAGCAGCCCCCCTCGGCCTCCCTCTCCTCAGCAGCGGGGTCTGGGCCTCCCCTCAGCAGCCCCCCGCCCGGCCTCGCTCCCCTCAGCAGCCCCCCTCCCGGCCTCGCTCCCCTCANAAAGCAGGGGGGGAGCGTGGCGTGCATCGGGGGCTGGCCTCCCCTCAGCAGCCCCCTGGCCTCCCCTCAGTACCGGGGGCCAGCTTCTCAGCGGTGGTGGCCTGGCCTAGCCTCGCTCCCCTCAGCTGCCCCCCGGCCTCCCTCTCCTCAGCAGCCCCCCCCCCGGCCTCGCTCCCCTCAGCAGCCCCCCCCGGCCTCGCTCCCCTCAGCAGCGGGGGTTTCTTTGGAAGGCAGCCATGGAGTCCCGTGCTCCTAGAGCTCTTAGTTGCCATATGATTCAGACGCAGAGACAAAAACACACAAACGGAGCTGGGAGGCCATGCATTTCAAGATGCTGCGTGCAGTTCACTGCTGTGAAGGCTGCAGCCCAGGAAAGCAGTGCTCTGGTCAGCTTACTGTTGATATCTGGTAATGGATAACAAGTCATTTCTATGTCTTGTGTTAAAAAACAGCAAGAAATTACCTGTTACTGCTGGGGAGAGTCCCAGGAGTTCCTAGCCACCCCTTCTTTCTCAGATAAATGAGAATTTCCGATGCCACAACTCTACCAGCTCTGGGTATTGCCTGCTTGAGTTTCCTTCCTGCTTTGGTAGGTTCCACCTTCCCATCTCCACTTAAGCCGACTGGCTGCTAGGAGGTATCAGTTAATCGAGTTCTTAAAGATGTGCATAGGTGGTTCACAAAGCAAAGAGGGCCTCTGAGTTCACAGATGTGCATTTCCTCCTTTGCCTAATAATTCCTATGTATTCTGTGGTAACAAAAGTTATAAAACTCTGAGATATATGGCTTTCTGTGCCTGTTGCAAAGGCTTCTGGAAGTATATATAATCAAGAAATCCTTCAGGTGTCACTATACTAAACTATCACAGCAGGTGAAATAACTCATCAGTGTTAACAAGCTAAAACCACAACAGGTGTGTCACATAGGGCTTTTATTACTTGTAATGGAAATTCAGGTGTACAAGGTCCAGCCATCTTCAATCATTTGGGTCTGAGGCTTTTTGAGTTAGTTTGAGCCGATTCCTCTGTAACCTCTGTGTGGACTCTTGTGCTATGTAAGAAGTGTGTTTTGTAACATGCCAAGATTGTACTTGCAATTTCAGTGCAGCATGTGATCAGCAGTATGCTCGTGACCTGGTTTATTTTATAAATTGTCAGTGACATGTCAGTAGTCTGGTATCCAGTTTTCTAGTCGGCTCTTTATTTGTAAAAGCAAATTTAATCAGTGTGGTCACAACAATCACTGTGTAATTACTGCCAGTAATTTGACGCAAGGCAGTGTAGTACCATGTTAGGCAGCATCTTCGTGCTTCCTCAGCAGGCTTCACCAAACAGATTTTGTAATAACAATTTCCTGCATCAATAGTTGTAGCTTCTTGGGTTGCAAAGCCTTTTATCTTATATTGCCTCTGTCCTGTCCTGATTTCAGACAGATTTTGAGTGAGCCTTATAGCTCTGGGACAAAAGGATTATATTTCTTTGTGGTTTGAGCTGTTTGGCTTGTGAGTGTTACGTGAGGCTGCAGCCTCAGTGAATCCAGCCTGTAGACAAGAGGATATGAGGATGGCTGGCAGCTAAGGCAGGGAGGCCTGAGAGGATGGGGCTGGTGGTGTGTGGGAAATGTGTTTGGCCGCAGCTCTGGGATGCTCTGGTGGGTACCTTGCCTTAATTTACAGGTCCAGGATAAAAGGCAGATGGCACATTACAATTATTTTGCTCTCAGTTAACACTTCCCAGCAAGGGCTGGACTAAACATTGCTGTGGAGACCATTAGACCATGGTTGTTTTTAATCAGGTCTATCAGAGAAGACAGAACAGGGCCTGTTCCATGTTCTTACGAATGTGAAGTACTAGTTAAAATTTTTATTACATATCTATCAGCACTTCACTGTTCTCCCAAGAACTGTGCTGATTTGCAGTGTTTTTTTCTTTTGTGTCCTACTTTTTGGATATGCTCAAGGTTACCTTGGCTAAATAAACCACTTCTGAAGTACACCGGGATCTGCAAAGCAGAGTTCTTCTTTGCTGTTCCCAGGCTTCTGCTGGGCTTTAGTGGTTGTTCTCAAGTAAGCAAAAGTAAATCAAGTGTAAATAAATCATAGCATGTTAGATTGGTTGTTTCTTTTCGTTATGCCAAATTGAACAAAACTGTCAAGCTGTCATCCTGTAAAGCCCAGAAGACAGTTGTCTTTCGTGGTGTTTGATGGGAACTGGGAATAAAGCTCAGCGGAACTTTATTGATCAGATTCATGTATTGGATCAAAGGAAGCAGGGATGAAGCTGTCTCAAAACAGGATTAAGGGATTGCTGGCAGAATTATTTCCAAAATGAGATTTTATCTGACTGTGCTTTTCATGCTCTGTAAAATACCTTTTTTCTCATTTTTTCTGTTGCATTTTTCCAAGAGCAGTCCTCATTTACTGTTTGTGTATCTGCAGCACACAAAACACACAAAACCCTCATGTGGTTTTGGTTATACAAGCAGATGAAAGATTGTGCCAAAGGTAAAGTTTTCTGAACTATCTGTGTGACAAAACAAAAAAATAATACATATCAGCAGAACCTTTAAAATAATGAAAGGTTCTAGAAATTTTATATGAGCATTGTTTAAGAAAACTTTATGTGAATTTCTACAAAAGGAAGCACGGTTGTTTTAAACAAGCTAAACCAGTTAGATGGGTGGTAACAGATTTTTTTTCTTTTTTTTGCTGTTGAATTCACTTTCTGCTGAAAAGTACAGTAGGCTTAGTCTTGCAATGCAGTGTGTAACTTGAACTTTCCGTGTTTCCCAACCTTATCTCATTTGACCTGATTAGCATGGGCATCTGAGCAGTTCTGCACGAGGTTTCTGTAACTCCTTTGGTGCAATTGGTGAATGGAGAAGGGGAGAGCACGCAGGTTTTCCTATGCTATTTTGTCCCTTGCCTGAGGACAAGCACTGAGGACTAGACACCAACTCTGGGGTCTGGAACAGCTGCGCTCTGGGAAGAGCTGGCATATTTATTATATTTTATATATGATATAAAATGTAATATATCTTACATTTATTATAAATATTTAACCTGAAAATAAATATTGCTTCTAAATATTCTTTCTAAATATTTATTTAAATATCATTTCTAAATATTTAACTTGAAATTGCTGACCTGTTCTCAGCAAACAATGGTGAGCTATAAACAATGTGTGGTTTGTTTTTTTTATTCAGTTACTCCTTCACAGAAAGTGTCGAGCAGCTGTTTACAAGGAATAACAACAGATGATGTTATGAATGAGGCACTTCCTCTAGTTTCCTTAGTCAGTTGCTTTCTGTGATGACGGTTTACGCTGTTAGTGCAAATGCTAGGCTGTACTGAGGCTGGAAGACATAATTGCGAGGATGAAAAGTGAGCACGTTACTGAGGTTTTGAATGGCCACAGCAGTGTTTTGTTCTAGACAGGAAAGGCTGTGGGTGTGTGTGGGGCTGCAGCATTCACCCAGTACTGAACTAACCGCAAGTATTGTTGCATTACTGTTGATTTGAGGAGCAAATCTGTAAATGGCTTTTCTGTCTCACTTTGTGGATTCTTAGTACATAATTAACAGCATCACGCATCCTAACCTAAATGCCGATTCATCCTCCTAGCTCCTGGTTCTTAAACTACTCAACTTCTCTGTAATTAAAGAGGTGAAAGTGCAACTTTAACTTCTTGCTCTTTTCATATGCTGTCGCCTTAAGGCTGTGCAATAACAAAACTATTCACAGAACCACTTCAGGCTGGAGGGAGGAATAGGTTTGGAGGTGAAAATACCGACCTTCATGACTTCTGCGTGACCTTCAGATTTCCCGAGTTTATCATCTTGGTTGAAGCACTACTAAAAGCACTACTAAAACTCATTTCTATTCTGTTTAAAATCTGAGAACATCCAGGCATTCAGATCAGCCCAAAGCAGTATTTTCTCCAGATGAAACATCTGTTCTTTCTTTCTGCCTGGGTCATGATAGATTGTACCACACACTTCAATATGTGACCTTAATGTTGTGCTTTACATCTGTAATATTACGTCTGTGTTTAACTGTACTCAGAAGACTGGCTCTTTACAGAAGTATGGCAGCGGCTCTTGACTTACCTTAAACCGCCAATTGTGAAAATCCCTTGATTTTTCAAGTAGACAATATAATTGATGACAGGGATATTTCTAAGCCAGGTACGACTTGGTAGCCCTTCATTATTAACAGCCAACTAGATATATACAGTGACCTAGCCCTCCTTCAAAGTTATCTTTACAGCTGTCTCACGGCTGCAGCTGGTACTTTCCGTAATAGACGATGATTTGTTTGAAGACTCAGACTGTGAGATGCAGTGATTAAGACAAATGGAGGATGTGTAGATAGAGATCTAAAAAGATTTGGATGATCAAGATGTATCACAAAAACAAGATCCTCCTGAATTGGTGACTTGGGGAGGGAATAAAAATCTTATCTAAGATATTATCTGTGCCAAAGTCTCATTAAAATGAATCTGGAGTGTGTCAGACTATTGCTATTTGAATATTTCCTTAAGTTTACATTAAACATGTTAATTTTTAACATGTCACAAAAACTTCTTGTCACCTGAGGAGCAGTAACTTAACTGCTCTCATATTCCCATACACTTATTTGATATTGCCACACCAGGAGCTCCCTGGGACATGCTGTCATAATCTGAGTACTGTGAGGGGTTATGCGCTGGTAAAGGTTGAGGACAGATCGGGGCTAGAATAATGCCCAGACTCCTCCCACGACCGCCCAACTTCTGCCCAGCTGTTTAACAGGGGTATATGTACCATACCACACCTGTGCCCATAGAATGATGTTTAAAAATAGAAGATAAAGTGCCCACTGGGCCCCAGTGGGTAGAGAATTAAGCCAACCAAACATCTGGATTACTGAAATATGTATGCTTTATTAAGTATCTAGATATTTGCTAATAGTTGCTAGATTAAGTCTAACAGAGCTAAACTTATTCAAATATTCATGGATTAAGACACATACACCTAATAGTAGCAAGAACAACAATAATACAGATAACACAGCTGCAACAAAGGCGGCTGGCAATGTCATATGGTCTGTTCTAATATCACCTTTTATCAAGTTGCTTTACCTACGTACAATTACTAACACTTCTGATAGCGAAGCAAACCACAAACCACAGGCAGGGCGCCTTTAACTAGGTTTCCGTACTCTGTGTGCTCTTGGTCTCCTCTGGTGTGATTTCTAGTTTCCTCCCCTGCAATATCAAGTGTGTACTTAGTAAGTACTGATTATATCAGTCCAAATATGCGTTCCCTCGCTAGGGAGCAGTGAGGTGAGAGCCTCCGTTAAGGACCAAAACAAGCAAGAGTTCCCTAGAATTGTAGGCGAAAGATGCTATGTCTTCTAAATAATACATGATGCTTTTCAGAACCCTTGTACAGCATTTCAGCTTCTCTTCTTTCCTCTCGCTTGTCTCTGTTCACTTTTGTAACTTCAGTAGGTTGCACGTGAAGCTCTGTGTTAGCTTC
>VZTO01022795.1:2045-23760 GCA_013400615.1 Syrrhaptes paradoxus | reverse complement strand
CTTAATGTTGTGCTTTACATCTGTAATATTACGTCTGTGTTTAACTGTACTAATAAGACTGGCTCTTTACAGAAGTATGGCAGCGGCTCTTGACTTACCTTAAACCGCCAATTGTTAAAATCCCTTGATTTTTCAAGTAGACAATATAATTGATGACAGGGATATTTCTAAGCCAGGTACGACTTGGTAGCCCTTCATTATTAACAGCCAACTAGATATATACAGTGACCTAGCCCTCCTTCAAAGTTATCTTTACAGCTGTCTCACGGCTGCAGCTGGTACTTTCTGTAATAGATGATGATTTGTTTGAAGACTCAAACTGTGAGATGCAGTAATTAAGACAAATGGAGGATTTGTAGATAGAGATCTAAAAAGATTTGGATGATCAAGATGTATCACAGAAACAAGATGCTCCTGAATTGGTGATTTGGGGAAAGAATACAATCTTATCTAAGATATTATCTGTGCCAAAGTCTCATTAAAATGAAACTGGAGTGTGTCAGACTATTGCTGTTTGAATATTTCCTTAAGTTTACATTAAACATGTTAATTTTTAACATGTCACAAAAACTTCTTGTCACCTGAGGAGCAGTAACTTAACTGCTCTCATATTCCCATACACTTATTTGATATTGCCACACCAGGAGCTCCCTGGGACATGCTGTCATAATCTGAGTACTGTGAGGGGTTATGCGCTGGTAAAGGTTGAGGACAGATCGGGGCTAGAATAATGCCCAGACTCCTCCCACGACCGCCCAACTTCTGCCCAGCTGTTTAACAGGGGTATATGTACCATACCACACCTGTGCCCATAGAATGATGTTTAAAAATAGAAGATAAAGTGCCCACTGGGCCCCAGTGGGTAGAGAATTAAGCCAACCAAACATCTGGATTACTGAAATATGTATGCTTTATTAAGTATCTAGATATTTGCTAATAGTTTCTAGATTAAGTCTAACAGAGCTAAACTTATTCAAATATTCATGGATTAAGACACATACACCTAATAGTAGCAAGAACAACAATAATACAGATAACACAGCTGCAACAAAGGCGGCTGGCAATGTCATATGGTCTGTTCTAATATCACCTTTTATCAAGTTGCTTTACCTACGTACAATTACTAACACTTCTGATAGCGAAGCAAACCACAAACCACAGGCAGGGCGCCTTTAACTAGGTTTCCGTACTCTGTGTGCTCTTGGTCTCCTCTGGTGTGATTTCTAGTTTCCTCCCCTGCAATATCAAGTGTGTACTTAGTAAGTACTGATTATATCAGTCCAAATATGCGTTCCCTGGCTAGGGAGCAGTGAGGTGAGAGCCTCCGTTAAGGACCAAAACAAGCAAGAGTTCCCTAGAATTGTAGGCGAAAGATGCTATGTCTTACTTCTAAATAATACATGATGCTTTTCAGAACCCTTGTACAGCATTTCAGCTTCTCTTTTTTCCTCTCGCTTGTCTCTGTTCACTTTTGTAACTTCAGTAGGTTGCACGTGAAGCTCTGTGTTAGCTTCGTATCGCAGTGGTAATAGTGACTTCTTTGAAGGGCATGTTAAACAAAGCAAAGTTGGTGAGTACCAGTAACCGAGGATCAATTTGAAGTTAAGAGAACTGAAATACCAAGATTTTTCCTCCATTTGTCAGATCTGGTGTAACAGAAGTTAAGTTTTCAGCAGAAAAATATATTTCTTGCTCTAAACTATATAAACATCCTGCGATCTGTAATATCTTTGAGCTAGGTTGTGGGTTTGGAGGAAATAAGATCTTTCTCTTAGATATCTTTTAAAGGAAGGATACTTACCTTGCTTACAGAAGCATTAGTGAATATTCTAGGCACGTTTCGTCTCACTTTACCCTGCCTGTCCCAGTGCAGCCAACGGCCTTGTCACGGCACAGGACACGGAGCTGGCACCAACCCCGTGACCTAAAGCAGAAGTTAGTATCATTGCCTCACTTCCTGCTGCTTCTCTGGTGCTGATGATGGGGAGTTGTAAATTTACTAAGAGGCCTGGATACTTACAAATATTCCAGAAGATAATCAGTTTTCCTCCCAAATACATGACTTACTTTTTTTTTAGAAGAATTTTTTGTTACTTCAAGTCCGTCCCCTTCCTCCAACACAGAGCCCAGGAGCAGAAATCACTGAACAACAGCAACCAGTAGAATGAGGAATGAATGCATAATAAATTAACCAGAAACCATGAAAACCAAAGCTAGCCAGTGTAAGAAAGGAACACACTACTAAATATTTTCTCTGTTCTCCAAGGACTTTGTCTTAACAACTTACAAAGCCATTTGCTTCCCTTTCCAAAATCTAACAAGAGTTCTAGTTTGTAAGCTGAATCAGTAGCTCCATGCTTTCAAACAGTATTTTTTCTTATGGGCTTCGTAATCTTCCACTAAGCATGGCGATGCACAGCTTAAATTTCACTGACTTGATGGGATGTATGTTTTCATGGATTTTAGACACACAGAGCTGAAACGTAAAATGTGCTACTGAACTGGAAAAAAATTGCTCTTCCCCTACTGCTTAATTTTTTTTTTTTTCAAATAAATAAAAAGGTGAACTTAAAACTTAACCTAACTGAAGTTCACAGTAGCAGGAACAGTAACTTATTTCAGTAACAGAAGCAGAAAAAGGCTTCTCCCCATGATCTGCGGTATCCCCAAGAAAGGTGTCATATCAGTACAGCTAAGATTCCCTTAGTCTGAGCTGTATCAATCTTTGACAACTTAAATATCTTCAGCTAAGCTGAGTAAACATAATCTAAAATAAAAGCTAGCAAGCAGGAACAAACTTTTGCATAACACTTGTTGTCATGCTTTAAATATCACTCTGTTGGATTAATAAGGTTGCGGGAGAAAATAAAATAATTTTATTTCCTAGATTTTTCTCTAGGTGTAAATTCTTGTTCTCTGTAGTTCTGTAGAAGCTTTTTATATTTTGTTTACATTTGCATCAATACACAAAACACTGAAGGATTGCTTTGGCTTTTGAAGAGACCTAGGAAAGCCGAATAGTAAGTACATAACAAAATACCCCTTGGGTATTGTACAGACTTGCAGCAGCCATGGGAGATGCTCTTTAGGGACCAAAGCAGCACAGCTGTCTGTGGGCCACATCCCTTCTGCTCCTCTACCATCACAGCAGTGAGATCAGGAATGCTGGAAGAGACATCCTTGCCTTTTCTTTTTGTTTTTCAAGAAGTGTGAGCAACAAGTTCACAAACAGTTACTTTTCCTAAAGGTACCTGCATAGGAATCTTGTCTGTGTACCTTTCCTGCACACTCTTTTCCTCCCACCTTCCCCAAGTGGGATTATAGGTATAGTTTATAAGATGTGACTAAGGTGTTAGGTACTAGCAATACCTAATGGCTCATCTGCTTTTTCTGTGTTTTTTCCAAACAGGAGGATGAACAGAACTTAACTGTCTTTTAGGACTTGACTCCTGATGGGCTGGATTTTCTCTTGGGGGGAGTTTTCGAAGATTGACGCAGTGAAACAAGAAACAGCCAATGGCTTCAGAATCCATGGTCCCAGAGCAGGCAAAACAACATCTGATAAAAGGAAAAAGGCGGCAGCAGCAGCAAACTAGGCCTTCCAACAGTGACGGTGAAGATGACATCTTTGTATTTGAAGCAAATGAGGCTTGGAAGGATTTCCACAGTTCTCTTCTTCACTTCTTCGAAGCTGGAGAGCTCTGTGATGTTACACTGAAGGTGGTATTGTCACACATCCATTGCATTTAACAGTCTGAAGATTAAACTACGAATAAGCGTGGCGGAGGTGGCTGTGAATTTAGGCAGGGGTATGGAAGCCATAGAACACCTGTTGGATCTGAGGCAACTCTAGATATGCTCGTGGGTTTTTGTCTTATCTAGGAAGTTCACAACTGAAATGTAAATGCTTTGACAGTCCAAGAGAGGAAGTACATGACACTCACCTCACCCAGCTTGCCTTCTAAGCAAGTTCCCACAGTTGATCAGTACATTACTCTGCTGTTTCAGCTCCTTGTAGCCTCTTCGTTCTCACACACACACACTTTCATCCCCAGTTTTATCTCTGTTTTTGCATTCGGTGCTGCTCTCCTAGGTCTTTCCTGGCAAACAGGATTTCTGGAACAAATCTAACTTGTAGCATTCTCAAAGAAAATAAAAAAAAACAAACCCAGACAGTTACGTTCTACAGCTGATCAAAGAGTAAAGGAGAAGGAGGAAACCAGTTTTATGATTCTTGCACAGCATTGCTTTAATGCATTCTGTGTAGCCCAGCTGTAAATTACTTGTATCCTGATCACAATAAATTTATATCTAGCATCCGTAACAGCGGTTGCCAGCACCCACAAACATTAAGTACAGCTTAGCTAGACATCTTGGTAGTGCAAGATAGTTACTGAAGAAAAAGATGAAGCGTAGTTCCTGTACCAAGAACAAATGACAGATGCCTTTGGGAGAAATCATTACCTTGCCATTTTTACTATAAAACAGGAAAAACTCTTGACAGATGGGTGTCTCTGCTGCCCTCCAGCAGGCATCCCATCTTTTTAAAATGCTTGGGAGACAACAGAAATCTCTAAGAAGAGGGTTTCTCTCCCTTCTGCTCCTGTGGACAACAGAAGTAGAATAAGCAAGTACTTTTTTCTGTTCTGCTTCATGGAAGATACTAGATTTTTAAACTGCCTGTCACCAGGCACTAGATGCAGCAGCATAATAGCTCCAGTGGCTACTAAGTTATCCCATGAGTTAATGCTCATGGGACACTGAATAATGATACTGAAGCTGCTCCAGACGGCATGAGAGCCATGAAACAGAACTTGCCTGAAAACTCACCATCAGGTCCATTTTAAAAGGTCTTTTGGGGAAGAAGGTTAATGTCAGAGCTCTGAACCCTCTTCTTCTCTTTCTTGACCCTATCCTCGCCTTTCTCCCTTTCCACCCACCCTTGCAAAAAAGGAAGAAAGTCTTATTTTATAAGCCTAGTTAAACATACACTCCTGATAGGGAAATCTGGATTGGAAAAGACACCTGCCTGTGGCTGCAGTTTAACATTCCCTAAGTTAGGCTTGTATTACTGGTCATTTGTTTGAATTACTGGGGTGAAGCTACTTTAGTGATGTAAGAATATTAGATTGTATGACTTGGCTTCCAGTCCTCAAGCAGAGAATATAATCGATGGAGGCTAAAGCAACCTGCGCACATCTTACCGTAAGGCTTTCTAAATCAGTGATTTTTAGTGACTGGTAGCTTGAACTGGAATTTTCTGGAGGGCTTGTTTTCCTTTCTGTAGTGCTTGGGCATTTTCCATGTTTTGAGAATAATTACTTCTCTACTGAACTTTCTGCTTTTGTCTATGACCTATGATAGTGAGCAGTTTTGGCACTGCTGTTGTCAGATCAATTATTGATTTAACTGCTGGCTCTCAAAATATTTTTTTTTTAATCTGTGATAGTTAATAACTGGAGGATTCTGAAATACCAAGAACATGCCAGATACTTACAATCAAGCAGATTCGAGTAAAATAATGAAGCCACTTAATGAGTTGGTCTAGGAACTGTTCCTTCTGGAATGACCTAATTAACACACACTGAACCATCCCTTTTTTCCACACTTTTAATCTGTGTGCTCTTTCATATGTGTCTGCTCTCTGGGCTCAACTCACTGCTTACCAGGCAGGTTACACTTGAGTTGGGAATACGCACTTTTAACAAGGGTAGAGCAATTTGTGTGAATCACAGTTAGGAAAATCTCCACATTATCCTGTATTATTTAATATCTTTTTTTTTAATTGCACAGCTCACTGTAACACCTTCATCTGAAAATTAAGATGTAATTCAAGGCTGCCAGAGAAATTGCTTAATTTGGCCATCCCTTTATATTCCTGCAGACTGCAGAATGATGAAGGCTATAAGAAAGCACTGCTGTAACATANCAGCATGAGAGCCATGAAACAGAACTTGCCTGAAAACTCACCATCAGGTCCATTTTAAAAGGTCTTTTGGGGAAGAAGGTTAATGTCAGAGCTCTGAACCCTCTTCTTCTCTTTCTTGACCCTATCCTCGCCTTTCTCCCTTTCCACCCACCCTTGCAAAAAAGGAAGAAAGTCTTATTTTATAAGCCTAGTTAAACATACACTCCTGATAGGGAAATCTGGATTGGAAAAGACACCTGCCTGTGGCTGCAGTTTAACATTCCCTAAGTTAGGCTTGTATTACTGGTCGTTTGTTTGAATTACTGGGGTGAAGCTACTTTAGTGATGTAAGAAATTAGATTGTATGACTTGGCTTCCAGTCCTCAAGCAGAGAATATAATCGATGGAGGCTAAAGCAACCTGCGCACATCTTACCGTAAGGCTTTCTAAATCAGTGATTTTTAGTGACTGGTAGCTTGAACTGGAATTTTCTGGAGGGCTTGTTTTCCTTTCTGTAGTGCTCGGGCATTTTCCATGTTTTGAGAATAATTACTTCTCTACTGAACTTTCTGCTTTTGTCTATGACCTATGATAGTGAGCAGTTTTGGCACTGCTGTTGTCAGATCAATTATTGATTTAACTGCTGGCTCTCAAAATATTTTTTTTTTAATCTGTGATAGTTAATAACTGGAGGAGAACTCTGATTCTGAAATACCAAGAACATGCCAGATACTTACAATCAAGCAGATTCGAGTAAAATAATGAAGCCACTTAATGAGTTGGTCTAGGAACTGTTCCTTCTGGAATGACCTAATTAACACACACTGAACCATCCCTTTTTTCCACACTTTTAATCTGTGTGCTCTTTCATGTGTGTCTGCTCTCTGGGCTCAACTCACTGCTTACCAGGCAGGTTACACTTGAGTTGGGAATACGCACTTTTAACAAGGGTAGAGCAATTTGTGTGAATCACAGTTAGGAAAATCTCCACATTATCCTGTATTATTTAATATCTTTTTTTTTAATTGCACAGCTCACTGTAACACCTTCATCTGAAAATGAAGATGTAATTCAAGGCTGCCAGAGAAATTGCTTAATTTGGCCATCCCTTTATATTCCTGCAGACTGCAGAATGATGAAGGCTATAAGAAAGCACTGCTGTAACATAACTGAGTATTGGATTTGTCGTTTGCCTTTTAATGCATTGGAATTCTAAAATTTTGTAAGTGAACCATCTATTTTGCACTTTCTGATCAAAATTTTGAAAAATACCTCTTCTTCAAGGGGAACACTGTATCTTTTGTGGCTAAACAGCTTCTAAAATCTTGAACTGAAGTAATTGGTAACTTTTAATAATCCCCGTAATAGTTGTTATTACAATGGCTTTCCATGAATTTGCTTCTATAAACAGCATTATCAATTCCTTAACAGCAGTAAAACTAGTCTCAATATGTCTTTTTACAATTTTTCCCTCCCTTAAAATCTCTGAATATGCATAAACCAAACAAATGGCTCCCCTCCTGTCTCCAAGATACATCTAGAAGGTTCCTAAGGACGTTTCATTCCAGAAAACAGGACATAGCTTTTAAAGAAAAAAAAAAGTTCAGTGCACTAGTACTATTGCTTCCTGGTGTTACAGCCTTGGTGTTACTCTGGTGGCCAAGTTACAACTCCAATCTGCTTGGGATACATCGAGCTAATGGCAGGAGTAGAGGGCATTTGTTTCAACAAAATACAGTAGCTCAATGCATACAGAGTCCAGAGTTCTGATTTGAGCTTATCTGTCCTTTCTGTCATAGCTGAGAGAAACTAACTGAAACTGAAAGATTTTTTTTGTTCTTTTCAGGTTGGTTCAAAGCTCATCTCCTGCCACAAACTGGTGCTAGCTTGTGTCATACCTTACTTCAGAGCCATGTTTCTTTCAGAAATGGCTGAGGCCAAGCAGACGTTGATCGAGATCAAGGACTTTGATGGTGATGCCATAGAAGATCTAGTGAAGTTTGTGTACTCCTCCCGGCTTACTCTGACAGTGGATAATGTCCAGCCTCTCTTGTATGCTGCGTGCATTCTTCAGGTGGAACTGGTAGCAAAGGCATGCTGTGAATACATGAAGCTGCACTTCCATCCTTCCAACTGCCTGGCGGTCAGGGCATTTGCAGAGAGTCACAATCGTATCGACTTGATGGAGATGGCCGATCAGTACGCTTGCGAACATTTTACTGAAGTGGTGGAGTGCGAAGACTTTGTAAGCGTGTCGCCACAGCACCTCCATAAACTCCTGTCCTCCAGTGACCTGAATATTGAAAATGAAAAGCAAGTTTACAACGCTGCTATCAAGTGGCTGCTAGCTAATCCACAACATCACGCTACATGGCTGGATGAAATACTTGCACAGGTAGGGCAGACCAAGGTGCCAGGTGCCTGGCTTGTTACTGGTTTAATTCTATCATCAACTATTTGTACTAAGGTATTTTCCAAGATGAAAAAGATTTTTACCAGTTATCAGGTGCCTCATCTGGTCTTCCCAGTTGTGAGCTGACAGTGGAAGCAGGTCAGACCTCTTGAATATCAGGAAGTCACATTCTCCAATTTCTGTAGAGAGACGAGTACTCACTTTATGCTTATGGCTGGGGGGTGGGGAGCCAGCAAAAAGATGCATCTGTGTTAGAGGAGAAACTTCTTAGATTCACACATAGTGAAGTGGAGAACACAAAGCCACCAGCTCATGTGGTTCGAGACTAGTACAGCCTGAAACACTCGATTCCCTTGCTGGTAAGTATTTGTGTTTAAGGAAGGAGAGCAAATCTGTTAAGAAGTTTTGTTACATGACTCAGAAAGTAAAACTGTAATGGAGATACATCACATCAAGCTGTGCTACTTCTAGAAGGTTCTGTACATTTAATTAACAAAAGACAGAAGATGCGTTAGCCATACGAGCAGGCTTGGAGACATAAGGTAGACCCTTCAATGCTCACTGGCCCTGCTTGTTACCTGTAGGATCCAAAAGGAATTTGCAGTTCCTTTAGACATGAGCCCACTGCTTCTAAAAGAAACACATACAGGTATCAGAAGGTCACTCAGCTGAACCGAAACACCCATTGGACCTCCTCCAGTCAAAGTGTTAGGTACTTCAGTTATTCAGCTTTTGGGAGTTTAAATAGAATATTTCAGACAGGTATGGAGAACCTGTGCTGGGGAAGAGTGGGGAACACGTCACGTGCTGCAGAAGTATCTTAGCAACTGTGCTGTTTCAGTTGTCACTGAACACCAACTTGAATATTTTGCATTTGTCAGAATTGCTAACATTTGCATGATGTGAGTAACAAGAGGCCCACTAACATGCTGCTCTTGTTGTCTTCATGCATCATTTTTCACATTTCCCAGTAAAAGTTCACACTGTATTAACTTTCCTCCAAAACCCTTCAGTTTCATCTAGACTAGCATGAGGTTTTTGGTACAGATAAACTTCTTTAGTACACTATAATTAAATTTATAGGCAACACAATTTGATATTTAAAAAAAAATTCAATTGATTTTTATTGTCCAGTTATGTTAGCAGAGGAGATAAACAGCTTTATTCTATTCATGGAGAACAGAGTCTGTAATGAAGCAATGAAAAAGCCCTGTCCATACTGTTGCTACCAGGAAACAGGACTTGGCCTCTTGACAGTTACTGTTCACATCACAATCAGCCTTACGGGTTTTGCTGTGATCATAAGGGTCTGAATTTGTCAGCTGTAAGTTCTAACCACATCACTAACCTTACGAGTCTATTAACAGGGCTGTGGTGGTGCTTTGAATCGGCCTAAAATAAGCCAGGGCCAAAGTAAAGGAACAAATGAGACTGAAAGTAAGTGGGTGAGGAAGAACTGGTAGAAACTCTTGCTTAGGTAAAGACAGAGACAATTGTCAGCTGTGTAACAGTGTCATCCTGCTACGCTGAGAAGCACCAGAGATACTGGACTTCTTCACCATCTCTGCTGAGTTAACTGGGAGCTGCTTGACAGTGTTGATTCCAAACCTTAGAAAGTGGTTTACTTCAGTGCCCCCCTGCTAACACCCATCCCACCTTTGTGCCTTCCTTTTGTCACCCCAGTCTGACTGTACTTCATCACTGTTTCTCTTGGAAGGACAAATGAAAAGTTTACAGAAATAAATGACTGTGGGGAGGGAGGACATTTCAAGACAATCTGGGAGAGGCTGGCCTTATTTCAGATCTAGAATCACAGAATCATGGAATAGTTTGGGTTGGAAGGGACCATGGAGGTCATCCAGTCCAACCCCCTGCACTGAGCAGGGACACCTTCCACTAGCCCAGGTTGCCCAGAGCCCCATCCAACCTGACCTGGAATGTTTCCAGGGACGGGGCATCTCCCACCTCCCTGGGCAACCTGGGCCAGTGTGTCACCACCCTCAGCGTAAAATATTTCTTCCTTATATCTGGTCTAAACCTCTCCTCTTTTAGTTTAAAACCATTACCCCTTGTGATATGCCCTACCCCTGGGGATTGCTCTGGCCAGGGATGGCCAGTAGCTGCATAGCCTCATCCAGAAAGAGCCTCTCATTCCTCAGCCTCATCACCAGCTCTCCTGAGGAACCACAGGAAGGAGTTGGGGAAGGAAACAATTATTTCTTAACCTTTTTTTTTTTTTTTTTTTTTAAATGCTGTAGTCTGTCAAGTCCACACTAGAGAAAGGTGTTACTGCACTAGCAATATGCTCACGTTGACAGTGCCACCCAAAGAAAATGAACCATTCTAGCAAAAGTCCCCTTAGGCTGGCACAGCCATGAGCTGACTAACCTGCCACAGGCTGTCCCAGTGAAGTCCAGATGGTGCCTGCGCCACGCTGGGCAGGCACAGTACAGCCAGCAGCACTTGTGCTTCCTCTGCTCAGCCTGGGCCAAGAGGCGGTTCTCCACTGCTGCTTAAATGCAAATGGTTGTAGCAGGCGTTTGTCACTAAAAAGAACTGTTCATATTGCTGTTATTCCGGGGAAAAAAAAACAACTATGAAAGGCGCTCTTTTTAGGAAGCTGCCATCTGTTCTGTGTGCGTCACTGTAAATGGTGAGACTCAGCCAGTCCAGGCAGTTACTCCAACTGTGTTCATTTCTGTCAGGTACGGCTGCCGCTCTTGCCCGTATGTTTCCTTATGGGTGTTGTGGCAAAGGAAGAGATTGTCAAGCAGAATCTAAAATGTAGGGATTTGCTGGACGAAGCACGAAACTACCACCTTCACCTGAGCAGCAGGGCAGTGCCAGACTTTGAGTACTCCATTCGCACAACACCAAGGAAGCAGACTGCTGGTAATTAAATGTGTGTCTGGTTATCCAGTAACGGAGCGGTGTGGAGAAAAGGCAGCACATCTGTGCAGGATTAGATAGCTCAGTACAAATGGGTGTTAACAACTTCAGGCTAAATTGGGGAAGCCATTGTGTACCTGTCTGGTAACTAGGGAAGGTGCTGCATTGTTGTGATGGGACAAGTGTCCTAGCAGACCTTTAGCAGTCGTTTTATTTCTTTAAAGCATTATTTATCCTGATGGGCTCTATCTGTATTAGAGCTAGAACTGTTATGTATGTTATGTGCAGGCAGTACGCTCCAAGCTGTACAGAGAACAGTGGACACTTATCTTTTGGTGGGAGAAGGTTGAGCTAAATTCTAAACTCTGGCTAACCTACGCCAAAAGTGAGTGATAATTATTAACTGCAAATCACAATTTTTACATTGGTCTATTTAACAAACAATCTGTTTATCTCCCTAAGCAAAATCACAAAAAGCATATTTAAAAACCGCATTATTTTTGCAAGAGCATAGATAGTTCATTGCCATAACAGCATGCTGAGCAAAGGCCAAAATCCAGCATCCAATACGCAGGGCAGTGCCTGTGCCCCTTGAATTGAAATATGTCTTCTCCTGAACTACCTAATTTTCAGTCCACTCTGCTATACAACTTTATCCCCCATCTTCCTGCTGGTTTTCTGGAAATCTGTTTTGTCTTCCTCAGGTGTGCTGTTCTGTGTCGGCGGCAGAGGTGGATCGGGTGACCCGTTTCGCAGCATTGAGTGTTACTCTATCAATAAGAACAACTGGTTCTTTGGCCCTGAGATGAACAGCAGGAGAAGGCACGTGGGTGTGATCTCTGTGGGAGGTCAGTAATAACCCTCTTCAAAAGGCACTGCTTTGCTCCTTTTTCTGGAATTGGTTCTTTTACTAAATACATCTTTTTTGCAATGGCTTAACTGTTGGATGTTCTTCAGTTTAGTAAAGCTTCTTCCCCATGAAGGGGTTTTTGATTCTGAAACAACTGGAGAGCACACTTACTGAAAAGACATTGCTGCGAACTGCGCATAGCCTGTTGCCTTAATAGGTGTTTTTTTAAAAAAAAATCTGTTTATAAAGAAATGGCCTTACACAGCAGAGTCACCTAGAATTTGCTAGTACTCCTACTACCTCCCTTCATACCTGAATCCACACAAGCAAGTCACTTAAGTCTATAACTCTTCCAAGAGCAGACCTACCTTTATTTTTGGGTCTCCATCATCTGAAACCAGGTCTGTGCGGTCCAGAGCAGCTTAGCACCCATGATGCAACTTTTCCCTGTACACGGTAGCTCCTGCGTTGGTACAGCAGAACAGAGATTTACCCCCCTGGAGAAGGTCTGGAGAGATTGATAGAAATGTCCAAAACTGATCTGACCTGTAGTACTCAAGGTATGGGAATATTTATTGTCTGCATATCTCAAGCTTTGTATAAAAGCCGAAGTTAGAACAGATCTCTGGTTGAATACAGCATATAAAAATGTAAAGTCCTTTCTTATTAAAATACTGTATTGAAAGCATTTGAAAACTCTTTTATGTGAGGTTTTTTCCTCCACATAGGCAGGGATTTTACATAAATGAGAACTGAAATGTTGCCAAGCAATCTCTGTACCAAAAGATGTCTGTATTTTTCAGGTAAAGTCTACGCAGTAGGTGGGCATGATGGAAATGAACACTTAGGAAGCATGGAAGTATTCGATCCTCTCACTAACAAGTGGATGATGAAGGCATCAATGAACACAAAGAGGTATGCATTCCATGCTCCAAAATTGAAATCCTAGTCTTGAGATACCATTCCTTGCTGATGCTGAAAAACATCATGTCTGTCTTGCCTTTCTTTGGGTTTCTAAACTCTGCTATTTTTAGGATTTTTTTTTCCTATTTTGGGGCTTGAACATTATCAGACACCTTTCTTTACTAGCTGCAAAGCAAACACAAATCTGCATCACATACTTGCACACATCTCACATTTGCACAAACACAAAGTTTTGTGTAACATACTGAGTATTTCAGCACAAAACTGCATAATCCTTCCCTCTAGGGACAGGTCCTGACTGTAACACCAGTTACATTTGCACTTGGGTTTTCTTTTGTCACTCTGTTATCCTTTTCTTTTTTTGGGGGGCTGGCTTCTGGAATGGAGTGCTCTTCCACTCCAGCTGTGTTTACAAGCTGATATTTAGAGCCTTTCTGCTACGCCTGATAAAGAACTTGGAACTGATTAACTGCTTCTGCGGGTTTTTTGCTCTTTTTAATAATGAGGATGATAACTGCCAGCAGAACATGCACAGTGAAATACTTCATGCCCAGGAAACCGTAAAAGGCTGGAAGCACTAACACACTGAAAGTCAGATTGAGGATTTTTCTTGCCTTTTGACACAATTCTTTTAAAGAGCTACTGGACCCACAGATCTGGATTTTTTTTGTTTCTGCTGTCATTTAAATCAGCCTCCTTCATTCTACATTCCATGTTGGTATTTGTTGTTTCTACGTATCTGCAAACCTGCCCTCTCTGCAATGAGACAAGAGTGATCTCAGTGAAATGGTAAATCACCTGTCTTGGGAGTTAAAGCAGAAACATAACTCTTCGATTCTAGACCACACTTGACACTAAGTTCTCTAACGACAGTGCTTTTAATTTTGTACTTCTGATTGTACTCTTATATTGGTAGATTTAGTAGAAAAAAAAGAATCTGACAACTATTTCAACACAGACTTAATAAAAAAGAACAGAATAGAAGAAATCGCAATTACATCTTGCTAGAGTTCAGTCATCTAATATCCAGCACAGGTTTGCCTTTTAGTATGCATTAATGTCACCCCAAAAAAAATTAATTCACAAATTGTAGCAGCAGCTATACCAACAGAATTAAAACCAGCAGGTTTTGGTTCTCCATCAGATTCAATAAACCAAGATAGGAGTTGTAAAGTTCAGTACAGAGGTAGAGAAATCAACCAAGACAACCTCATATATCAAAGCATGTAAGTAGAGGACTTGGGCCGTAGGTGACATTTTTAGTCAAAAAAATATTCCATGCCTCCCTGCCTTTTTTTTTTTCCTCCCCCCGAACAGGAGCTTTGCCTTCTTGCAGTCTGAAAATATTCTAGCTTCAGCAGTCCTGTTCATGGATCACGTCATTACATACAAGTGCCTGAGAAAGCTGAGGTGAAGATATAAACTCTCGAGCCCCTCAAAATGGGAGGCTGCCAACACACAAAGATCTTTCAGGATAGTGCTGCAAGACTGACAGTGGTGTGCACAGGGCCAGCCACATTTATTAGTCATCATTTATTATAAACTTCACTTATTTCCATTGCTTTTTTACCCCCGAATTGTTTAAAGCAGGTGGCAGTCAGTTAACATTGCAGTGCCTGTGACTTCCGCTTTCCCTTTCCTGAAGGATTTATCCTGAAGGATATTGACCCTGTGGTTTTCTTAGGAGAGGAATCGCTCTCGCCTCCCTTGGTGGCCCCATTTACGCCATCGGAGGTTTAGATGACAACACCTGCTTCAGTGATGTGGAAAGGTACGACATCGAATCTGATCGGTGGAGCGCAGTGGCCCCGATGAACACCCCCCGAGGAGGAGTCGGCTCTGTAGCCCTCATGGTAAGTGACTGTTTCCTCCCAAGTCGGGGCTGACTGAGGAATCGACCTCTGGGGCTGCTTTTCAAATACGCTTTACAGGGTGGAACACAATGATTTAAACACAGCTGGTGGGTCTGAGCACCTCCAAGCATCAAAATCCTCCAGAACTGTGCAAAACGTGAGGATATTTAGGATAATACTCCTATCAAATGGAACTGCACTCCCTGTTTCAACAGTATTTGAGGTATTGTGAGCAATCACCAGGACTCTTCCAACAACATCAGGCTAATGCTTCCCCTCTCATGCAGAAGACTCAGGTTTGTCACGGTTACTGTGTTTAAAGTGCATCTGCACTTCGGTCCCCCTGTTGCCATGTAGACTCTGCAAAATATCTGCAATAAATTTTCACTTCTTTAACTGGAGAACAGCATTTACAAGTTGTTAGATAATTGTGTTGTTGGAATTGGTAAATAAAAGTGAATAATTAGGACCATACACATACACTGTGTTTTCCTGTAATTGTCAGAGTGCTTATGAAAAGCTGCGTAAACAGATCTGCATTACAGATGATCTTTCCCCATACAACTGTTTTCCAGAACCACGTTTACGCTGTGGGTGGCAATGACGGCGTAGCGTCTCTTTCCAGTGTGGAGAAATACGATCCCCATTTGGATAAGTGGATAGAAGTGAAAGAGATGGGGCAGAGGAGAGCTGGCAACGGGGTCAGCGAGCTCCACGGCTGCTTGTACGTTGTGGGTGAGTAGGCGTGTGGCATTTCGTGGTGCTCTTCCTGCCAAGTGCTGGCATTTGGAAGAGGAACTGGGGAACAGACAGACCTGACCTGTACTGTGTGTTCTTGAGCAGGAGAAGAAAGCAAGCTCAACCAGGGAACGCTTAAATGAAGGTATGTTAGCGAGAAAATAAAAAAGCAGTTCCTAACCCCCTGTTCAGGACAGGATTTTTTTTCCTACTCATGTGTTCAGCAATGCTGTAATTTGAAAACATGACAAGAATTTGTTTTCCTTAAGCCAAAATAAAATCAAGACTGTCCTTCGACTGGGCTTATTTTTTTCTATTCCAATTTAGAAGCTGTTTCATTATAACTGTGTGTAAGATGAATTTAAGGAGAATAACAGAAATAGTTCTCCTTGCAACGTTGAGTTGAAGAAAACTGTCAGTCTTGGTGATGCTTGTACAATGGCAGGAGGGAAAGCTGTTAGATTAATTTTTAGGAGCTTGTAAAATTAATGTAAAGAAATAGAGCTGGACACTCACCCAGTGAATGCCAAGAACAGCCTGATAATGCATCCTGGGTGTCACCAGCACCTAAAAACCAATAATGTGACGATTCTTTGCAGGTGGCTTTGATGACAACTCTCCTCTGAGCTCCGTGGAGCGGTTTGACCCACGCAGTAACAAATGGGAATACGTAGCAGAGCTTACAACTCCGAGGGGTGGCGTCGGCATAGCGACACTGATGGGGAAAATTTTTGCAGTTGGAGGTCACAACGGCAACGCGTACCTGAATACTGTGGAAGCGTTTGACCCCATAGTCAATAGGTAATTAATTTTTTTTTAATTTGACTTAATAAGACAATGATACCTGCCTATACGAAAACACAACATACTAGCAATAGTGTGCAGCAGGAGTCTGAGTGATGTCTGTGAGTAGAGATGCAGGAGTGCTGCTTATGCCACTAAATATTGTAAATATTATTCTTGTAAATATTTAAGCACCTTCTCTCCATCCCTTGTACTCTTCCCTTCATTCAATAAGAATCTGCATTCTTCTGGTTGTTTCAATCTGATTTGGCACTAAATTTAGTGGGGAAATAATAAGAATAAACTAGCAGGGTGTATTTTTGTGCAGAGCAAACAGCTGCCTTGTACAACAGAATTTCAGACGTAGAAAAGAAAGACTTCCAAGTTCCTCAGACAGGATGGGATCTTACTTTTCTTTTTTTCCTCTGCCATCATCTTCAGGTGGGAACTTGTTGGCTCGGTGTCACACTGCGGGGTAGGCGCAGGCGTGGCCGTGTGCTCTCCTCTCAGCACCCAGATCCGGGACGTGGGCCAAGGATCCAGCAAGGTTGCTGACTGCATGTGAGCTCCGCTGCTTCCTCCAGGTTCCAGAGGAGGCACTGCAGGGCTTTTAAATCCCGTCTTTTGTATGGTAGCTCAAGAAATAAAACCAATACATTTTCTTTGTGAAAATGTTCCCTTCTGCAACTGTAAACCTTTCGGTGACGTTCTGACAACAGTGGTACAGAAAAGCCTGTGAAAACACAGAATAAAAGTGTGACTCCCAGGAGAAAACCTGCCAGGAGCTGCAGTCATCCCATGTTTGAGAAGCTGTAATTTCAGAATCATTGGAGCAGCTCCTGCAGGGACTCACTGGACTATAAGCCGGGCACGGGGTGAGGAGGGAGAGCAGCAGTTAGTCCGGCTGAGCCTTTCCCCCTAGCCCTGCTGGGTGGTTTCTGGAGGACTGCAGTGCCATTGAACAGAACTTATTTTCAGGAATGTAGTCTTAAACATTTCCTCATCATACAAGAGCTTTGTAACACAACATCTCTCAAGGTTTAGAAGGTAACGCCATCCCTATTGCATACTGAGATCCCTGGAGCAGAGAAGTTCCCTGCCTGCCTCCGAAGGGACGGCTTGTGGCCGGGGAAATTGCAGGTACCCGCTCTAAACCCGTCTTTCAAAGTACTTGCTCAAGCCAATACTTATGACAAAGCTGAAAAGACTTTTGACCTGAGTTTAGCCCCTGCAACACTGGGATTCTCAAGTCTGCAACACAATTTGTAGCAATTACTCCCCCCAGAAGGCAGGTCTCTGTCGAGAGCTCACTCCTGAAGTACCCAGGGTAACGTGTCCTGTTTGAGATGACAGCGTGTGAAAATGTCGGGTTCAGCGGTGTCTGAATCACCGTTTTTGTACGAAATGGAAACACCTAACAGAAGCTGCAGTATTCTGTAACTTTAAATTTTCCCTGTAAACGTGCTTTCAATGCGACTCCAGGAGATGACATGTCCCCTTTCAGTATCCAGGAGCAACCCTGCAGTAGCTCTGGAGGTACTGGTTCTTTTCAGATCCTTGAGCCAGGAAGATCCAGCCTCAAAACAGGCAGGTGATTAACGCTCACCTACATCAAAGAGAACCAGCAGCAAAAAGAACTGTAAACAAACCAGTACTCACAGCAAACACTGGAATAAGAACCTGACAGTGCTGCGTACAGAGGCGTCTTGTGCTGCAGTCAGAAACCCCGAATTCCAAGTCAAGTGCGGCTGGAAAGACGGCAGATCCTGTTCCTGCGTCGCCTGGAACAGAGCAACGACGGACAATCCCCTGTGACCAGAGTCTTGTGTGACACAGCGATGGGTACTGTAAATAATGAAACACTGCAATAACATTTGTACTCCAAAGAACCTTGCTTGTAGGATGACTGGAGCTTGCTATTGTGGGGACACGTTACACACCGAGTGTTTTGGGGTTTCTGCAGAGTATAATTCTCATCAGGAAGCCTTTGTCAGCAGGGAAAACCCTGCGTAAGAGCTGCAGGCTGTACCGCCCTGCTGCCCTGCACCCTGCAAGGATGTGGGCACCCCAGGGGTGCTTCTGGCTCTTGATCTGGGTGGGAGGGGGGGAAAGAAGAGGTGCAGGGTCCCTCTCTGGAACCACACAGGTTCTTCTAGGGATGTCCTGGCTAATAAGAAAACTTTAAAAAAAAAAAAACCAAAAAAACCCCAAAAAGGCAAGTTTTCCACAAAGTACCACCCAGCATCCTTGCAGTGTTGCTTGTCAGGGGATGGTTTTCTCCTCTGGGTGGGGAAGGGCTGGCACCCCCGGGAGCCACCTGTAAGCAACTCGTGCATCTGGAGCACGCTGACAGCAATCACCTGCCCGGCACCACAGGGAGATGCGTGTGCTCAGCAGGGAAATAAGGGTCCGGAAAATGCGCTGGGATTCTGTACCGGGTGGGGGGAGCTCTGCTCTTCACCCTGGAGCTGGAAGTCAAATGGTACCGGGTCTGGACACGATCGTAACGCAGACACTTCAGTTGTGTTTCAGGTTGTCCGTCCCCTCCAACAACATTTGTGCTCAGGCCTCTGGAGGCACAGCATTATGGGCTGGCGGGGAAACTGCAGAAAAGGTTACAAGTGACAGCCCTGTGGCCAGGACAGTGGTGTGCACATTCTGAATCTTAGCTGACACCAGAACTACAAATATCTCATGTGCAGCGCTGATTTTAGACACACTTATTTCCAAAAATGTGATAATGATGTCAAAGTATTGAAAAAAAAAATAAATACAGGATTATGGCAACAAACTGCAATGACTTACCCACATATAACGCTGGTGGGATTTAGCAGCAGCAAACACCAGTTGTTTTTCTTCTTCCAGTGCTGGCAACAGGATAATGGTGCACAATTGATGCCAAGGAAGTAACCCCCCCTCCCTGAGGCAGACAGACCAGCAGACTCACCATGGTTCCTGGGGTGAGGCAGCCGTCCTGTGACAGCAGGCCCTAATGCCCCTGCATCTTCTGATTTAAAACTCACCCCAGGATCTGTGATAGCAAAGCCTTTAAACATCCAGGGTCACAAAATCATTGCATCGAAACATGGCACGTGGCTGATCCTACACGTGGAACTGTCACAGCTTCAGTTAATGGTGGCTTTCCTGCATCTCAGAGCCTTGGCCTCACCCATAAAAACCATAAACCCAAGGATGTCTGTTGGTGCATCCTTTAAACACAAAGAAACAATCGTTTTGGAAGAGTCCAGGGTATGGTCACAGTTACTCACATCAGAGTTCCCAGCCCGCCGATCTGAACCGTGTCACGGGCTTCCACGAGAAGCAGGACCAGGCTCTGGAGCGCTCTTGGCCGTGGCTCTCCAGCCACACCTGTGCAGCCAGTGCTCTGAATGTCCCCCCGCTGCCTGTCCCCCGCTCTGGGACACGCCACCCACCCAGCTCAGCTCCTGCTGCCCCACCGCAGCCCTCGTGCACGGCGCTGCTCCCTACCCGAGGACTTGGACTGGGGCTTCCCAGTTCCTCCCAAACCAAGGGCAGCACATCACCTGTGTGCCGCCCACAGCCATGTTTGACTTCAAACCGTAGTCTGAGCACTTCTACGCAGGGAGAATCAATCCAGAGACAAAGATTTCCCTCTAAGTTTCTGTAACTGATTGCTATACTAAAATAGTAATTTCTGGTTGTATTTTTTTCAGGACATGCCGTAACGCCATTATCATGCAAGGGTCTTGCATATATTACTGTTTATTTCAGTTTTGTTAGGTGTGTTCTTTCAAACTAATCCTAAATTCATGCCTTATTATGTACGTTCGCAGGGGATTGTGAGAACTTGGTTATACCTTCACAGCTTTAATTCTTCATATTGCTCTCCCCCAAAGGCATCTCATTCCTAATAAAGGCACACTCGGAGCAAAACTGTTGAGATGTCCTGCTAAAATAATTCAGGTGTGGGCAGAAGCCTTTCGAATGCAATGCACATGCTATTTGCATGTTTTAAAATGGAAAAAAAACTGCATGCACGCATGCACTCTTAGGCCCATCACAAAACTACAGCCTTTCCTCCTGTCTGCAAACGGGCTGGGAAAAGGGGATTTCACGGAAATGTCTGCCTGCAGAGGGGGGTGCAGCCCTGCAGATACACAAGCCTTCGCACAGGACTTTGCACACACCGGGTATTTAAGGACAGAACCAACAGGCAATCACCCCGTGGGAAGCAGGAGGTGACACCGATCCCAGCCAGGCACTGGAGGGGTCCCGTGTCTGTCTGCGGGGTCTCTCGGGTGCAGGGGGATTTCAGGGCAGTTATTCCAGCATCAGTGTTGGTAACACTGGCAGCGTGGCTGCAGGCATGGGACAGGCTGAACGAGCCAGAAGCAACTTCTTTGTGAAAAATAAGGAACTTGCCTTGCTCGTGATCTGGTGACAGGCTTTGTGCATTTCCCTCCTTTGCTGCACGTCTGCTCTGTGCTGAGGCAGCTGCAGGATGCTCAGCAGGACCCTGTGTGACAGGACCCGTGCTCCAACACTAAATGACACCGAGATTCATTGTACAAACAAGTTGTCATCAGGCAATAAAAATTCAGCCCATTAACCCATTCAAGCTTCATTAGCACAAATGCCTGCAGAGTCCATAGCTCCAGATTACTCCTGCAGGTAAATGGGGCTTTCCATCTTCCCTGAGGCTGAAAGCACTGAAAACTATTTGAAAACTATTCCCAAACTATTTGAAAACTATTCCCAAACTATTCCCAAACTATTCCCAAACCATTTCCAGCATCACTGTGGTGCACAGCTTTGTAAGCCTGAGTACTTTATTCCAGGCGCTCCACTTTATTTTTTTTTTTTTGCTGGCTGCTCTTACCATGTCCGCGTTTGTTTTCTGAACCTTTGCACGTTCTCTGGGCTGGAACTGGCAGCGAGTAAAGCGCTCCTCGCCAGGAGATGCATCTCGTGTTTGTCATTCTATTCTGGCGGTGTCAGCAAGGTTGGAGAGACATAACTCGGGCCAAGAATCATCAGCAAATTATCTTCCCCTGCAGATGTTTTCCAAGAAAAAAAAGGCAACAGGACGGTGCAAGTCACACCCCTCACTGTGCCCGGGCTGTGGAGGGCAGGAATTGCAAATCCATGTGCTGCTCCGACAGCCCGAGACACATCTCCAGCTGAACAGCTGCCAGACAGAACAAACGGCACGGCACAGCCACTCATTCGGTTGCGTTCCCACGTCTTGTTGTCATCACACACTGTGCCACATGGCAGCTTGCTCCTCCCTCTTCTCACTTTCCTGCCCTCGGCTGCCAGCTCCCCAGCCACAGCCATGGGCAAACGGCCAGGACCGGGAGAGCAGAGCCCAACAG
>VZTO01022793.1:0-32666 GCA_013400615.1 Syrrhaptes paradoxus | reverse complement strand
CTTTCTGAAGGCTGAGAAGCAAGGGCCAGGATGGGGATTTGCCAGCTCCATCTCTCCCCCGCATCCCTCTCTTGTCACCACTGCTTCCCCGCTCTCTCTGGGGGGGTGGGAACAACCCGCTGCACCCTCTGAGCTCCCGTCCCAGCTGCTCGCTGGGATTTTTAAATTTTTTGCAGCGTGTGCTTCCCCCCGTGCAAAGGACTGAGAGCTCAGTGCCAGGCTCGGCTGCCTGGAAATGCTGTCAGGGGTGTGCTGGCTCCTGGAATTTGGTCCCAGTTGTTTAATAAGGCACTTCAGCGGAGTTGTTCCCAGTTTAATGGTAACGTCGCGTGGCCTTGTCTTCCCGGCAGTGGAGGCTCCCTAAGAGCCACCCTTAGACTTTGGCCGGGGTGTCCTCATGGAAGCAGCTCTCTCCCTTGGCACCCCTGGGGGTTATACCCTCGGTGCTCTGCGGAATCACCTCTGGGGCGAGATGTCTCTGTGGGTTTGCAGAGCAAAGCTAGCAGCATGGGGGGGCTCTTCCCTGCCCTTCCCGGCCCCTGGATGGGGCCCAGAGTGGTTTTATTGGGAGGCATGTGGCCATTAAGGAAGCTGAAGAGTCCAGTGGGATTTGTACTGGTTGCACATGGTTGTACTGGATTTGCTCATCTCCTCGCCCATGCTCCTGCTCCAAGGTGACGCCTGTGTCCGTGGGTTCCCAGACTTGGGCTTTGCCTCATGTCAAGCTGCCATGGCTCTGGCTGGGGGAGCGGGAGGGTGGGGAAAGGTTCCCTCACCCTTTTGGAGCCAGGACCAGCCCTTTATGGAGCCGGGAGCGTGGAGTGGATGCAGGATTTCCCAACAAACCCTCCAGGTTCCCACCGAGGGCAGGATGGATGGCAGCTGCCCAGGCTTGGACTTCGGCAAGGGAGCTTCTTCCTTCTGGCTCCTCTGAGCAAAAGGCTGAGCCCCAGAGCCAGGTGGGGCAGGGACAGCAGCAAACCCGCCGAGATGTGACCTGGGGCTTGGAGCAGGCAGATGCCGGCAGCAGGCAGAGCTGTCTGCCCCTTCCCTTCCGCTGTCTGCCCCTTCCCTTTCTCCTCCTGCCCCTTCCCTTCCTCCTCCTGCCCCTTCCTCCCCCCCCCCCCCCCCCTCCCCCCCCCCTCCCCCCCCCCGCCCCCGCCCCCTGCCCCTCCTCTTCCCCCCCCTGCCCCCTCCCTTCCTCCTCCTGCCCCTTCTTCCTCCTCCTGCCCCTTTCCTCCTCCCTGTGCACTGTCTGCAGCGCTGGGGTTGCATTTTTGGAAAGAATCGAGCTGCTTTCTGCCTGCCCAGACCTGACACCCAGAGCAGGGGGATGGGAGGGATTTTTGGGGGGTTTTCCTGGAAAAAGGGGATGATAGAAATGCCCCACTGCCAGGATGGGGCCCGGTGCCATGCCATCACTTAGCGATGTGGGGCCGTGGAGAGCTGCCGGGCTCCTTTCCTGGCAGATGCTCTGCGTGTCTCTGGCTCCCCATCCTCGCCCCCACGGCTGTGCGGCTGCTCAAATATCCCCCGGCTCGGTCACCTGAGGTTGCTCTGGCTTTTCTTCAAATCCCCGGGACTCACCTCTTGGAGGGTCTGGTCACCCCCTCCCTATGCTCCCCCCCCAGCTACTGTGTCAGCGTTTGGGTTTCCCCGCACTGATGGGGCCACGTGGGAGGTGGAGAAATGCTGAAGAATCGTTGAATGATAGAATGGTTTGGGTGGGAAGGGACTTTAAAGCCCACCCAGTGCCACCCCCTGCCATGGGCAGGGACACCTCCCACCAGCCCAGGTTGCCCAAAGCCTCATCCAGCCTGGCCTTGAACCCCTCCAGGGATGGGGCATCCACAGCTTCTCTGGGCACCCTGGGCCACTGCCTCACCCCCTGCACAGGGAAACATTTCTTCCTCACATCTCATCTCCATCTCCCCTCTTCCAGCTTCAAACCGTTCCCCCTCGTCCTGTCCCTGCACCCCCTGATCCAGAGCCCCCCCATCTCTCCTGTAGCCCCCTTTCAGCACTGGAAGGTGCTGGAAGGTCTCCCCGGAGCCTTCTCTTCTCCAGGCTGCACACCCCCAACTCTCTCAGCCTGTCCTCACACGGGAGCTGCTCCAGCCTCGGACCATCTCCGGGGCTCCTCTGGCCCCGCTCCAGCAGCTCCGTGTCTGTCCTGTGCTGGCGACCGTGTTCGTGCTGCGGGGTTTGCAGAGGATGCAGAGCATCCTTCCGAGGGTGCCCGAAGCCATTCAGGTTGAGGCTGGAGATTTGCAGTGAGGGGTTGAAGGCAGAGTCTGGAGCATCCCTCCATCCCCAGCATCCCCCCAGCTGATACCGAGCCCTCCCCTGTGCAGATTCTCCCCCGGGCGCTCTCCTGTGCTGTTCTGCTGCTCCTGCTCGTCGCCGGGCTGAACAGAGGCAAGAGCTGCAGCATCGCCAAAATCCTCCGGCAGTACCGCGCCGTCATCTTCCACGAGATCCAGAACCTGGTGAGCCGGGGAGGGGGTGGGATTCTGCTCAGGACCCCAACCCCTGCCCCGGGGGATGCTGCTGATCTGGATGTGGGTCCAGGTGGGGAGGGATGGGCTGGAAAGCTCCATATGGGGCCAGCTGCTCTGGGGCATCCCTGGGGAAAGCACCGTGTTTAAAGGGGGGATTCCTTCCCGGCGTGGGAGACAGCGATGCTTTGGGGTGCCTGACCTTCTCCTTGCTTTATTTCTCCAGAAAAACCTGAGTGGGTCAGCGGAGAGGAGCGGGAGGGCAGCCTGTCGTTCGGACAAGGTGAGCACCGAGGGACCCTGGGCTGGGGTGTCGTGTGGGCTGAGCCCCCAGCAGAGCCCTCGAGACCCCTCCCCACCTGGGGCCACATTCTCCTCTCGTCCCCAGGAGCAGAGGATCCTGCTCTCCATCCACAACATCAGCATGTCCCTGCGGGAGCTGGCGGCCGGCAGCCTGCGCGGCCCCGAGGAGCTGGCGGTGTGGAAGGTGGCCAGGGACACCAACATTGTGCTCAGGGAAAACTGCAGGAAAATCAGCAAGGTGGGAGCCCTGCCCCTTCCCAGTCACCCCAGTGGCTCCCAGTTCCCCAGCACACAGGCTGCGGGCAGAACCTGTCCTGCTGGTGCTCTCCCATGAGGAGTTTCCAGGCTCTGCCACAGCATCCCACTGGGATGCAGGTCTGTGCTGGGTTTGCAGCTGGGGGATGCTGGTGGTACAGCTCCGTGAGTGTTAAACTGGCCGGGGAGGGAAATCCGGCTGTGGCAGCATGGCACAAACTGGTGGGTTTTTACCACCAGCTCCCAGGCGGGTTTGTCCACCCGTGCCGCAATGATGGGGACACAGAGCCCTGTCCCAGTGGGATGCTCGCCTGGAAGGTGGTCACACCAGTCCTGCTCTTGTGCCCAGGTTCACACAGACAGGAACTGGGGATTTGCCCCAAAGGGCTGGTCTGGCATCCTTGGGGCTCTGCTGGGGAAATCCTGCCCGGGAGGATTCCCTACGGCAGCCACCAGCAACACGTTAACGGGAAACCCCAGGGCAGGGGAGCTCTGGCTGCTCCAGCACGGTGCTGGGCTCATCCTCCCCACCACTGTGGGCAAATCACTGGGACCAGCCCTGCCTGGGGCTTACTGGTGTGGGCTGGAGGTGCTGCAGGTCTGGAGAGCCACCTGCAGCCCTGACCTGGCCATCTGCCCTGCCCGTGGGGTGCATGCTGCCAGCCCGGGAAGGGGGGGACAGCCAGCTCTGGGGACCCCAGGGGACCTGAGAGCACATCCTTGGCAAGGCCACGGGTGGTTCGGCCACCGCATATGTGGGGTGTGATGTCCCAGGAGCATCCTTGGTGCTGGGGCAGTGCTTTCCATCCTCTCGACTAATGCCTGTGTGATGGTGGGGGGTTATGTCTGCTCCCTCGGCTCACCCACCGCAGATCTCGCCGCGCATCCCGGCACAGCCCCGGCGCAGGGGACCCGGCCTCAGGAGGAAGCAGCTGCGGGAGATCGGGAGGAAGGCGGCAAGGCTGGCGACCTGCTGGGAGAAGCTCAATGCCCTGCACGCACCCCACCGCGCCCCCCGGGACTCGTAGGGATGCCCCCGCCATGCACTGGAGGGATGCGCTGCTCCGGCACTGTCCTGCTGGCATCTTGTTGGGAAAACTGGGGGAAATCCATCCCTGAAGGCAGCGGGGTTGCTACCAGCGGGTCCTGGAGTTGAATTCATCCTCCTGGTTCGAGTGGTCCCCAGGGACTGGCCCCTCAGATGTGGTGGGGGCTGGCAGGTTGGATTGCCATGGGATGGGGGCTGGCAAGATGCTGGAACACCAGGAACGTGGTGGAGAAAAAGGGGAAGAGCTGAAAAAAAGGAGGCGAGGCATTGGATTTCTGTGATGCTCCTGCCCTGCATCACCTCTGGCTTTCCTGGGGACGACGGCCGCTTTTCGGGGCAGAAGGAGGATGCGTGGGGCCGTGGCTCAGAGGGCTCTGCTGGAAGCAGGACCGTTGTGCATCTGCAAAGCTCCGAGGGTGGCCAGGCTGCGGAAAGGGACACGTGGCCCTGCTGCACGGCTGGGACATGCAGAGCAGCCAGCCACCCGCCACGGTGGCACTGGATGCCCGGGGAAGCCTGGCGAGCACCAGTGCCTGTGGACAAGCAGCAAAACCCCAGGGAGCTGCGGGCATTGAGGCCAAGGCTCGTCCTCTGGGGTGGGCAGCACCATGGAGGGACCCCCTGGTGAGCCGAGCCCAGAGGGATGTGGGGTTCGGTGAGCTGAGGAGCATCCTCCCTTGTCACAGCGCTCTACCAGCACCCTGGCCAGGGTCCCCACTCCCCCGTTGAGTGGCAAAAACTCTCTGTGAAGCCAGAAATAAAACCTCACCTTCCCTGGAAGCCCTTTGGGTGCCTTATCTGGTGACCCAGTGTCCGGGCTGGTGCAGGGTCCGTACAAGCCCGGGAAGGAGCAGAGGGCGGTGGCGGGCACCGTGCCATCCTCTCCATCCCCACCTTTCCTGCATCCCCGCAGCAGCCGGGCAGGGGGCTGGCTTTACGCCCCCGCCTCAGTTTCCCCAGCCCCTCTCCACGGCTGCAGAGGCTGTTCCGGGGCCAGCAGCGGCTGCGTGGCGGTGGGGACCGAGGACACGAGGTGGCGGCAGTGGGCTGCGGAGCGGAGCCCGACGGGGTCCGTGTGTCCCCACGGCCACGCCAGCATCACCCTCCCCATCCCCACCGGGGTCTCGGCCACCCCCTTTGGTCCCGGTGGGGTGCAGGTGGGTGCCATTGGCAAGCGGGACCCCCACCTGTGTACCTCGGAGGGGACGTGGGACACATTTTCCCTGGGGGGGGGGAAAGCAGCTGGATGGGGTGGGGGATGCTCGGGGGTCCTCGCCCACCCCCTGCCTCTGGGATCTGGGCAGCCCATGGGGAGGGGCTGCACTGCCAGGAGTGGGCAGGAGAGAGTCCCCCCCCAACACACCGGGACCCCCCCCAACACACCGGGACCCGGATTTTAGCAGGGTGCAGGTTGAACCCCTCGGTTTGACGGAGCAGGAGGGGGAGCATGGTTTGGGGGTGGGAGTGAGGGACACAAACCGGGGATGCTGATCTTGGGGGGTCCCAAGAGGCTCCATCTTCCTCCTCGGGGAGCTCAAACTCCTCCTTCCACGAGGTTTTTTTGCATTAGTTTGGATTCAAGTTTGATTTTTTACCCCCAAATAGAACAACACCCCCCCTACATCCCACCAGCATCCCAAAATAGACTTAGTGATGCTTTTTTTTTCCCTATGGATGGGGCTGGGGGCCGCGACGCCCCGTCGGGACCCGGTGGCTTGTGCGGGATGGTGGCTTGGAACGAGGTGACTCATTGCCTTTTTCTGCGTCAAGGCTGGAGCAAAGTCCCCCCCCCCTCTTCTTCACCGACCCGTCAGCACCTTCTCAGATAAAACAGGGCAATAACCGGGCTCCGTTCGTTAGCCTTCCGCGAGCATCGGCTGCGGGAAAAGGCGAAGGGGGGGATGCAGCGGGAGGAATGAGTGCATGGAAAGGAAGGAAAGAGTGAAGGAAAAGGCTAAAAGGGAGGTCAAAATGCCGGGTGGAATCACACAGAAAAAAAAAAAAATAACAGCCGGAAAAAGGAAATGGGCCCTGAAAAAAAAAAAAAAAAGTCAAATAATAAAAATAGCAACGAGGCGAACCCAAGTGTGCAGCACATGGGAGTGAGCGCATTTCCTTCGAGGGCAGCACCGCACGCTCCCGCTTGCTCCGGGGGGGCTGCTCTGATGTGGCTCCAGCAGCCGTTGCTGCCCTGGTCCCCCCTCCTTCCCAGTGCTGTGCCAGCCGGTGGGCATCCCGCCAGCCCCCACCTCGCCCGCCCAGATGCCATGTGTGTGCTCGGGCACGGCGCAGGGCAGGATGTGGTGTCCGTGTAAAAGCTGCACACGCGTGTTTTAGAGCGCGAGGGGATGCACAGGGTCGGGGGGGGACAGGCGGGGTGTGGGGGGGCTCGCTGGCTGTGCCCCTGCGCTGTGCCATGTGCTGCTGGCTGATGGCCCGGCCAGATGCATCCGAGCGCGGCACAAACAGCGCAATCACGGCTTCCTCCCCTCGCCGCTTGTTTTGCAATCACGGCAGGGTCCCCCTGGGACGTGGGGGTCGGCGGTGGGGGCTGCTGGGGTTGTGGGGACAGGGATGGGGACAGGGATGGAGAGGGGTGCTCCTTACCAGGACCAGCATGCAGCATCCCAACGCGGCTGGCAGCTGAGCTTGGGGACAGCAGCAGACCCCAGTGTGCTGGGACACCATGCCAAGGGACCATGCTCGGGGACCGTGCCGGGGGACATGCGTAGGGACCGAGCTGGGGGACAGTGGCTCCCAAATTTCCCCAGAGCTGATGCTGGAGGAACATTTCTCCTCTTTGCACCATCACCATCCCACCGAAATGCAGCTGCCCCAGAGCCACCCCCATGTCGGGGTGCCAGCAGCCCCCCTGGCCGGTGACAGGGGGGTCCCTTGCCCCCATGAGCCCCCTGCTCTGCTCCTCACCCCCTTCCCAAGTGGGGCGGGGGCCCGTCCCCCCACAGTCCCGGCGCTGGGGGCACTGGCACACGCGGGCTGTGTCTGCCGGAGCAGAGCAGCGTTTTGTTCTCTCCCATCTCCCTGCAGCATCGTAAAGCTGCTGAAAGCCCGGATTTACGGCGTGATAAACGCTGGGGGCTCTGCTGAATGTTGGACTGCTCCAGCCTTGGGAGAGCGGCGTGTTCGGAGGAGCTGGGAGATCCGGGCGCGGGGCGGCACACCCAGCACCATCGCTGCCCTGCTCCGGCTGGGGACAGGGGGGTCCCAGGGGATGGGGACAGCCGGGACCAGGGCTGCACAGAGCTGTGCCATGGCCCAGGAGGGTCCTGGCACCCCTGGCTGAGGGATGCTGGGTGCCTGAGCCCCTCCAGGCAGTGGGAAAGTGCTGACCCCCCCCCATTTCCCAGGCCCGTTGCTGGGTTTGGAAGCATCTGCAGCCCAGATTGTGCCATGGCATGGCGGGGTGCCCACATGGGGACATGCCAGCTGAGAGGCGGGGTGTGCCCAGGCCCGGCTCCGGGGGCTCCTCCTCCCTGTGCCCCCATCGCTTGCTGCAGGCTGCTCGGCGGGAGGCTGCGGCCGCGCTGGGAGGGACTGGGGGATTCTGGAAAGCAGCTCTGCCCTGCGCCGCTACCTGCGCTGCCAGCGAGGGGTTTGCAGCCTTGGGGATGTGCGGGAGTGTCTGTNCAGGCTGCTCGGCGGGAGGCTGCGGCCGCGCTGGGAGGGACTGGGGGATTCTGGAAAGCAGCTCTGCCCTGCGCCGCTACCTGCGCTGCCAGCGAGGGGTTTGCAGCCTTGGGGATGTGCGGGCGTGTCTGTGCAACGCTCGTGTGCGTGTGTGCATGCGTGTGTATGTCTGTGCATGCGTGTGCATGTGTATATAGGTGTGTGCATGTGATTATGAGTGTGTGCATGTGTGTATGTGTGTGTGCACGGGTCCATGCATGTGATACGAGTATGTGCATGCATGTGCATGGGTGTGTGCATGTGATACGAGTCTGCACGCGTGTGCATGATCCTATGCACATGCTTCCCCTCCACGGCTGCTTCCCAAGGGGCCACCGGCCCCGTGTCCCCTTCTCCCCACCTCCAGCACTGGATCCGGAGCCTGGCGCTGGAGCTGGCAGGCTTTGGCGCGGGGGGAAGCCAGCAGGACCGGGATGCCGGGCTCAGCGGGAGCGCCAGCTCGCACCAAGGCTGGATGCTGCTGATCCAGACCCTGATGGTATCGCGGCCCCCCAGGCGGGCGCTGGCTCCGGCAGCTCTCGACACCCAGCGGGAGCTGGGCAGCAGTGGGGGGCTCGGCTGGACCCTGCTTCCCCCCCGCTGCTGGTGAGAGGGCACACAATGGCTCCTGACACGGGGCACATCCATGCCAAGCCACCGAGAAGCCGGGGGGACATCAGGGCTCAGCTGGGGACCTGGGGGGACCACGCTGTCCCCCAGCCCCGCTGCTCGGCCCGCGGCGTCCTGTGCCGGGGCCCATTGTTCGGCTGCGCGGGGCTGCGGGGCAGGATTCCTTTGTCAGAGCTCAGCAATATTTTATTCTAACAATTAACCAAACCCGCCCGGGCTCCCGAGCCTGGTTGTGATTATTGGGGGGAGAATTCCCCAGCCTCGCTCCCTCTCAGTGCCGGCTCCGCCTGGGGCTGTGCTGGGCGGTGGGGATCCAGCCCCGCTCCCACCGGCTCAGGGTTGGGGACCCCCAACCGTGCCGAGAGCCTCCTGCTCCTGCGGCCGGCACTGGGGGGGTTCGGTTGCCGGGACCCCCTCGAGGGCCTGCGAGCATCGCTGACATTGTCTCTGCGGTGGCACAGGGGTAGCGGTGACTCATGGAGGGGGGGATGTGAATCACAGCCCCTTGCTCCCCAGGCAGGATGCGGCCCCGAGCTCGCAGCTCGCCGTGTGCCAGCCGGGGACCACAGGCTTTGTCCTCCGCAGGGTGGAAGCGGCTCACTGCCCAGGGCAGGACGGGATGGGGCAGCTGCTGCTCTTCCTCGGGGTCCCCCAGCACCCTGGGATGCTGGCACAGCTTTCCCAGCCCCAGCTTTGGGGTAGGATGGGGGGGCACAGGACCCTCCTGCATCCCAGCTCCATCCGAGGGTCCTCTCCATGCTCCGGCTGCATCCTCATTGCTGCCGCACCGATGGTAAAGAAATCTGTCACTTCCTATCCTGGAGAGGAGATTCCCCAGTAGAGGTTATCAAATCCCGATAAAATCCCTCTTTTGGGTCCAGTTCACCTCATCTCATCATGGATGCTGAGTCCCTGGCTGGTGCTGTGGCCAGAGCTGCGGCTGGAGCTGGCGGCGAGCTGGCAGCACTTGTGGGGGGCTGCCCGTTACAGGCAGGGGACCCCTGAGCTGGAGCCGGGGGTTGATACAGGCACCACGGGCAATGCCGCCCACCGGCAGCAAAGCATCCAGCACCGGTACGCTACGGCGGGGCTGTCCGGGTTACCCGGGGGTTGTTACCATCCCAGGGGATGCACCCTGATTAGGGATCTCTGGTCATTCCAGGGATGGAGGGGACTCAGGAGCATCCGGTGCAGAGGAGGGGGTTCGCAGCTGCAGGGTGGGAGGATGGAGGAGGGACCGGCGCTGCGATGCTGCCACGGCCACGCTAGCATCCGTGGTGTGGTCCCAGCCGTTCCAGAATCCTTGCTGTGGTCCCAGCCATTCCAGTATTCTCGGCGGTGGGAGCCAGGCGTGGGACAGGCAGCGGATGCAGGTTGTGTGTCCTGCCCACCGCTCCCACTAGTGACAGGGACAGAAAGAGCGACCACCGAGCAGGTTCCCCATCCCTGGCCACGGCTGCACCCACGCCGGTGCCTAAACCTGCTCCTTCAGAGCCAGAGCTCCTTCCTCGGCAGTGCCACCCTGCCCCAGGCTCCCGGCGTGATCCTGGAGCTTAAAATTCAGCGAGTCATCGAAGCAGAGCTGCTCAGGCAGCTGTGCCAGGCAGGGCAGCCGGAGCATGGTGCCGGCCAGCAGCCCGGCCAGCAGCGAGCCACTGATGGCCACCGCCAGCCCCGCCGCCTGGCACAGCGCCTGCCCCCCTGCCCCACGGTCCCCCCACTGTCCCCCTGCCACCGCGCTGGCATTGTGCTCGATGGGGGACACCTGGGAGAAGTGGGACCCAGAGGTGTCCTCAGGTGTCACCAGGATGGCCACGGCGCTGGCCACCGCCCCGAGGATGCCAGGCAAGCCGTGGAGGTTGTGGATGCCACACTGGTCCCGGAGCGCCAGCTTCCTTGCCAGGAGTGGGGTGAGGAACCTGAAGCCGAGGACACACGCCATGGCTGAGATGCTGCCCAGGGCGAGGGTGGCCACCGGTGGCACAGTCATGTTGGCCACCGCGCCGATGGCCACCCCACCAGCCAGGCTTCCGTTCTGCAGGTGGCCGGGGCTGAGCTTGCCGTCCTTCTCCAGCAGGCTGGAGGCCACCACGGAGGTCACGGCGCTGGCGCTCATGGCCAGGAGGGTGTTGAGGATGGCGCGGTGCTGGGTAGCTCCTGGTTGGCAGAGGACGGCCATGAAGCTGGGCCAGAAAACCCAGAGGATGAGCGTCCCCACGAGGGACAGGAGGTCAGAGCGGGGTGTTGGGATCTCCTTGGGGTGCACTGGATGCTTTGCTGCCCTGAACAGAGCTTTGGACACGCCGAGGCCGAAATAGCAGGAGAAGACGTGGATGGTGATGGTGCCTCCAACATCCAGGACACCCAGATGGGTGACAATGACCCACTCACTGGCGAGGTACACGGGGACTTCGCAGGCGGCCACAACGAGGAGCTGGCAGGGGCTGGTTCTCCCCAGGATGGCCCCCACAGAGATGAGCACCGTCACGGCGGCGAACTCAGCGAGGAGGAGGCTGTGGAGGTCCAGGTGGACCTGGCCATGGTGGAAGCGGTGGAGCAAGCCCTGCAGCACCAGCGCCCATTGTGCCGAGAAGTTGAGCAGGAGGAAGTTGTGGGCGAGGGCGCTGAGCCCGTAGCGGGGCAGGAAGGTCAGGAGGAGCCCCAGCCCCACCACCAGCATCACCTGGATGTCCTGGAAGAGGGGGAAGATCCCGTAGAGCTGGTTGGCCACCAAGTTGGCATCCTCCACCCGCACCGAGGGCTCGTCGTAGGTGACGAAAACGGCGAAGAAGAGCAGCAGGGCACCCTGGAAGAGCCCCAGGGAGAGGGGCAGGAGGTGGCGGGAGCAGGCGGGGGGTGGCATGGCCATCCCAGGGTGGCAGGAGGGGACCGTGACCGGTGACCGCTGGGCAGCCCAGCAGCGCCCGCGGGGTGAGCTCCGCTGGCTCCTACATCGAGGTTTTATGGCCACAGTTAATTTTTAACCAAAGATGTAAGTTTATGGAGCAGAAGAGGAGCTTTTTTGCCCTCCCTTCTTTAAACACAACGCTCATAAATTCCCCCCGCGCTCTTGTTCAGCCGCCATAAAAAGCAGACACGATGGGGGTGATGATTTTGAAGGGAAACAAGAAAAAACTGCCATGGGGCAGAGCGGGGAGAAGGACAATGGGGCGAGGGTACCATGGCGTGCACCCCCATTTAACCCATCCCCACCCAGAGCAGGGACCACGCCGCTGAACCCCCCCAGAGCGCTGCCGGGAGCTCAGACCCCCCCAGCTCCCGCGCTGGCTCTGCCACATCCCACCCGGAGCCGTCTCCGGCACCGCCACCGCCCCACGCCGCGGGATGATGCACGTTTTGCTCGGCATCTGCCCGGATTTTGTGAAGCGCCATAAAGTTCCGAAATCAGGGCCGAAAAGATCATTTTCTCACAGGTTTGCGTTGGCTTGAATGGCTGGAAATTCATTAACAATTAGTGAGCGAGAAAAACAAAGCCGAGAGCAGCCAAGCAGCTACCCCGAAGTTTCTGGGTTGCTGCTTAATGTGACATTTTGCCAGTGAATGTCTGGAAAAAAAAAAAGAAAAATTAAAAAAAAAAAATATGAGAACCACAAGAACAAAAGGCAGAAGGGTTGGTAAATATTTGTTCCAGAGAGAAGATATTTTTGTGCTGTCCCTGATCTCAACACCCCTGCCGCGGGCGCTGGCTCCGCGCCGCTCTTCGTCATTGTTACTGGAGGATGAGGCAGGCGAGGGCGCAAAATGGGAAACAATTGTTGAATAATCTGCGTGAGGCTCCTCTGCCAAACCCTCCCCGGCCATTTTTCAACCGAAAGATGCTGGAAATGGGGGCAACGTATAGGAGGAGGAGGTGCTTTGAAGGCAGCGCCTTTGGGCGTTGGGGAGGGGTTGCGTTGAGCCCAAATCGTGGCCAATGGCAGCGGAGGGCTGGTGGGAGCTGCGGGGTTTGTGGGATGGGACCTGGGGTGCTTTGTCCCCCCGTAACATGTCCTTGCCGCATGGCTGGTGATGCCAACAGCAGCAGATGCTCCCACAAGGATCCCTTGCCCAAGGAAATGTGGGGCTGGGGTCCCCATGGTGCCCTACAGCTCTCTCCGATGTCCCTGGGGTGGGATGGGGATGGGGTGGGATGGGATGGGGATGGGATGGGATGGGGTGGGATAGGATGGGATGGGATGGGATGAGTGGGCTGCCACACCAGCCCATCAAAGGGATTTTTTCAAGCCCGGCGCAGTAAAAATTGGTCGCGTGTGAGATAAAACCCCAGGGTGATGCTCAGTGTGGGCAGCACTCCTGGATTGGAGGAGCTGGGCTGCTCTTAGAGGTCTGGGGAAGTGTTTTGGCCTCATCTAAGCCAGGCAGAGCATGCGAGTGGGGGCAGAGCTCACCCCGGTGTGCCGGACAGCGGGGTGCTTGGTGCTGTGCGCCAGGTGCCGTGCACTTAGTTCCCTCCTGCTGCTCTGCAGTGGCTCAGCCCTCCCCGTCCCACCTCGGTTCAGGGTTTTGAAAGGTGAGGCTAAATAAAACACTGCAAGAAAAAGCTTTTGAACATGTTTTTTAAAAAGCAGAGTGTTTTGAAGATTGCAAAGTTATGGCACAGTGTCTCTGGCGAGGAGGAGGAGGATGGAGGAAATCTCCTGGAGCGTCCCAGTGCTGCCGGATCTGCTGGAGGGGACAGGCGTCATGTTGGGAGGTTTGGGATGTAACAGCCCTCCTGGACCCAGCCATCACCTCTGGCAAGGGGCAGATGTGCAGGGACAGCAGGACATCAGGGACCCTTGGTTTACGGGGCCACTCAGGGAAGCGGCGGCGCGGAGTTGGGCTGCTGGCCGTGGAGCTTGGGGACGAGGTTTTTCGGGAGGTGACATGGTTCCTTATCTCCTTATCTCCTTATGTCCTTATCTCCTTATCTCCGGGCTATGGGGAGCTGCAGGCTCAGCGGGATGTCCTTGGCCACGTGCTCTTTTCCCACCTGGAAACCTTGCCCTGGCAGCGCTCAGGGATTTGGGATGCTTCTCCAGGCTCCCGGGGGGGCGGAAGCCAGCAGAGGGGCTCCTCTGTGACCCATGGCCCCTTGCATCCCCCCCCCACCAGCATCCCCAGCACCACGGGGCTGAGCCACGCCGGGGGGACAGTGCCGACCACCACCACGCTCCTTGGCCGAGCCGTTGGGTACCCCCATCCCATTCCCTGGGGAAAGGGCCATCCCGCTCAGCCCCCCCGCTTCCCAAACCAGACAAGGTGCAAAGAGCAGCGATGCCCAAATACCCCCCGGGCCAAAGACCCCACTGCAGAGAGGGGGGGGTGGTGGAAACCCCGCTGGGGCGCAGATTAAAAAATAACCTTTATGGCACCCATAAAAATCAAAGTTTCAAGAGGTCGCTGGGAAGGTAAAAGTCCCCCCCGGCCCCGGAGCACCCCCTGAATGATTAACCCCACAGTGCAGGGTGGGAGATGCCACCGTCCTCACGGGGGGGGGACATGGCAGGAGGGGGGAAGGTCCGGTCCCTCCAGTAACATTTTCCAGGCACGGAGAGTTTTCTTTCGGCACCGAAAGAGCGGGGATGGAGGAAGCATCTGGCGAGGGCCGGGGCAGCGGGGAGGGGAGGGGACGGTTGAATTCCACCCCCCGCGTCCCCCTTTCACTGTGTGGGCAGTTGTTTTATGGCAGGAGGGCTGGGGAACCATTTTAGCATGATCCACGCTGAGCCTGCTCGAGGAGTTCCCCGCTGAGGGCTGGATACAAAGAAAAGCTGAATTAACCGAGGGTCATATAAGGCAACAGGATCTGACAGATCCGAGCCAATATATGCTGGCAAGAGCCGGTCCATGGCACTGTGAGAAAACACTCCTGCAAATTTAACAAATCCCTATGGTCTAGAAAGTCATGTACAAGAAATTACTAATGAAGGGATCTAGTCCTATCTGGATTTCCAGACGTTGGTCATGCTCCCACCGTGTTTTTACAGGCCATATAAGTACATGGATCTGAATCCCGGGCGCTGGAGACCGGGAGGATTGTTCCGATCGTCTTTGTCTGACCTCCTGCGTCAGACGAGGGCTCCCGACGAGGAGGGGATGGAGGGAAGGAGGGATGGAGGGAAGGATGGAGGGATGGAGGTAGGGAAGGAGGGATGGAGGGATGGAAGGATGGATGGAGGGATGGAGGGAGGGAGGGATGGATGGAGGGATGGAGGGATCGATGGAGGGATGCTCAGCCCAGCTGGGCAGCAGCAGCTGGATCCTGTGGCTGTGCTGGGCTGCGGTTGGTCGGAGAAGGTTTGCGGATGCTGTGGTGGCACTGGGGTGGCTGGGTGCTCCTGCCCCGTGACACCCAGGGATGGGGACTCGCTGCTGGGCAGGAGGGAGCGGGAGCTCCAGCATTGTCCCAGCAGGGATGCAGGGGGATGCCCGGCCGTGGCACCACGCTCTGGGGAGGGACTGCTGACGGCACGCCCGGCATCAGCATCACCCTTCTCCCCTCTGGTCCCTCCAGCCACTCTCCTGAGCCCAGAGCACCCCAAAAATCCCCGTTCCCTAAAGATCCTGCCCATGGAGCTGTGCCTGGCCCTGCTCCGGCCCCTCTGTAGGACCTACATAAACACCCGCCGGGTGCCTGAGCAAGCTGTGAGCGAGCACCGAGAGCATTTTAAAAGCCTCGGTCCTGCTCTGAACCCCAGGAGCCTGGGTACCGGCTGTCAGGCGGTGGGCGAGGGGCCAGATCCCCCCCTTCCAGCCCCTCGCAGCCGGGTCCTACTGGGGTGGGGGGGACGAGACGGGCCACAAAGGCGAACAGACGTCACACGGGCATCACGCGGTCCGAGTGGCCTTCTCCATCTTGTTAGCACATTGTGTAACACAACATGTGGAGGCACTGGGACCGCACACGCATGCACTCCCCGACAGCCCAACCGGGGGGAAAAGAAGGAGGGGGGGGAAAAAGAAAAAAAAAAAAAAGGAAAAAAAAAAAGAAAAAAACCAAAACCCCAAGAAAAAGAGAGAGAAAAAAAAAAAGGAAGCAATTTAAGCTTTGAATCTTTCTCTTTAAAATGTTCTCATGGCTTCATTAGAATTTGCAGCCACAGAGGCTTTGAAGAGCATGGTATAAGGAGTGAAACATCTGGAAAAATTAGGATTAATGAAAACATAATTCCCAAGACTAAAGGAAAGATTAATCCTGCGTTACCACTTGTGTGTTCCACAGCTTTTCCCCAGCTCGTAACGCTGAACTTATTAAACCGCCCTGAGCTGAGTTTTCCTTTTTCTCTCGCTCTCCCCCATTGAGCCCGATGGAAGCGGCTGATGCCAAACGGGACGATAACCAACTGCGCTGAGCGCGCGGCCGCGAGCGTGCCCCCCGCCCCGCTGGGCACCCACGGACCACCGGACCCATGGTGGGGGTCCCGCAGGGTGGGGGGGTCCTGTGCTGGGGTGATGGGTGCTGTACCCCCACAGGGCTGCACCTGCTCCCACCGGTGCTCCTGGGCAGGATGGGGCCCGATGGGCTTGTGAGATGGGGGGTGCTGGGGGTAGGGGATAAATAAGGAATAAACCGCTCTGCCGGCTTGAGACTGGAGCAGCACCGAGGTGGTGGCATTGCTGGGTGGCATTTGTGCAAGCGCAAGGCTGGTCCTGGTGCTGTGCTGTGCCATGCCATACTGTGCTGTGCTGTGTAATGCTGTGCTGTGCAATGCCATGCTGTGCCGTGCAATGCCATGCTGTGTCATGCAATGCTGTGCTGTGCAATGTCGTGCTGCGCAATGTCATGCTGTGCCGTGCAATGTTGTGCTGTGCCATGCTGTGCTGTGCCGTGCAATGCTGTGCTGTGCTGTGCAATGCCATACTGTACCATGCAATGCTGTACTGTGCCATGCAATGCCATGCTGTGCCGTGCAATGCCGTGCTGTGCCGTGCAATGCTGTGCTGTGCAATGCTGTGCTGTGCTGTGCAATGCCATACTGTACCATGCAATGCTGTGCTGTGCCATGCAATACCATGCTGTGCCGTGCAATGCCATGCTGTGCCGTGCAATGCCATGCTGTGCCATGCAATGCCACGCTGTGCCATACCATGTCGTGCCATGCCACATGCTGTCCCCACGCTGGCACCACCCTCTGCTCCATAGCAGCTGCATTTTGTTGCCGTGGGGCTGGGCTTTGAGCAGGACACTGGGACACGCCAGCCCCGTGCCAGCTCAGTGCAGCAGGGACGTGGCACACCATGGCACCAGAGAGTGCCGGGGGCTCACACCCTGGGCAGGGCTGGGGGGGGTCTCGGCCATGCAGAGGGACCAGCTGGGGAAGATGCTCTGGGGTGACATCCCCTTTGTCCCTGTAAAGCGCTGCAGCAAATTCCTCTCTATTTGGCCATAAATGCCACCATAAAATAGCTCACGAGTGCCAGCATTGGTTTTGAAGGGGGAGGGGGGTCACATCAGATGTTTGTCCCCGCAGCTTTGTCACTGCAGATGCTAATTTGCAGAAGCGGATGGAGTCGGGGCGGGAGCGCGTCTCTCCCCGGCTCAAGCGGCAGCGCAGCGCTCTATGGCGTGTGTGGTGCTTCTTGGGAAGAATGAAAGAAAGCAGATTTCACTTCCTTACATCTTCATCTGTCCCATGCTGGGCACGGGGACACCGGGCAGTGCCAGCCCCGTGCCAAGGCCAGCTCTGCCCAAACAGCCACTCCAGCCGGCAGCAGCGATGTCCCCATCCTGCTGCAGCCCCTGCGGGGACCAGGATGCTTCAGAGGAGCCGCATGGGATGGGGATGCCGAGCAGCACCTGTGTCGCCAGCCCTGGAGAGGGTTCAGGTGGGCTCTTGCCTGCTGGGTGCTCCTCAGGATCTCGGGCTGGGGGGGACCGGATCTGGTCTGCACCCCCTCCTCATCTGCTGCACCCCCGGGGGCCAGGGCTGCAGCCAGCCAGGGCCAAAGGTGTGTTTGCCTCATGCACGGGGGAAAGGGCTCGTTTGCCCCGTGCATGGGGAAAAGGGTTTGTTTGCTCCATGCATGGAGGAAAAGGGCTAATTTTCCCCAAACACAGGGTGGAAAAGGCTCATTTGCCCCATACGTGGCAGAAAAGGGCTCTTTTGCCCCATGCACCAGGGCAAAAGGGCTCATGTGCCCCATGCATGGGGGGGGAAAGGGCTCATTTGCCCCTTGTACAGGGTGAAGGAGGTTGCAGCATACCCTGGCCACCCCCCCCCAAGAAGGGGAGGCTCCCAGGGGACCCGACAGGACCCCACTCCCTCCTTCCCACACTGCTGCCCTGCTCGGTGCTCCCACTTGTTTTCCAGAGAGGAAACCAGCAACCTTGCTATTTTTTTTTCTTTTTCTATTTTTTTTTTCCTTTTTTTCTCCCTGTCCATGTGCGGGACCCAGCTGGGAGGCAGCGGTGCCGGGTGCCGGCGGGCTCCAGGTGCCGGCAAGGCGGCGCGGGAGGTGCCCGTGGACCGTGGAGGAGGGGGGACAAAGCCGGCGACGACCTGCGGCGCTCGCGACCGTATTGTGTGAGCGAGGAGGAGATGGATGAAGGTCACATCCTGCCACTCTTCCGATGCCCGGCACCAGGAAAAAGCTGTGCTTTGTAAATATAAAAATAAACAACAAACTCTTCCCCCCATTTACCACCTTCCCCCCGCCCCGAAGAAAACAACAGCAGCCCCCGCGGTACCGCAGCCACCTGCTCAGGGAAGTGATTTTTCATATAGGCAGGAAGCAGGGGGTCTAATTAAATCTGGGGTCAAGAACATAAAGAAAGAACAAAGTTTATTTAGGAGTCCTCGAGCGAGGCTGGAGGGGTGGGGGGGGATGCCCGGCAGGGCTGCGGGTGCGGGTGACTCCATGGGACGGTGTTTTGGTGGGGCCGGGGGGGGACCCGGGGGATGTTTTGGCCCCGGGGTGGGTTTCAGGGTATCACCATCCTCCTGCCAGCGGGTCCGGCGTGCCATGGGGGTGATGGTGGCAGCTTGGTCCTCACTGGGGCAGGGATGCGCTGGGGGAGTCCCCACCGTCCCTGTCCCCCGCGGGTGGAGAGCGGAGCCCGGGGAGCATCAGGCTCAGACCTACAAGAGTGTCCCCAGCCCTCAGCGAGATCATATGAGGTTCCTGTTTCACAAGACGGGGATGGCATTTCCATTGTGCTCGCCGGGGATGTGTTGCAACGGGGCAGCCGCTTCCATCCTTTGTCCTCCTCCCCGCAGAGGAGGAGTCTCAGCATCTGCCAGGGTGACCCGTCACACCCTGGTCCCCCCCGCCTCAAAGCCACCAAATTTGGCTCCGCTGGCTGTGGCAGCCCTCCCCAGCGGGTCCCAGCTGCAGGCATCGCTGGTACCCCATCCAGGGGTGCCTCCTTGCTGCCATCATTCTGGGTGCCCTCAGCTGGGGGGACCCCGCTGGGTGTGGGGACACTCTGTGAAGGGTGCTGACCCCTGGGTGCTCCTGCCTAATTGTCATAACCAATTAGCAAATGAAGGGCTGACCCCACTGGAGTCCAGCTGTGGGTCCCTGGGTGCTGGTGGCTGTCCTGGCTCCCCTGGGGTGGTGTCACCATCCCGGTCCCACTCTCCTGCTTACAGCAGGCAGCTGCCAGCTTTTAGGAAACGCTGCAGAATCCTTCGCCCTTGGGTCGGGCGCTCCCAGCCTGGACCCGCTTTCTATTCCCCAGCTGGGCCCAACGCACGGAATATAAAGTAACCCAGCATTGTTACAAAAAATAATTAAAACCCAACAAAAAGAGGAGCAGCAGCTGGAAAGGCTGAATCGGAGCAAGCCGGGCTGGCCGTAACCCTTTACGGGCAGGCGGTGGGGCAGTGGGGTGGGCAGGGAAGGCAGGGAGGGCAGGATGGGCAGGGGACCAGCATCCTGCATCCCAGCACTGCCGCCGGTGCCTGCGGACGGGGAGGTGATGGGCTTGAGGTGTGGCGGTGCAGACCACGGGCAGGATGGGGGCCTGGGGTCAGGATGAGGGGCCTGGGGTCAGGATGGGGGACGGTTCCCCCTGGCAAGAGGAGATTCATTCCCTGGGGGCTTATAAACCGCCAGGATTTTTGCCCAGACTTCAGGGATGCTGGAGGGTGCTCCGGTCCCCAAGCCAGTGATGAGGGATGGGATGTGCCACCTGGGGACCACCCAGCCTGGGTGCTGCCCATCCCCATCCCCACCTTGCAGCAAGGCTCCAGGTCCCTTCTGCGACCACTGATGGGACGCAGGTGCCACCCACCATGCCGGGAGGGTGTCCCCTTTGTCACCAGCGTCCCACCCCCCAGCGGGGTACCAGGGGTGACGACATGGGGACGAGGACACGTCCCCGGCCACGGGCCTCGCTCCAACTGGGCGCTGTTTTGTAAGGACTCCTGGACCTCTGCGGTGCAGAGATAAGCCCAAGAATTCGCCGTCGGTTCCAAATATCCCGTCCGCTTCCTCCAGCCGTCCTCGCCGCCGCTCCAGCCCGCTTGTCTCATTTCCGCAGCAGCGTGCTGGGGGGAGCTTCCTGTTTTTCCCCCCCTAGCTCCTGGGGCGGCGGCGGGGGGCTGCGGGGTGCGGGGAGGAAGGGCAGGACAATGGGCGCAGGCAGGGACGGGCAGCTGCCCACCTCCTGGGCTGGGGGTCCACGCTGGGAGGGCGCGAGGGGGTTCCTCAGCGGCTCGGGATGGGGCTGGCAGGGAGGGGGCAGGAGGGTGGCTGCGGTGGGGATGTGGGTCCTGGGCTGAGCTGAGATTGCGGCTGAGGTTCCTTCCCTTTCCTTTTATTATTTTTTTTTTCCTAAGGGTTTTGCTGTAAATCAGCCCAGGCTCCCCCTGGAGCATCCTTTCTGTGCCCTGGTGGGTGACACTGGCCAGAGGAGCCCCCCCCCCTCCACCTCAGCATCACCCTGGTGTGAGAACGGGGATGGAGCTGGGTACCACTGCTCAGCCTGGCATGGGGGAGCAAAGCCTGGGGTGGGGGTACCGGAGAGACCCCTCCCCACCAGAGGCACTTTTCAGGGTCCCTCCAGTAAAACCACCCACTGCAACCCACCCCCAAAGCCATAGTGTGGGAGAGCAGGATCCCCACGGGACTGCCACCTCCCTGGGACTGTGACACGGGTGGGGGGGCCAGGATGCTGCTCCTCCATCCCAAACCGCAGCCGCAGGAAAACAGGGATCTGCTCTGGGGCTTCGCTCGCTCTGAGCCCAGCATCCTCCCGCTGCCGGTGGGACCGGCCGGTGGGCAGCCCCCTGTCCCCCTGCTTTCAGGGAGGGGAGCAGGCTGGTGCCCCCCGGCTTGCGGAGCGAGTGTGAGTGTTTACTCCGTGCCTTTCTCACCGCTCACAGCGTGGCAGGAGTTATTCAAAGGCGGGCGGAAGCGAGCACAGCAACTGAAACAACAATGAAAAGGAAACGGAGCTTGAAAAATTCTCCGTTCATAAATCAACTGAACTGCAGGTGATCCCCGGGCAGGAGCGAGCCGAGGAAAAGACACGGCTCGGCACAGCTGACCCCCCCTGGACCCCCCCGGGCAGGGGTGGGGGGACAGTCGGGATGCTCTGGGGTGTCCTGGGTGATGCTGGGGCTGGTGGCTGTGGCTCTGGGGCTGTACATGGGGCTTTGGGGCAGGGGAGGTGCAAGTACTGCTGGGTTAATTTTTATTATCTAGAAGCAAATTTGGTCAGAGAGGTGAAGCTGGGCTGGGTGGAGCTGCTTTCTGCGGCAGGGCTGGGGTTGCACACACACGCACACGCACGCGCCTGCCTCCCAGCCCAGGGATGCAAACAGGAACGCGGCCAGCCCGGGGACGGGATGGGGCACAGGGTCCGTGCCCCAGCCGTGCTACAGACCCTCGGGGACGGCCGAGTGGGGAGATGGGGTTATCAGGGTGCTTGAGGGGGTCCAGAGCTCTCTCATCACCTCCCTGGCAGCTTCCCGCCTGCCTTTTGGGGTGGAACACTGCTTTTTAAGTAGTGGAGTCAGTGGGGTGTGTGGCTCCAAGCCGTGGCCGTGCTGCAGGAGATGCTGGGGTTAACGGGAGATGGTCCAGGGCTCTCGGTGGCATCTGGCCACAGCTCCTCGCTGGGATCTCATAAAGGCTTTTTCCTCCTTAGGAAAGGGAGCTGCCGTCTTGGGACCGGCTCCTCGGCGCTGGGCAGGGGCTGGGCACGGGCAGAAAACATCTCCCCCCCTTGCCAGGTCCTGCAGCATCTCGCTGCCGGTGACATGGGGACCAGTTTGGACAAACCTAGGTGTCCCCTCCTTGCTGTCCCCTCTCTTCCAGTCCCCATCAGCTGAGACCCAACCTTGGGGACACTGAAAAGGAGCCTTTGGGAGCAGTGGATGGCCCCAAGGACCAAGCTGGTGGCAGCAGGATGAGCCTCACAGCGAAGGAACGGAGCCAGTCGTGGTCCCAGCACTGGGAAAGCCAGTTGGGATCCTGTGTCCCCTCTGTCACTACCCGACCCCCCCCCCCCGCCACGATTTCCCTGTCATCCTGTCTTTCAGCAGAGCTGGAAAACCGGGAGACCACCGTAAATAAATCCTGTGTCTTTAAGCCGTTTTGTACAGTACAAGAAAACGCACTCGTTGAATTACAGCTTTTTAATCAAATACATGTAACCATGTCACTTAAAGTGCTCGCGAAAAGCAGGGAGAAAAAAAAAAAAAAAACCAACACAATTGGAAGAGCACGATATTAAAACCAGCTGCTTGCTTACCCCCACCACAGTTAATAGTTTTTGAATGTTCTGAATGAGAGAGAAACCAGAGCCAAGCTCCACTTTCATGTCCATCGTTCTGATCAAACCCTGGCAGATGGGGGGAGCCGGGCAGCCTGGCACAGCGGTGGGGGACACGGGGGACGCGGGAGGGCTGCGCTCGCCTCTCCTGCCGCTTCTCCATCCTCTTGGGCTTTCTCCTTGCAGCGATGGGGATGCAGACCCTGTGGTCCTCCCACAGCCAGAGCAGCACAGCCCGGCGGGACCCAGCCTGGGGATGCGAGCACAGGTTGGCCAAGCCCTGCAGCAGTGAGGGATGCTGCCTGGGGACATCACCATGGCGTCATGTCCCCCACCGCTGACTTCAACCCAACTCCTCCTCCTCATGCTTCTTCCTGCAAGTTGGCATCATCGCCGCCACCGCAGCCCGTCCCCCGCGGGTGCCGAGGCGCCGCGATGCCCGCAGCGTCCCTTCCACCGAGCGTGCCGGCGCGGTCCCCCGTGTCCCATCCCCGTGCCCTGTCCCCTCGGGGCGCACACGTCAGGACCACCTCGATGTCTACCTCCAGCCTCGCTGGCCGCTGACCCCCACCCCAGCAGAGCCTGCCAAGCGCCCCAAGCTGTGCGGTTCCCCCGTAACATGGACCAACGCTCATTAAGTGTGAGGCAGAGACCACCAAATATGTCAAAACACACTTAAAATTTATTGTTTCATACCATACGTTTGAGTCTCTTGAACGCCGGCCAGTGTTTCTCTCTCCACGATGGGGCCTATCTGCTGTCACCAACGCTCCGCGTATATGTATAGCCCCCTTGCTTTCTGCCTTTCCCCCCCCCTTCCCTTCTTTCTTTAAATGAAAAATACAAACAATTGATGGAAAATGTACATTCGTTCCATATGGGACGGTCGAAGCGTGGAGAGGAGCCAGGAGAGTAATTTTTAGGCAGACTCCTCTCTCCAACGGATGGCTGGACGCCTTCCCAGAACGGCCCCGCGCGGCCCGGCCTGACTCTCCTGAAGAGCCTCAGACAGTCTGTGACGCTCCCGCGCTGGCAGGGGGGAACGTGATTCAGCTCCCTGCCGGGCTCACCCCCCTGGGGACTGCCGAGCATGGGAGGAGGGAGAGCTTTCCACCAAGACCCCCGCAACGTCCCAGAAGGGCTGAGCTCAGCTGCATGGGAGGCTTTGCGTGGGAGGTTGAGATGGGTTGGGTTGGGTTGGGTAGGCTGTGTTGAGTTGGGTTGAGATAATGTTGGTTGGGTTGTGTTGGGTAAGGTCAGTTAGGATGGGTTAGGTTGGTTGGGTTGGTTAGGCTAGGTTGGGTGGCCTTCGGTTGGGTTGGTTTATTTTGGGTTGGGTTAGCCGGGTTGGGTTGTACTGGGTTGGGTTCAGTTTTGTTGTGTTCGTTGTCTTCTGTTGAGTTGGGCTGTACTGGGTTGAGCTGGGCTGTACTGGGTTGAGTTAGGTGAACTCTGCAGAGCATTTCCAAACCTTCCCGTGATCCTGTGGCCTCTGAGCACATCTCAGCTCAGCTGGGAAGAGGAGCACAAGGCAGCTCTGATGGATGCCTGTGGGGCTCAGCTTGGCCAAGAGCCAGTGGGGAGAACAAGCCCCCAAACTCCCCCCAGACTCATGCAACAAGGACAAAACCCACCTCCCTCAGGGTCCAGAGGAGACCCCAAAATGGTGCTGCGTGAGCAGTGTGGGGCTGGGGGCTGCACAGCCAGGGACCGGTGGTGGCCCCAAGGCTGGGAGAAGGATGCGAGGGCTGGTGGGGCAATGCTGGGAGCTGGGGGACCACAGCAGGGCTCCGCCGGTGATGGAGATGCTGAACTTCGCAACAAGGGAAATGCTAAAAAAAAAAGAGTTTCAGGCTGCACAGACTTTCCAGGGCACGTTAAGGACCCCTTGCTGGCTTCTTTTTTTTTTTTTTTTTCTTTCACAAAACTTGTAAAATTTATTATACCATGACCCCCACTCCCTGTGGCAACCGGCAGAGCGATGCTTGTGGCTGCTCCTCTGCTGGGAACGGCTCAAGAGCAGAGCTGGGTTGCAGAGCCGGGGAGCAGAGCATCCATCCCCACCCCACGCTCCTCTGCCGCCCGGCCGGCTGCTCCGGGCACTGCCGCGGAGGAAATGGTGCCTTTCCTGTCCTGCAAGGAGCGTTGAGATTTTCACACATTTCCTTTCCCAAACTGGGCTACAAAACAGAAAGTTGGGGAAGGTTTGGGAACTTCAGCTCGGTCAGGAAACCTTTCTTCGCATTTCAACCTTTTCCCTTTGGTTAACCTCTCCAGTATATAAAGCTGTTACATCTCGAAATCCCATCTAAAAAAACCTGGAAACTTTTTTTTTTTTTCCAATGCTCTTTTTTGCGAGTCAGGAAATGTTTTGGAGCTGTTTCCCACAAGCAGGTTTGGTTTTGATAAATCTTCATTATTATTTTTTTTCGATGGAAGAGGGGAAAAAAAAAAAAATTCCCATTCCCAGCTCCAGAGCAGCTGCCTGGTGCCGCGGGTGGGGGACCAGCATCTTCCCGTTCCCACCGATGTCCCCACCGCAGGGACGTGTGGCAGTGAGCACCCAAAATACACGGATCGGGAGGCTCCAATTCCCCCTGAACGTCCCAGCAGCGATGACTTCATCCATGTCCCGGGGCGTGTGTGGCGTTCCCTCCCCTCCGGCGTGCTCCGGGCCAGGATGGCTCCGGCTGTCCCCAAGCTGCCACCAGCCGCTGCGGTGAGGTCCTGCTCATCCCCAGCTCCTCTGTGGCTTCATCCTTGGAGCGGCGAGCCCAGAGCTTTGTATCGCTGGCCGGCTGGCACATGCTGTTTTAATATTTGGGTGATGTCATCGAGCACTCGCTAATGCCGTAAAAAAACCAGAACGTCTATAAACCTGAGCGGTGAACCTCCAGCGGAACACACACGAGCACGGGTGTGCATGCAGAGACACACGGATACATCACACGTGCACGTGGACATGCGCGCTCACGCGTGTATGCAGATGGATGCATGTGGATGCATGGAGATGCACGTGTGCACACAGATGCTCACACACGGACGTGGATGCACAAACGTGTGCACATATAGATGCACATACATGTGGATACACACGTGTGTGTGTACAGACACACGGATGTGCACACACACAGTTGTATGTATGCATACACAGGGATGTACGTGCAGATGTACACGTGCAGACACACATGCACGCGCACACACGGATGCACACACACGGCTACACATGCACACACACACATGCATGCACACGTGGCTACACGCAGCGGTGCATGCACACATGGGTGCACACATGCTTGCAGATGCGTGCATGATACACACAAATACACACGCTTGCACGGATACATTGGGATGCTCATACAGATGCACACACACGGATGCACATGCACACAGATGCACATGCACATGGATGCACACGGATGCACATGCATATGGATGCACACAGATGCACACGGATGCACACGAATGTGCGCACACACACACACTCCTCATGCCCCCGCCTCTCTCCCTGCTGTGCAGCACAGTGACAGCCGTGACACATGGCACAGGAAGGACACAGTGGCTGTGCCCGGTGCACAAGGCCACCTTGGGGCCAGTGGCACTCCCACATGTCACGACACGTGGGGACCTCTGCAGAAGCATCCCTGGTGCATGGAGCAGCCAGCCCCCGGAGAGGGGTATCCACTGTCCCCCATGCCCAGGGGACACAGAGCAGATGCCACTAGCCCATAAAGCCCCAGCAGGACCTGGCAGCGCCTGCCCCCTCCCAGCCCTGGCGGCTATCCCGGACGGGCTGTCAGCTTTTACATCTACCTGTCAAATCCCTTCTCCATATTTCTGCCGTAACGACCTGCTAAGAGCCCCTGGCTCCTCCTTCCCAGTCCAAAACCATCAGGCCCCGAGCTTTGGAGAGATTAAGTCATAAAAATCGGAAGGGGCTGCGTGGTAACGGCCCCGGGCTGAGCCATAACGGCAGTGAAATCATCCCCCAACTATTCCAGCCCCGGCCATTTCCAGTCCCACGTCACACCTGAGCCACCGGCGCGCACTGAAATAAACCGCTGGCGGATGATTTCCTGGCCCCAGCGCGGCCGTACGGGGAGGGGGGCAGGGAAAGGAGGTGATGCAAAAAATAAAAAAGGCTCTCGTGGGGTTTGGGGCTGGTGCCCGAGCGGTGAAGGATGTGTCCCCGTGGGGCTGGGGGACCGCGGATCTCCCGTGGGCACAGCAGCAGCCACCCATCCCATCCCATCCCATCCCACCCCGTCCCATCCCCTTCCAGGTTTTCTGCCCCGTGGTTTGCATTAAGGAGCCCCCGAGCTGAGCAAACCCCAGCAGCCAAAGCCAAATGCAAACTGGAATATGGAGAATTTAGCGTCAAATTGGACGCAGCTAATTAGCAGAGTGGTTAAAGCTCGTTGAGGAGCCAGCATCCCTCGCAGTGTCGTTTCCTGAGCTTGCTGCTCTGCTGACGGAGCCGGACCAGCCCCGGTGGCGACCAGCCCCACCGAACCCTGGTGCTGGAGGGGCCAAATCCTTCCCTGGCCCTGGTGAAATCAGGATGGGGAAGGCGTCTGCCCAAACCGGTACTGGCTTGGAGGCTGGAGGAGCAGCCCTGGTTTGGGACATATCTTGATGAATTTGATGCCAAAACAGGGAGTTTAGGTGAAAAAAAATCTGTGCAAAACACCGAGCAATGATGGGAGGAGGCAACATCCCCCGGGCTCTGGCGCTGCTCCTCCTGCCTGCTGTTATCTGACCCGAACCCCCGCTCCTGTTTTCTTCCTCTCGCCTTTTCCTTCTTTCTCATTTCCCCGCGACCTGGGGTAGGGCTTGGCCAGCGAGCCAGGGCAGCGGCGCATTGTTCACGGCCTCGATGGCAATTAGGATTTATTATTAATAAAAACACCCGGGGCTGAGCTAGGCAGGAGGGCTGGCAGGGCGCTGCCTGCTTTTGTCGAGAAGCGAGCCAGGGCTTTGCTGGCAAGCGCCGCGCGGCGTTCGAGCCATGCAGACGCGGGGAGCTGAAAGCTGGCACTGGGTCTGGGTGACCCTGTCCCAGGGACGGGTGGGCACGGCGGGTCCCTGCAGATCTCCCCAGTACCGCTCGGTGCTTTCGCAGTGATGCAGCAGCCGCGGTTTCAACGTGCTGTATCCCTGGTGCATTGAGGATGGGAGTCACCATCCATCACCCCGCGGTTTGCGGTCCGGTACCCGCCCCAGCCCTGCAGCAGCATCCTTGGGCACAAAGTGAGGATGTTCCCCCTCCCCATCCCCACGGCAAAATTACATTTTCAACATTTTTACAGCGCAGGTGCTTTGGGAAAGCTCCTGCCATGCCCAGCCGTGCTTCTGGTGCCATTGAGCATCCAAACCCCGGCCACGCTGGTACCGAATTTCTCCAGAATAAGGAACTGCAGCCAAAAAAACCCACCCTGAGGATTTGTAGCCATCCTCTGAGATCAGAGGCGAGCTGGCACAGCCCAAGCCATGGGGAAAGAAGGGAATTTCTGCTGTAGAAAAATGACTGAACGTTTCCTCCGCGCAGCGATGCTTTGCCGGCTTCCCCCGGCACAGCGGGGCGGCTGGGCGAGGGCCGGCATCGCCGCTTCGGACCGCAGGAAGTGAGCGCATCCTCGCCTGGAAGGTACCTGGAGGCTGGAAAAATAAATCAGGGCTTTTCTTCCCCCTCCCCTACAAACCTCCTCCCTCATCTCCTTCCTCCCCAGCAGTTGGGGAGCGGGATGGAGCCGATAGCCGGCTGCTTCCTTTCATAGTCATCGGCGGCGGCACAGGATGCTTCTCATTTGGTGTCGTGTTTGTTTGCTGCGGCGCGGGTTCTGGCACCCGCCGGGCGCCAGCCAGCCCTCCCGTGTAGGTAGTGAGGTCATTTTTCCATGTGTTGCCCCCTTGTCACATACTGTATATGGCCAGACAATGAAGCGCCTTTAACGGGAACACGCCGCCGGCCCCCGGAGTGGTCCCGTTTATTAGCGCTGCGCGTGAAACGACGACACAAAAGTGAGTCAGGATTCAGCCCTGTTAACACTAATGTGAATTTAATTTAGGAGAAGCTCGACAATTAATGTCATTTGTTAAATATCCATTTCCCCTAAAAAGGCAATTCTTTGCCAACAACAACAGCAAAAAAACCTTCTTCTATTCAAATCTCTCTTTTTTTTTTTTTCTCTTTTTTTTTTTTTTTTTATAAATAGCCTTTTTTGGTGATATCAGCCTGGTTTAAATCACTCGGCGTTCAAGGAACGGATGCCACCGGGGTTTTATGCAACAGATTGTCATTTTTCGCCTTTTCAAATTGAATAAAAAAAAGAAAAAAGCTGTAAATCATAAAGGGATTCACAGGAGGGGGATGAAGCTCCCAGCCGGAGCCGGGAAAGAGCCGGTGAGGGCCGGGAGGTGGAAGGGCTCCGGCACTTGGGGGTTTCTTCCAGCTCTGAGGACTAGGCGAAGGCGCTGGAGCAGCTGGGCTATATTTTTTGGGGAAAAATTTTTGGGAGGGGTGTAATTTTTTTTTTTCATGGGAAAGACAAGGTGAGCCATGGGGACCACGCACCGATGCGCTGGCAAAAGAAGAACCACACCGAGGCTGGTTTCGGAGGAGGATATCACATGTTTTATTATATTTTAATCTGAGAACAGCTGCTTTTCCTGCAGAGCACATCTCCGGGCGGCACGGCGCGGTGCCGGGGGGCGGCCGGCAGCGTCCCATCCCGGTGCCGGAGCCACCGTCCGGCGCAGAGCCGCGGCCACCGAGCCCTGGCGGGGCAGGAGGGCGGCAGCCTGGAAATTAATACATTTGCCAGGTTGTCAAAACATTAATCAACGGATACAAAAATCTGGAAATGGTTGGGACAACATGTATTTGCGGAAAATATGTGTTCGCACAACAAGCACACAAGATGGGAACAATTATACGAAGATGTTTTAATAATTAACCAGTATAAAACAGTTTGCTCTCCATACAGTTCTAGACTATAAAAGTGTTTGCAGTCATATTTTTCTTTTGTACAAAATTCCAGTCGATTGTTCCACAATATTTACATTGTCATTCCCTTTTCACAAAATATCTCCTTTCTCCCTCCCTCCCCTTTTTTTTCTTTTTTCTTTTTATTTTTTTTTAAATCCAGCTTTGCTACATAAATGCTTTAGATCTCATGGATATCCCTTGATTTATTTTTTAAAAAGTCTAATAAAAAAAAAAACAACCCCAAAGACATTAAATACCATTTTATATATAAAAATGCTTAGTAAAAATATAGTTTTGTTGCCCAATTAAAATATATTGCTGAGAATACAGTAAAAACTGTCCTAAAGCCCACCCCTAACGGGCGCCGACTCTTTGATGGCCCCGGAAAAATTTTCCTAAAAGCTTCCACACACCCCCCAACAAGTTCTCCTGCCCTGGGGTTAGATACTGAGGGCAGGCTGGTCCTGGCGGTGGTCGTTTCAGGCAGGATTTAGTGGAATTGGCTTAAAAAAATGCCCCTTGGAGGCGGTGGGTGGAGGGCTGGAGCGCGGCGGGCAGGCTAGTGCTGGGAAAGGCATCTATGTGTTATATAGGTATACGGTATATCGGTGAGTTCAGCACGGGTTTTCTCTAAAAAATACCAAAAAAAAAAAACCCAAACAAAAAGAAACCCAAAAAACCAAAAAACGACAAAAAGAAAGCGATGCATTTAATGAGATACTCTAAATATGATGGAGCTCGTGGTTAAAGGAGGATGGCTTTTTGGTTTATTTATTTTATTTTTTTTTTAAAGGAGAGTCGGGGCTCTCCCGGTGCGAGCATGGGATGGCGAGGCCAACCCCGCTAACCGGTGATGCAGGGGCTATAGTACACAGCGCTGCTGGCATCGGACAGGGCGGATATCAAGCTGCTCTCCTCGCAGGAGATGCTCCTAGGAGTCACTTTGGACAGGGAGACATGGTAAGGCAGTCCCGAGGCTTCGGGACGAGTCCTGCTCATGTTCAAATACTGGTCAAACTCGTTGCGGTCAACGTCCGTCCAGAGCTCGGTTTGGTTCAAGTGATCCACGCTCTCCATGTGGTGGGCTTCGGGGGGGGGCGAGAGTTGGCCCAGGTGGGCGGAAAGCCCGTTCTGAGTTCCCGAGCACATCTGGTTGTAGTATATGCTGGAAGGATGGGGAGTCCTCATGGCGTCGGCCAAGTGCGATGGGGTCTGCGCGTAGGGCACGGCCACGTCCCGCCCCATGCACTTCTCCTGGGGAAACTCCATCTGGTGATGGTGGTGGTAGCCGCGAAAGGGCATCATGTTGCAGTCATCCTGCATGTGCGGAGGGAAAAACGCCGGCTCCGTTTGTTCCAAGACATCCAAAGGAGACATCTCAGGAGTTGGCAAGCCATAGTTTTCAATATCCGACCCCATGGAGTGGAGTTCTCTGAAGTGGTTAAGTGGGGGAGGCTGGGGGTGGCCCGGCTGGCTGCCACCATGGTGACTCATGCTGAAGTTGTCACTGCAAGGCTGGGAAAGGTTATGCAGGAGGATATTGGGCTCCATCCTCTTGATTTTCTTGGCTTGCTTCTTTCTCCTTGGGCGGTACTTGTAGTTGGGGTGATCCTGGAGATGCTGGATGCGCAGCCGCTCGGCCTCTTCCACAAAGGGACGCTTGTCGCTGGCGCTCAGCGCTTTCCACGACTGGCCTGGAAGGGGAAAGAGGAGCTCTGTGACACCAGCTTGGCCACCCGGCGCTGGCCAGGGCACGGGGACACCAGGGGACAGAGAGCCCTTGGGGTGGGATGAGCTCCCGCAGTTAGTTCAGCACCTGAGCGGTGTCCTGGTGCTGGAACGAGGAGGGGCTGGGGAGGGGGACCCCCCACAGGGCTGTCCCAGCAGCAGGTTCAGGCTGTGCCCAGTGCTTCAACCCAGCTGGAGAATGGGGGTGTAACACCCTGGGGGGGCTGCAGGAACCCCTCTGCCAGGACAGGGGATTCTGCCTCCCGCTGCCCCTCGGCACAGCCTGGTCCTCAGGGTGCCGGACTCCCTGCATCCCGCATCCTCAGCCCCACCCTCTGCAGCCCCCATCACCCATCCTCAAACCCCCCACAGCCCCATATCCCGAATGCCACGTCCCCACGCCCTGCAGCTCCGTATCCTGAATCCCATCATGTCCCCGCACCCCGCAGCCCCATGTCTCTGCATCCTGCCGCCTCATCTGGCCATATCCTGCTTCCCATAGTCCCGCATCCTGCAACTCCGTCTGCCCATATCCTGCTTCCCGTGTTCCCACATCCCGCATCCTACAGTTGTGCATCCCGCATCCTGCAGCCCTGTATTCCCATATCCTGCATCCCTGCAGCTGTGCAGCTCTGCATCCCTGCGCCTTGTGCACACACACCTCTGTATCCTCGCATCCCACAACCCGCAGCCCCGTATTCCCACATCCTCCAACACCCCATCACACAGCCCCTGATCCCACAGCCCTGCATCCTCGCAGCCTGCAGCCAGCATCCCTTGGTTCCACATCCTCACAGCTTGCAGCCCACACCCTGCATCCCCCAGCCCCATATCCTGCAGCACCCCATCCTGGTGACCCAGGTCCCTCACCCTCAGATCCTCGCAGCCTGCATCCCACTGTCCCGCACCCTTGCAGCACACATCCCAACACCCTGTGCCCCTGCAACCCCCAGCCCCATATCCCTGCTGCCCTGTGCCCCAACATCTCACATCTCCAGCCCTGTATCCTTGCATCCCAGCACCCCGTACCCCTGCAGCGTATATCCCCAGCCCTGTAACTCTACAACCCACCACCCTACACCCTTGCAGCCCACACCTCCAGCTCTGTGTCCCTGCATTCTGCTGCCCTGGACTCCCGCAGCCCACACCCCAGCTCCATATTCCTGCATCCCGTTGCCCTATACTCTTGCAGCCCTCATCCCCAGCCCCATAACCACCTATCCCTGCATCCCCAGCTCTGCAGCCCTGCATCCCTGCTTCCTCAGCTACATACCCCCTCCATCCCACAGCCCTGTAATTTTGATGCCTGCATCTCCAGCCCTACACCCCTGCATCTCCAGCTTTGTACCCCCGCATCCCTAGCCCCGTACCCCCACATCCCACAGCCTTGCACTCTTGCAGCCCACATCCCCAGCCCCGTATCGCTGAATCCCCTCATCCCCAGCCCTGTACTCCTGCATCCCTACATCTCCTACCAAAAAACCTTTTGGTTTAAAGCCCCACATCCTTGCATTCCCAGCCCCATACCCCCTCATCCCTGCATCTTCAGCTTCCTACTCCCACATCCCACAGCACTGCACTCTTGTAGCCCACACCCCCAGCCCCGTACTGCTGAATCCCACATCTCCAGCCCTGTACCCCCGCATCCCTGCATCCCCAGCCCCTCACTCCTGCATCCCCGCATCCCCAGCCCCATACCCCCGAATTCCCTCCTCCCCAGCCCCGTATCCCCACATCCGTGCATCCCCACCCCGCACCCCTCCTCCCGCAGCCCCCATCCCGCTCACCCAGCATCTTGCTGAG
>VZTO01022790.1:10417-23037 GCA_013400615.1 Syrrhaptes paradoxus | reverse complement strand
TCTCCTTCTCTGGAGACATTCAAAGCCGGCCTGGATGCATTCCTGTGCGATCTGATCTAGGTGTTCCTGCTCCGGCAGGGGGATTGGACTAGATGATCTTTCGAGGTCCCTTCCAATCCCTAACATTCTGTGATTCTGTGATTCTGTGTGATTCTGTATATTAAATTGCACTCACACAAACACACACACACACAGTGTTTTATATATTAAATTGGCATGTATGTGACAGAAAGGGATATCTTGAATTTTGCTGGGTATCCTTTATTTCACAAGGGGCCCTGCTGTATCTGTTCTTGTGGTGGAGGGTATTACTTGGTATGGGAATGGTACTGTACTTGCTGACCCATGAGTAAAATCTCCTTGTTCTACAGACCCTAAAAATTTAAAGACATGACATTATAGGAGGATTAAAAGAAGACCAAGTGTAGGATGTCAAGAGGAAGGGATAACAAGAATAATAGGATGTTTTAGCACAGACACACTGTGTGCACATTTTGTAGCTAGTCAATAGCAGTAATCACAGTAATTAAAAGTCACCACCTGCTTAGCCATTATTGGAATGCAGGGTTAGTTCATTCATTCCTATAGAGATGACTTTTAAGGAGGAATTTGAAGGTCCAGAGAAAAAGGCATCTATCTTATGAAAAAGGCATTTTGATCACTCTTTGGTACCGTATCTATGTAGATTGCAGTATAGTAAGAAACATGTATGCTGGAGACAATGCCAGTGTAGACTGCAGAGGTGGGTCATTAAAGAAGTGGGAATGTCAGCAACTTCAGATAAACATAGCTAGAGTTTCACATTCCTGAATATGAATGGTTGTAACTCATATCTGAAAGAAGGAAAGTGCTGTTGTCTGCTTGTGGTAGAACAGAAGTTAAAACAAAATGAAAGAAAAAGCTACGGTGCTGATGGATAACCCCAGAGTCATGACCAAAACAAGAAGAAAATAATGTTTTGTTTTCATCCATTCCACAGATCCCTCCAGGTAGAAATTTTTAATTGCCGTGTTCCTAAGTTCCATTGTCCTGTGGAGAAGAAATCTTGGAGTTATTCCAAATTATGGATTGCCTGCTGGTTTCTGTAAAGTTCTATCAGTCGTTCCACTAGGCCTGTTTGACTTTTGAAATGCCCTCCAGGGGTCTACTCCCAGACCCTGCACACCGAAATGAGGACACCCGCCTAACAAATGTCTGCTGCTTGGAAAATTGATCAGCTGAGATGTCTGTGGCTATGTGTTTATCTGTCTGTCTTCTCTCTTCACCATTCTAACATGAAACTGGGATACTGGACCGCGACTTGTGGCTTTAGCCTGTGGCTAAAGTCTGAAAGTACAGAAGTAAATGCAGTATATTATTTGTTACTACATTTTATTTTTATTGTTAGTCCTAATTCTGAAGTACTCAGTCTTATTAGGTGATTCCTTTAGATTTCAAACCGATGAAATAAAGAATTTAGGACTTGGTATCATCAACAGTTTTTATAATTATTGTAGTTTTAATGAAAGCCATTTTGCATGTCATAGTGGTTGAAAACCTGACATCACTTATGTCAATGAGGTTATTGCTATTGATTTCACTGTGACTGGGATTTCACAAGTGTCTTTAATTTTGATGAGTTGAAACTTAAGTTTTAACTATTAAAAGGCTTTAATAGAAGCCATAAGCTACATTCACTTAATTTGCTGCTGAAAATAGGCCACCTCAGAGGCAATAACCACTTAACAGTATGTTGTTGCAATTCACATGAAGGACTAAAGAACACACTGTCCATTAATATTTCAGGAAAAATAAAATAAAAAAAAAACAACTTGCTTCAAATCCTGTCTAGCTTTTGTGTGATAAGGCTGAATATGCATTTTTGGCATTAAAAAGATAAGGTCGACTACTGTTTCTTCTTTATTGATTTTCATGGTTGTGGGTTGACAGCCCTGTGTATTATGGTCAGATAGCAGATGTGGAGTACAGTACATTATTTAGCTAGGTATCACATAACTATTTAGCAAAATATTAATATACAGATTGTATTTTGTCTTCCAAATGGAATACTAAAGATCAGACATTTCACAGCCACAGTACTTTTATAGTATATTTGAGAAAATAACCGCGTACCAAAGTGCCCTGTGACTCTAAAGGACCTTGAGCATCCAAAATGGTGACCAAGCTATCATGAGATTTGATTGTCTGCATCAGAAGGAATGCTGTGGCAATGGGGATCATATTTAGAGGAAGCTTTCTTATGTGCTTCCAGAAGAAAACAGAGCAGAAGTCATTGGCATAAGCAGTGTGTATGTGTGTATTTGCATGCGTGCAGATGCAGAGGAGACGTAGAGGAGATTATATTGCGTATGGAATTGGACGGACTGTTTTTTGACCATTCGTTGATAGTGAAAAATGATCAATTAGTAATTTGAGGCTGAATTTCTGTGATGATGGAGCTGAAATTGCACTTTGAAATGTGAACAATCTCTAAGCCCACAATTTACACTATTATGGCAGACTATAAATAGACAGACAAAAGCTGAGAAGTGTTTATTTGAAGAAAAGGGCAAAAGGTACATTGTGATTATTTGAAAGTCAAACGAAGGTAAACAACTACAAAATGCCTGGCAGTATCAAAATTAAGGGCAGGGTATCATAAAAGCTCTCAGGGAGCTCGAGCTGATGCTGGTATTTTTGCAATGCTTTTATTTAAGCAGTGTTTCAAAATTTGGAAAAAAAATTATCAATAATAAAAAGTGTTCTATATCTTATACAAAACAAAAATTGTACATGTATTTATCATTTACATATGACAAATTTTTAATTGTAGTGTACTACTATATGGCAGTGTAGTTAAGAACAAAAAAAACACATTAATCTTCCAGAGTCAGAGATGTCCCCCATCTTTTATCAGTGATCCCTTCTCAAGTGAATATGAGTTTCCCTCCAAAAAAGTTACTTGTTTATGTTACCAATCAGAATAGAGGTTTTATTTTTTTTTTTGTAGTCTGTACAAATTTCCTAATGTAAGGGCACATGTCTTTAGAAATTTTATATACCTCCGTACATGTATACATTGCTATATAATATGCTTGATGCTTTGAAATACCTTTTGTAGATCTGCAAGAAGTGGCCCACATGGTATCTGAAATGATACAATTAATTTGTATACAAGATTTCATAGCTGTATGATTTTCAGGGACAGAAAGAAGAAAGTAACAAATCTCAGTTTTACTGCCTACCTACTTCCCTATTTATGTATTTAATTCATGAGTCTGAAGTAATAAACCCAAAGTTCTACCCACTGTTTTGGATCTGTTTATTAGTCTGTTCGAGAAGTCAGATAAATAAGAAAGGCTATGCCCATGTATATCTAAAACCAAGATCTAGGGAACTTACTCAAGCAGATGATACATTTTTTCATAGCTAGGTTGGAATCTAAATATGAAGCAATTATACATCAGTATAATTTCAGACATCATAACATAAAGATACATTAAATGTTCCTTTGTGGTCCTGCAGCCGCAAACACCAACATCTGACTGCATATTTGTGTGTGCAAACAACTAGTTTTCACACTCTTTTACGGCACTGAAACCTGCTGTGGAACACTAAAACATTGAGGAAATCTGGTATTTAAAATTGTCTGCTAAATATTTTATTTTATTGTAACTTAAATTTCTTAGTAAGAGTCATAGTCAGACTTGGCAGTAAGCACCAAGCTGTGTATGCATTATAGGATGCTTGCAGCATTCAGTTTTATAATGCAAGCCCCACCTATGAAAACAAACATTGCAGAAGAAACAATATCATCTGTTTATCCTTTGTTTTGGAAATAAAACAATACACAGGCAGATGGTAGCTAGAAGGACATACAAAGACATCAGATAAATAGCATATTTTTGCCATCATAGAATAATTTTTAGATTTCAGAAATCCTTTCTAAACTCTAAGAATGGGCACTCATGTAAAGTAGAAACCAGAGTTTAAAACATCATTAAATGCTTCTAGCAGTCTTCTAGGCAGGTGGTATGCAAAGGTAGTAATGGAACACAACTCAAGCTTCAGCATTGAATTTATGGGGCTTCAGCACTCTGATGTCTGTGTTGAAAACCTCTGAAATGTCACCTAATTTATCTTGAAAACTGCTTTGATGGTGACTTACTTCTGTGAAATAAGTATCAAGGAAAGATTCACTAGGGCTAGAGCTTGCAGAAGAGATGAAAGACCTCTCCCCTTAAAGGGGAGGAGGGAGATGTCAAAGACCCGCAGTTAGTATGGTCTCCAAGTATGCCTACTTTGTTCAAAGGGGGAACCATCCTGTATTCCTATTAATCATCGTATGCCAGATAAAAATAGTGTGTGTTTTTTTTTTTCTGATGAATTCCAACTTTTTAAATATTAATACTTTGGAAGAGACAGAGGAATTCTGATATCAATGCAATAAATGCGTATAAAAGATAATTTGTATCAAGGACTCCTAAATTACCTTCTTTTCCTAAACAGGATCAGGAACCCAGTATAGAAGAACAAGTCCAGAAACTACATATTTCAATAGACATTTTTATGTCTAGAAAATGAGAGAAAGGATGTATCAATCTCTCTTTTTCTGTAGATAGGTATTTGNAAAATTAAGGGCAGGGTATCATAAAAGCTCTCAGGGAGCTCGAGCTGATGCTGGTATTTTTGCAATGCTTTTATTTAAGCAGTGTTTCAAAATTTGGAAAAAAAATTATCAATAATAAAAAGTGTTCTATATCTTATACAAAACAAAAATTGTACATGTATTTATCATTTACATATGACAAATTTTTAATTGTAGTGTACTACTATATGGCAGTGTAGTTAAGAACAAAAAAACACATTAATCTTCCAGAGTCAGAGATGTCCCCCATCTTTTATCAGTGATCCCTTCTCAAGTGAATATGAGTTTCCCTCCAAAAAAGTTACTTGTTTATGCTACCAATCAGAATAGAGGTTTTATTTTTTTTTTTGTAGTCTGTACAAATTTCCTATATGTAAGGGCACATGTCTTTAGAAATTTTATATACCTCCGTACATGTATACATTGCTATATAATATGCTTGATGCTTTGAAATACCTTTTGTAGATCTGCAAGAAGTGGCCCACATGGTATCTGAAATGATACAATTAATTTGTATACAAGATTTCATAGCTGTATGATTTTCAGGGACAGAAAGAAGAAAGTAACAAATCTCAGTTTTACTGCCTACCTACTTCCCTATTTATGTATTTAATTCATGAGTCTGAAGTAATAAACCCAAAGTTCTACCCACTGTTTTGGATCTGTTTATTAGTCTGTTCGAGAAGTCAGATAAATAAGAAAGGCTATGCCCATGTATATCTAAAACCAAGATCTAGGGAACTTACTCAAGCAGATGATACATTTTTTCATAGCTAGGTTGGAATCTAAATATGAAGCAATTATACATCAGTATAATTTCAGACATCATAACATAAAGATACATTAAATGTTCCTTTGTGGTCCTGCAGTCGCAAACACCAACATCTGACTGCATATTTGTGTGTGCAAACAACTAGTTTTCACACTCTTTTACGGCACTGAAACCTGCTGTGGAACACTAAAACATTGAGGAAATCTGGTATTTAAAATTGTCTGCTAAATATTTTATTTTATTGTAACTTAAATTTCTTAGTAAGAGTCATAGTCAGACTTGGCAGTAAGCACCAAGCTGTGTATGCATTATAGGATGCTTGCAGCATTCAGTTTTATAATGCAAGCCCCACCTATGAAAACAAACATTGCAGAAGAAACAATATCATCTGTTTATCCTTTGTTTTGGAAATAAAACAATACACAGGCAGATGGTAGCTAGAAGGACATACAAAGACATCAGATAAATAGCATATTTTTGCCATCATAGAATAATTTTTAGATTTCAGAAATCCTTTCTAAACTCTAAGAATGGGCACTCATGTAAAGTAGAAACCAGAGTTTAAAACATCATTAAATGCTTCTAGCAGTCTTCTAGGCAGGTGGTATGCAAAGGTAGTAATGGAACACAACTCAAGCTTCAGCATTGAATTTATGGGGCTTCAGCACTCTGATGTCTGTGTTGAAAACCTCTGAAATGTCACCTAATTTATCTTGAAAACTGCTTTGATGGTGACTTACTTCTGTGAAATAAGTATCAAGGAAAGATTCACTAGGGCTAGAGCTTGCAGAAGAGATGAAAGACCTCTCCCCTTAAAGGGGAGGAGGGAGATGTCAAAGACCCGCAGTTAGTATGGTCTCCAAGTATGCCTACTTTGTTCAAAGGGGGAACCATCCTGTATTCCTATTAATCATCGTATGCCAGATAAAAATAGTGTGTGTTTTTTTTTTTCTGATGAATTCCAACTTTTTAAATATTAATACTTTGGAAGAGACAGAGGAATTCTGATATCAATGCAATAAATGCGTATAAAAGATAATTTGTATCAAGGACTCCTAAATTACCTTCTTTTCCTAAACAGGATCAGGAACCCAGTATAGAAGAACAAGTCCAGAAACTACATATTTCAATAGACATTTTTATGTCTAGAAAATGAGAGAAAGGATGTATCAATCTCTCTTTTTCTGTAGATAGGTATTTGAAAAAAAAAAGTTTTATAAGTTATCATAATGATAATAGAGAAAAACGACATTTAATAAATGGGAACTGGTTTCTTGACAATAATTCTGTTCAAGCGTAAATATCTTAGCCCCTCCACCTGTATTTTCTAGCTAAGAGATCCAACTAGTTTGATTTAGTCTTCAGGCAGTGTTGATGATCAGAGTTACAAGTTAAGTATGAATTTAAATCATTATTTAAGTCAGCAATATATATGCAGCTTCAGAGTCTGTAATGATGGAACATCATTAGGAGAGCCACTACCACCACAACTAGCTACTCAGTTCCTGGCTCCTCCAGCACATCTCAGAGCTCCGTGCACCACAGGTTGTCTCCTCATAGGTTAAGAGTTAGGAGTGGGAATCTGCAGCATAAGTTAGCCAAATGGAGGTTTATCTACCTTTGACAACAGGAGCATGGGGAGATTTAAATTAGACATTCGGAAGAAATTTTTCACTGTGAGGGAGGTGAGACACTGGAAGAGGTTGCCCAGGGAAGTTGTGGATGCCCCATCCCTGGAGGTGTTCAAGGCCAGGCTGGATGAGGCTTTGAGCAACCTGGTCTAGTGGAAGGTGTTCCTGGCCATGGCAGGGGGGTTGGAACTCAGTGATCTTTAAGGTCCTTTCCAACCTTAACCATTCTGTGATGGGGAATCACACTGGACAAGGTCCATGTGACTGGATGTAGACATGTGCAGACACCTACATCTAATCTAGGCTCCTATGGAAAGNTACCAATCAGAATAGAGGTTTTATTTTTTTTTTTGTAGTCTGTACAAATTTCCTATATGTAAGGGCACATGTCTTTAGAAATTTTATATACCTCCGTACATGTATACATTGCTATATAATATGCTTGATGCTTTGAAATACCTTTTGTAGATCTGCAAGAAGTGGCCCACATGGTATCTGAAATGATACAATTAATTTGTATACAAGATTTCATAGCTGTATGATTTTCAGGGACAGAAAGAAGAAAGTAACAAATCTCAGTTTTACTGCCTACCTACTTCCCTATTTATGTATTTAATTCATGAGTCTGAAGTAATAAACCCAAAGTTCTACCCACTGTTTTGGATCTGTTTATTAGTCTGTTCGAGAAGTCAGATAAATAAGAAAGGCTATGCCCATGTATATCTAAAACCAAGATCTAGGGAACTTACTCAAGCAGATGATACATTTTTTCATAGCTAGGTTGGAATCTAAATATGAAGCAATTATACATCAGTATAATTTCAGACATCATAACATAAAGATACATTAAATGTTCCTTTGTGGTCCTGCAGTCGCAAACACCAACATCTGACTGCATATTTGTGTGTGCAAACAACTAGTTTTCACACTCTTTTACGGCACTGAAACCTGCTGTGGAACACTAAAACATTGAGGAAATCTGGTATTTAAAATTGTCTGCTAAATATTTTATTTTATTGTAACTTAAATTTCTTAGTAAGAGTCATAGTCAGACTTGGCAGTAAGCACCAAGCTGTGTATGCATTATAGGATGCTTGCAGCATTCAGTTTTATAATGCAAGCCCCACCTATGAAAACAAACATTGCAGAAGAAACAATATCATCTGTTTATCCTTTGTTTTGGAAATAAAACAATACACAGGCAGATGGTAGCTAGAAGGACATACAAAGACATCAGATAAATAGCATATTTTTGCCATCATAGAATAATTTTTAGATTTCAGAAATCCTTTCTAAACTCTAAGAATGGGCACTCATGTAAAGTAGAAACCAGAGTTTAAAACATCATTAAATGCTTCTAGCAGTCTTCTAGGCAGGTGGTATGCAAAGGTAGTAATGGAACACAACTCAAGCTTCAGCATTGAATTTATGGGGCTTCAGCACTCTGATGTCTGTGTTGAAAACCTCTGAAATGTCACCTAATTTATCTTGAAAACTGCTTTGATGGTGACTTACTTCTGTGAAATAAGTATCAAGGAAAGATTCACTAGGGCTAGAGCTTGCAGAAGAGATGAAAGACCTCTCCCCTTAAAGGGGAGGAGGGAGATGTCAAAGACCCGCAGTTAGTATGGTCTCCAAGTATGCCTACTTTGTTCAAAGGGGGAACCATCCTGTATTCCTATTAATCATCGTATGCCAGATAAAAATAGTGTGTGTTTTTTTTTTTCTGATGAATTCCAACTTTTTAAATATTAATACTTTGGAAGAGACAGAGGAATTCTGATATCAATGCAATAAATGCGTATAAAAGATAATTTGTATCAAGGACTCCTAAATTACCTTCTTTTCCTAAACAGGATCAGGAACCCAGTATAGAAGAACAAGTCCAGAAACTACATATTTCAATAGACATTTTTATGTCTAGAAAATGAGAGAAAGGATGTATCAATCTCTCTTTTTCTGTAGATAGGTATTTGAAAAAAAAAAGTTTTATAAGTTATCATAATGATAATAGAGAAAAACGACATTTAATAAATGGGAACTGGTTTCTTGACAATAATTCTGTTCAAGCGTAAATATCTTAGCCCCTCCACCTGTATTTTCTAGCTAAGAGATCCAACTAGTTTGATTTAGTCTTCAGGCAGTGTTGATGATCAGAGTTACAAGTTAAGTATGAATTTAAATCATTATTTAAGTCAGCAATATATATGCAGCTTCAGAGTCTGTAATGATGGAACATCATTAGGAGAGCCACTACCACCACAACTAGCTACTCAGTTCCTGGCTCCTCCAGCACATCTCAGAGCTCCGTGCACCACAGGTTGTCTCCTCATAGGTTAAGAGTTAGGAGTGGGAATCTGCAGCATAAGTTAGCCAAATGGAGGTTTATCTACCTTTGACAACAGGAGCATGGGGAGATTTAAATTAGACATTCGGAAGAAATTTTTCACTGTGAGGGAGGTGAGACACTGGAACAGGTTGCCCAGGGAAGTTGTGGATGCCCCATCCCTGGAGGTGTTCAAGGCCAGGCTGGATGAGGCTTTGAGCAACCTGGTCTAGTGGAAGGTGTTCCTGGCCATGGCAGGGGGGTTGGAACTCAGTGATCTTTAAGGTCCTTTCCAACCTTAACCATTCTGTGATGGGGAATCACACTGGACAAGGTCCATGTGACTGGATGTAGACATGTGCAGACACCTACATCTAATCTAGGCTCCTATGGAAAGAAAAATGCTTATCTGTGATAAATGTCATAGAATCCTAAAGAAAACACACAAAATTGATTAGATGAAGAATATCCTAAAATGTTTAGGGTTTTTTTTGTTTCTGTTTTTGGGGGTTTGGGGGGGGGGGGGGGGTGGTTTTTTTTTTTTTTTTTTTTTTGGGGGGGTGGGGGGGGAAAAAAGGATTGGTTTTTGTTTTGTTTTTCTTTCTCCCCTCAATAACCTATAAAGGTAGTAATGAAAACATCAGACTAAGCTAGATGAGACAAGTTCCCCTCACTGGTCCCACTCTGTTTCTTTTTTTTCTGCAGAGTTAGGACACCTCTTTCAGAGCTAGTAGGAAGGAGAGACTTGTAATAAAGCTTCAAAGCCTTAAATGGTTAATAAAGAGGTGTTGCAACTTTCCTTTCATATACAGCAAGAGGTGGTGATGCTGAAGGAGACTCAAAACCCCAGCTAGGAAAAAAACTTAGCAGTATAACCTAACTACACCAAACATGCATCATTTTGGACTCAGCTTTTTTAAATTATTATTCAGGTTTGTATGTCAACATGATATTCTTCTTATTGACTTTCCCTGAATTACATGGGAAGACACTATAGCAGTCAGGCTGTGCACCCAGCTCATCAAAATCCTAGCCAGTGCAATGAACACATGGTCAGTGCTTTTCTCTATTGACAACAAAGGAAGTAGCATTAAGCCCATATTATATACAGTTTAATGGACTTCTGTGTATAATGCTGGGAAGGCAGGAATAACATGTCTTTGAACAAAATCTACAGTTCATAAACGTATTCATGTTTGGAGGCTCAGACGGAGTAATTTGCAGCTAACATTGCTGCCAAGAAAATTATCAAAACAATAAAATTGGCATTGTTACAGAGATTTGGACTGTATAGGATTAAGGATGTAGAAGGAAATCCACTGCTTTGTGGGTAGGTTGATTCAAGGCCACACTCTACTTATGTTCTACTTAAGCTACTGCCTTTCTGCAGGTCCTTTGCTGACAGGAAGCACAGGTTAAGTGTGACTTATTCTGAAACCTAATGTTAGGATACTGAGCTTCTATAATTTCCACTGATTTCTGTAAGGAGTTTTAAAGCATTTAGTAACACGCAGGACCAGACTCACACTACTATTAAATTGTGGCTAACTACATACTCTGCAATCTGGGCTCAAAGTCTATGCTAGCCTTTAATAGGAATGTCTGGGGTTTTTTTTGCTGTACTCATCTTTCTAAATAAAGCTCCAGTGTAGCAGAGTTCTATGGGCTGCTCTATATGTGATTTTAAAACATTTTCATAGTCATACCATTTCTTTATAAATGTCCCATAAAGGGCTGCAAATTCTCACATCAGCTGAACTGTGTTGCCTCTTGAAAATTTTGGAAAGAGGAATACTTCAATGAGATAGACGTTTGCTTAATAAAGAAATTAAGCTCATTAATTTTTTTATTAAATAAAAATCACAGAATTGTTACAGTTTAGTAAAAAACCACAACAAAAACATTACTGTCTGCACATCTACACTAAGCCAAATTATAGGCTCCTCTGCTACTGGTTTACTTATCAAATACAAATGTGAATACTTCAGTGAAGTTTTTCCTTAAAGTCTTGCTTTCAGCAAGGAAAAGGCTAACTCCATATGAGTGTGTCTGTGCATGTGGGTGGGAATTTTTAAAGTAGGTTGCATGCCTACGTTGCAAACAAGGGTATGCCCATAGGGAAAGACTGCTATCTAGGGCAGCACCTGGCTGATCTGAGCCAAATCATCAAGAAGCGCAGTGCTCCAGGGGTATAAACGATGATAGCACACTGATGTGAGGAGGTCTTCTACACAGGAAGTCATGTTTAGAAAAGTTGTAGAAACTAAAAGAGGAGAACAAATACTTAAAAAAATAAGTAAAATAAATTTTTTTGCTAGCGTTATATAATGTTTGTATTTCCTGTAAGAGAGATTGCCTAAGGAAGGATTAGCAGTTTTAAGGATTCAGTTGAAAGCTCTCCAGGTGAGATATTTTGTTAAAGAATATCTTAATGGCAGCCTCCAGGAGTGGTTACCATGTCTTTTTTCTCTCAAAACACCCAGCATTGGGTATTAGGAGTGTTCTGGGAGTATTTTTGCTAAACATACCCCTAGAATTTACTTTTATGTCTAGGCACAAACATGGGAAAAGAACTCTTCTAATAATTCTCTCTGGGTAGTGGAATTATAAAGAAAATAAATCCTATTATGAAAAGAGAATAGTATGATGTTGCTGTAAGTCACAAGGAGACGCAAGAAAACAGAAGATGCTGTTATTATGTTATATATGTTATTCTCTCCTACTCCCATTTCCTATTCCTCCCTTATGAAAAAAAGGAAGTGAGAACAGTGAAAGAAGGAAATATTGTCAGTGGAAACATTGCTGCCACCACTGTCAATTGCCAACACAGGAGAAACAACTAATCACAAATCTCCAGCCAGTACGGAGAAAGAACTGTAAGGAGAAAGTCTTTGGGAAAGATATATAGCAAATATCTTTTAGCCTAGAGAAGAGAAGGCTCTGGTGGGACCTTATAGCAGCCTTCAAGCACCTGAAGGGGAGCTACAATAAAGCTGGAGAGGGACTTTTTTACAAGGCCATGTAAAGATAGGACAAATCTATGGAAACATAGAATCATAGAATGGTTTGGGCTGGAAGGGTTGCTAAAGATCATCTAGTTCCAACCCCCCTGCTACGGGCAGGGACACCTTCCACTAGACCAGGTTGCTCAAAGCCTCATCCAACCTGTCCTTGAACACCTCCAGAGATGGAGCATCCACAGCTTCCCTGGGCAACCGGTACCAGTGCCTCACTACCCTCACAGTAAAAAATATCTTCCTAATA
>VZTO01022789.1:13533-34890 GCA_013400615.1 Syrrhaptes paradoxus | reverse complement strand
CAGCAGGACACAACCATCTGGAAGCAAGCCCGCAGTGGACTTGCCTGCCCCGAAGAAGGATCCTCTGCACGGCAGCAGGATGGCTCTTCCCCAGGCTCCCAGAGGACACAGGAGCTCCGATGAAAGAGGTACTGAGAGCACGGTGGCAACTTTATTCTGCCCCCAGGTTATTATGCACTGAGAGAGCAACCTCAGCACTAGGAAAGTATAGGAAGCTATACTCTTAACAATGACCATATACATAGAGATGCATATGAGCATATAGATGCTCTGAAGGTGCAGGATACAGCAGCTGGAGACAAAACCTGGTACAAGTTGGGACCTTTTCAAACAAGAGGCCAAGCTGACCCGTTGGAGGGCTCTCTTCTTTCTCTGGAGGTCCTGGAGATAAGAAATGGGACCCAAGCTGCTGCTGAGATGGGTAAGGGGAGGGTCCCCCATGTGCACCAAATTTTTAAAAACTCACTTCCAGAAACTGTCCGTATTTTGAGAGTAGGATGAAGAGTGAGGAGAGGGGAGTATCTTCAGTTTTGGTCTGGTTTGGCCTTTTGCAATTACAAGATAAATGTGGCTATGCCCTGATATTTAGTTTTCACACAGACCTATAAAAGCTTGGCTTTGCTGCAAAGACAGTTTAATTAAAATGGCTTAAACCCGAACTCCCCCCTCTGCACCCTCCCAGCTTTGCAGACGGTGGTATTTGAGCTTGGAGAGCGTGTTCTCCTTGCAGTATTTCGTATAGAAACCCGTGCTAGGAAACTCAAATGCCGGGAAGTTTCCTTTGCTAACGTCACACCAAGTGACAAGGCAGTGAAAGGATTAAGTCTTTGTTTACCCTGGAAAGCTACCCCACTCAGACTGTGTATGGAAAACAACCACGCCACTAAATCCTGGCAGATTAAACTGTTATCGGTGCCGAAAATTAGGCTAGTACTTTATAATCCAGAGGAAGGGAGCTGTCGAGAGCTGAGACCCCAACATGGTTAATTTTGTAAAAATCTGTAAAAATGGACATTTCCATTTATTTTTCCATTCTGGTAACAGGGTAAGAGCCCTGCTGTGTTAACAGGGATGCTGAAACTGGGAGGAGGCAGAGCTGGTTAGAAATGCCTGTATAACAATTAACAATCCTACATGGATTTTTGCTTAAATGAGGGCTAATTGATGCCTGTCCTTGTGCTTCTCTGGGGCAGAATCGGAGCCTCTCTTCTACCCTCCTGGAGCAGGAAAATGGTCTCACAGCCCTGGGAGCAAGCGGCCAAGGATTAAACCTCTCCCCTCAGCTGAATCCCTGGGTCCTGCCCCTGCGAAGCCAGCAAGACCCAGAGAGTTTGATCTCAGTGCTTTCCGAAGCGCCGTGCCTTTGGTCCACAGAGGAAATGAAACAAGTAAGGGATTTCTAGTTCTTTCTCCCCAAACCTGTTCTGCAGAAAACGATTAATAATTTGCAGTTTATTGGCATTTATAAAGCCATGATTCCAAGCACAGGGAAATAAGACGTCGTTACTTGTTTCTAACATCTTCCTCAAACATTAGAAAGAGCCCAGCAGTTTCAGCAAGACTGATTTTTTTGCTCTTAATCTGGAAAAGGAATCTGTTTTTCCAGGCTGGATGTCATCCCCCATGCAGAAACCCGCTTTCCTCCTGACCGTGGCGTGTTGCGAGCGGTTTACAGCTGGCTGTAAAGCAGCAGCAGCTGCCTCCGGGGCCAGCTGATCTTTATCGCTTCTCTTCAATGGGAAATGCCTTGACTCTGCAGCACACAACTGTGGGAAGGCACAATAAAATCGGTAGAAACTGGTCTGCTAATCCCCCCCCTTCTGTTTTAAATACAACAGAGGGCAACATCGTTAAATGTTCCGACATCAAGAAAAGCAAAAGTTCGGTTTCCCATAATAAAACCCTATTGATGGTGCGTAACAGAATATTCTGGACCACTTACCAAGCTGCTAAATGGTGTTTCTTTATAGATACAGGCTTAATTACAGCCAGATCTTTAGGCACAACTTTTGCTGGGTTCAAAGGGAGCTGCTTTACTAAGAAGAACTCTGCTGAACCCTCTTTGGCTTTACTGTGCCGGTGCTCATTGGTCTGCCCTGGCATTGATAATAAGAGTAAGAGGGAAGGAGAGAGGTTTTTACTTAAACTCTTTTCTAGCCTACTTGCCTTTTCTAAATATTTTGGTTTGATGGAGGAAACTAGTTACATTTACATGTCATCATCTCTGTCCCCTCTCGATATTCAACTATTGATCTTTAGAAAGCCTGAGGTTGTTGCCTGGCAACACAAAATCATGACACATTAACATTGCCACATCCCCAGTTTCTGCTGGCAATCTTATTTCATGCCTCTCTTTGTGTGCAGCATGCTGCCTCGAGGACGGGCCGTCCCCACCATACCTCCCCGTCGCTGCAGCCCGTGTTCTGTAGGTGAGCGGTCCTGCCTTCAAATGCTAATCCTCTGTGTGTTTGTGTGCAGGTGCTGATGAAGAGGATTACTTGACCCCCAAAAGGTGAGTATATGGCAAGGCAATGTGTGGCTCGTAGGTGACAGGAGCATCCCCATCCCGTGATGCTGGAGCATCCCTGTGCAGTCTGGAGGGAACGTCCTGCTCCCAGAGGCAGCAACTTGCTCCAGGGACTGTGAGAACCTACATGGGGAGCTCAGAGCTGCCTGAGATGACCTTTCCCTAAAGTAGAAATCTTCATCCCTATTTTCTCCTCCGGGCTCTTTGAGCAGCGTGGAGAACCCTGCCCCTGTGTCGTTAGGTCTGGTTTAACTGGTTGGAGGGAAAACACTGCCAGTGCTTTGGTCACAAAGTGTATTTTGGTTCCTGTTTTCCATCTCTCCTAGCTTGGTGTTTTTAGAAAAGAGATGCTTTTGAGAACTGTTGCTGAAACAAAGCCCTGGTGTAACCAGCAGGTGTTGGGGTGTTTTTGCCAACAGCGGGGGAACGCGCCCTCCTGCATGTTTGTGCAGCCGACACAGCCGGGTGCAGGAGCTGCTGCCCTTCCTCCCCGTCCCCAGGGCTTCAGCTGTCTCCGGATGCTGAAGTGAGATTTTTATTGAGTGGTGGTCCAAGCTCACTGGAGGACATGAGCTGATCATTCAGCTTCTGATACCACAAATGTCTGAAATGGCTCAAAAATCTTTCAGGCATAATTGTTTTTGTATACAAGGGGATCCCGACTTTTTCTGGTGCGTCTGACTTGTCATGAGTAATTGCATTCTGGTCCTGGTTCTATGCCACAAGAACAGCAAAGAAAAACAAAAAAAGAAATTCATATAGATGTTTTATCCTAGCTGCATGAATATACAGCTGTGAAAATGGGAAACAGAATGAACCAAAGCAAAAAGAAACAAATTCTTAACATACTTTCTGTGCCCAAACAAGGAACTCTTGCAGCTATTGACACAGCAAGTTGTGCTTTTCACATCATGAAATGTTCCTGCCTGCGTTGGCTGGTGTTTTGTTTAACTTTTAACCTGTACTTGTCAGAAGAGAACTGGTCAAAAAAATAACCAGCTCCAAAGCTGTCGCGCACCACAAGGAAGCTGTCCTACCAATATATTGCAGCAAGATTAGCTGTCTTGCCCTAATACTTGTGGTGTGGGCTTTACAATAGGTCACTTGTTAAATATTAGCTGGGGAAGTGAATTAAATGAACTCCCACGTAAAAGCAGAATAATGGGATTTTTGAGGGCAGAAATTCCCCTCCTCGCAGCCTCACCTGTAACGAAGCCCGGTCTCTTAGAGACCCTGACGTAGTTGCTTGGGCTGACTAATCCGAGCTCTAATTCCTTGTTTGGGGATAAGCACTTTGCCTTCCCTGATGCATCCTACGTGTCCAAACCATGCTGTGGGACCAGCAAGCAGGTGGGCATTGCTCCCAGTGNACTTGTCAGAAGAGAACTGGTCAAAAAAATAACCAGCTCCAAAGCTGTCGCGCACCACAAGGAAGCTGTCCTACCAATATATTGCAGCAAGATTAGCTGTCTTGCCCTAATACTTGTGGTGTGGGCTTTACAATAGGTCACTTGTTAAATATTAGCTGGGGAAGTGAATTAAATGAACTCCCACGTAAAAGCAGAATAATGGGATTTTTGAGGGCAGAAATTCCCCTCCTCGCAGCCTCACCTGTAACGAAGCCCGGTCTCTTAGAGACCCTGACGTAGTTGCTTGGGCTGACTAATCCGAGCTCTAATTCCTTGTTTGGGGATAAGCACTTTGCCTTCCCTGATGCATCCTACGTGTCCAAACCATGCTGTGGGACCAGCAAGCAGGTGGGCATTGCTCCCAGTGCTGGGGGGCTGCAGGGGACAGCAGGGGCTATGACAGCCTTTGGTATCAGCACAAGCTTCTCCTTGACTTTAGGTGTCATTTCTTACTCTGATTTCACTCCTGTTAAAATGCACCTCGAGCTTCTTGTTCCTCTTGTTCTGGTTTGCAACGACAGCTTAGTCCTTACTCTGTTGGAGATGAGTTGTGACAGTAGGGTGAAAACCAAAGTTTCCCTGAGGTTTATTACTGTTAAAAGATAGAAGTTCTCATTTTGACTCTCCCTGGTGCTCTTTCTCCCCCCTACCCTGTCCCTGTATGTGTTACAAGCTGCATCTTGTGCATTTGCTGCTTCCCAGTGCCCTCCTGCGCTGCCGAAACCTCTGCGGAGGGGTAGCATCGGGGGTTTGCTGGGGAAGGCTTGTGTTTCTCTCTGCACCGATTCCCAAATGATGCTAATTTGAATTTCTGGAGGAAAAAAGGAAAAAGGAGAATGAAGAGATGGGGACCAGGCTGGGAAGTCCAGTACTGGGCTGGGAAGCCCGATACTTGAGGCTGTGTGGTGCTGGGGCTGGTGCCTTGCCTCCTCCCTTGGCTGGCATGTGCCCCTCACCATGTTGGCATGGAGCGTGTGGCTTGATGAGCTCAGGAGAGGGCCTTTGAACATACCCTCTGGTATCTCTGCTTTCCCCTTCCCGTTTCCTTAAGTGGGATACAGCATGCCAAACACTGCAGCTGGCTTTTTATTCATTCTGAAGTAGCTGTTGTAGGTTTGAAAAATGCTGCACTCCCGATTTCCTTGGATTTTTTTTGTTCTGTTTCCACCTGAGGGATCACTGTAGGCAGACCATAATCCCAGTATGAAGTCCCCTGATGTGCTTTGAGCCCTGTAAACACAGCCTGTTCTCCCAAAGGAAAAGTGGTGGAAGTGTGGAGTCAGGGGCACAGGTCTCCTTCCCTCCAAGGAATTCCTGATTTCACTTTGCTTTCTTGTTGTCTCAAGTATCAAAGCACTTGAATTCCTTGTCCTTCAGATGAATTTTTTTTCAGACTTCTAAAACGGCCAGAAAAAAAAAAAATCTCTTTTTTTCTTTCATCTTCTCAGCGCTCAACGTGAAGAGCAGCATAATTACGAAGAAAGCCCGACGTACCTGAATGAGTCTGGGGACACCACAACCTTGTGTGTCATTGAAGGTACTTTGCAAGGTGAAATACATGCTATCTGGGATAAAGCCTTTAAAAAAGGAAATAATATGGTTTCTTCAAGTGGAGAAAAGCAGCTGCACGTTGGTCTGGGTGACCAAAGGTGGCTGTATTGTCCCTCTGTGCACTGGCAGTGTATGAGGACTTTCGGGCATAGACAAAAAAAGAAAAAAAATAGCATTTTGGTAGTGAGATGGTGCTTACAGTAAAACTGCAGTGGGGAAAGGTCATGAGACGCTACCCATGTAGAAGAGAAAGAAAAGAAGACAGTGAGGCAAACCTCAGCATCTTCTTGGGAACGGAAGGGCAGAGCTTTTCCATCTCTATCAATACTTCTTCCCAGTATAACTTTATCAATCAGAGTTGCCACAGCTCTGCTTTTATATTTTTCAAAGTTGCCTCTTTGGGAGAAGGTTAGTTTCTCCCTGGCGCATTGGTTTTCTCTCCTATTGGAACAGGAGCCAAGCAGCTTCCTTGGGGGGACCTGCCACAGCCCTCTTGGGTTTGCCCCTAGGGCTAAGAAAACTGTGGCCAGTCCACCTCGCTGCTGCAGTCCTCTGAATGTAAGCCAGTGTTAAACAGCAAATTAGAATCATAGAATGGTTGGGGTTGGAAGGAACCTTAGAGATCATCCAGTTCCAACCCCCCTGCTATGGGCAGGGACAAATCTTTAAAATGGAAGGACCCTGGCCAGTTGGACATGGTAAATGTACCCTGGCAAATGTGTGCCTGGATGCTGAGCATGTGGGCTGAAGTTGGGTTTTGCAACTTAAAGTGCGGTGACTTTAACATGGACTACAAGGTAATATGTATTCACAAATATCTTTTTTAGTGCCTAAGGCAGAGCCTCAAGAACACAAGGTAAGCCTCAGCACAGCCAGTCTTGATCTTTCAGGCTTGACTGTACCATACATACCATGCTTTCCTCTATTAGAAACTTTTAGTATCTGTATTTCTTATCTGCCAAGTAGTTCTTTATGTGCGTTTTCTATGAAGATTCTCAAAAAATAAATAAGAAATTGCAGAGGGAATGCAAAGACTAATGAGGTTTCCAAACACGCTGGGGGAAAGAGTCGGTTCCCTTGACTTCTGCTGAAAACATGTAAGGAAGTGGTAACACCATCTGGGCATTGGTGGTAGACCAAGTAAGTGTCAAGCACTGATACCAAGATCATTAATTCTTGGAGAAAAAAATACACTGAATTGTTCTGGAAAATCCTGTCAAAGGAGAGCTGGTGCTGGTAATCCCTCTGTGAAGGCATAAAAGCAAAATTGAGCCAGGTTCCTTGTCATGCTTCCAGTTTTGGCTCCTAAGAGGGCAACTGTCATGGGCATAACCGTACGGATTTTCATCCCCTGCTGCAGGGATATCTCTGCTGCAAACCACAACTCGACTCTTCATTTTACCCTGGCTGCAAAGGGGGTGGCGGTTCACATTGGCAGTGGAGGTATCTTGCGGTGAAGGCAAGATGGTGCATCACAGAGGGCAGGAATGGCTACAGCTGTCCCTGGAGAAGACCTACTTGGCCGCATGGCTGAGCTGACAGTGGCAGCTGGGCTGAGAAAACACGTCACCTCGTGCCAGGAGATGGTCATGGGCTGGGTATCAGTTCTGACTCTGCTAAAAGATGGGAAACTACTGTTGGGAAAATGTCAAACTCCACTTTCAAGTCCTGACTTACAAAGCAATCAAACTGTCTAGGAAATAGCATGGGTTTCCAAATGCTCTTACCTGTGTGTGATTTGCAGAGAGGCTCTCTGGCTTGGCCATAGTCGTATTTTACACCAGGTTGGAAAATCTTTATTTCATTAAAAAAAACCTTCCTCTTCTTCTGCAAGCTCTCCAACCTGTAATTGCTTTCATTCTGACCAGTAGCTTCACTGGCCTGATCCCTTGCACGGTTATATTATCCCTGTATAGTTTGTCAATATGTGTATCCCCTGTCCTGCAAAGTAGAGGAAATATCCTTGTCTGATGACTATTCCAAATGTAAAATGCTTCTGGGCTTTCTAAAGAAATATTTCTTTAAATACTAGATGACAGTTGAGGCCTTTTATAAAATCTTGACTGCTGAGAAAAGCACAGTGGCTGAAGGCTTTCCCCTTCTTTTTATTCTAGAAACAGAAGACTTTCCTCATTGCCAAATCCAGGTAATTTTCTTTCCTTTCTCTCAAGCTTCTTCTAACCCCACAACTCACCCAGGTTAGGGTCAGAATATTGTAACACTCAGTAAATAGAAATAAATTGCATATATTTCATTACCAAGACAAGGTAGACAATGCTCTTCTGTGTCAGCACTCGTGGTTTCTAAGATTGTTTTCATTCTAAAGCATATCCAGAGGGGAAATTTTCTTCTCTCCTCTGGCACACAAAAAAAATACGTTGTCCTTTCCTACTGAAACCTGAACTCTTTCAGTATAAGAAGGGAGAGATATGAGTCTCTCAAACTGGGGCACTTGGTTCCAAGTCCAAAGCTGTGCAGTAAGGCAATGTTTTTGGCATCTACCTCATTCAAAGGGAAGATGAGCTAGTTAATTTGGGTGCAGTCATAAAGCAATCTATCTGTCCGTGACTTTGATCAAGTGTCTCTGTTCTGAGATCTCTCTCATTTCTGAAATTTTCAGTCCTGGAAGAACTATAACAGAGGATGAGAAAGAGGAAAAAACAAGCCTTGAAAGACAGAAACAGGAAGCAAAGAAAATTTTCAAGGTATCATATCCTTGAGACTACTTTTAATAGTTACTGTAGGATGTCTCTTCTCCTTCTGTCCTCCCTCTCTTCGGGAAACACTGGAAGTTTAAGTCCTTAATCCCCTGTTTTTTTTCTGCCTTCTCTTTTGCCTGCCCATTGCTCAACTGGCAGGTAATGCTGCCAAGCAGCTCCTATGTCTACCAGAAATCCCTGATGGATGTGAAACTGTTTTAAATCCACAGAAAGATAATTTATATTCTTATAGATGTATATATGTAAGTTGTATTAATTTACATTAGAAAGATTGTATTGACCAAACCAAATGTCTGATCTCAGGCAGGTGGAAATGAATACGTACCTCCCAATAGCCACACCACGGAAGATGGTAGAGGTGGGATGAAGGTGCCACGAGTGGAGCAGGATGGGACCAGTACCCAGACTGCAATACATCCTACCCCATGCGGGCTGGCAAAAGACGGAGCGGAGCTCTGTGAGTATCTCATTGCGCTGTTGAGTGTTTCCTCAATCCTCAGCCCCATCTGTTGCCCAAATGTCTCTTCCATATGGGAATTTATGTTAAATTTGGATGCAACTCTTGAACCAATTTAGTTAAACCAGGGCAAAAGGTTGCATGCGCATTTGTATTCTCGTCTGAATCATTTATTTTGGCTTTGCAAATAGCTTCCTAAGTTGGTTAACCATCTGCGTAACTCAAACCAAAGTGTTTGTTTGTCTAGCAGATTGCCCTTATCCGAGAGAGCTGAAATCCATCTCCTCTGCTTCTCATAATTTATTGAGTCTCAGAAGAGGGTTTGTCTGAGGCTTGTGGTAGAAACACACGTGAGCAGGATGAGAGCCTGAAGCCTCCCCCTGTCCCTTATTAAGATGGATGATGGCTCGTTGCTCCATGATCTTAGCAGTTCCAACGAGCCTTTTTCTGAGCTGGGGCTCCTTCTGTCACAATACTCTGAGACAGAGTCTGGAGCTGGTGACGTACCTCAGCTGCAAAATGAAACCCACTCATGTCTCCTCTGCAAACACTGTTCTGCAACTTCTAGCATGAGTGTGCATTGGCTTTGTTTTGCAGAAGTTTGCATTTCAAAGGTGAAAAAGAGAAAAGTAGCTCTGCTGGGCTCTGCAGACAGATCAGGTGTGTGAAGGAGAAAGTGTAAATTGGCTGTGGCTGTGGTTGTTGGTGTGGTCCTCGTGGTTTGCTGTTCTGTTGGGTTTTATTTGAATTTGTAATCACTTCATAACAATTTTCTGGTTTTGTTGGCATCTGTTTTTCTAAGAAATCTTGCTGATTTGCTTGACATTTGACCATTTTCTTTTGGGGTTTATTTTTTAAAGCACTCATGGTGAGCCTCCTGCCATTGCTTCATCAGAGAGGTTGATTCAGAAAATTGTTTACTGCCATCCCCCTACCCCCTCCCCCCCTTCACCTTTTTCTTCTTCATGAGGGTTTGAATGTTTTGCAGAAATTTTGGTCATTAACTAGTTCTTATTGTGGTGGTACATGTTTCTGGTGAGATCTGCTGCATGCACCCATGTTCACTTAGAAACACTATCTGCTTGTATTTATGTGGCTGCATTTCTACATTACTCTAGCTCTCTTAAATCAGTTTTAAGGATTTCATATTGCCACTTAACAGAGCCCTCCAGTAATAATCTTTTTCTAACTTCATCAGGTACAACTCTCATGCTCTATTCCAGCCCCTGGTGCAATACATCTCTGGGATCCTCTTCCTCCTTGTCTCCTTTCCAAGATGTTGGTTTACAGGTGTATTCCCAAGAGACTGTCTCGTTATTTGGATCTTAGCAAATTCACCAACCACGCTAAGCCCTCCCGTCAATCACTTCCACGAACATCCATTAATAGTCTCTTGGGATGTTCTCTGGTGAGGAGCATTTGGGTCAGAGCTCCCAGAAATGAGAATTTTGATGGATATTTTAATTTTTTTAAACCTAAATTATTTTGAAACTTTTAAATATTTCAAAGTTAAATGTTTTAAAACATAATATCCTTTAAAATTCTTTGGTTTTCTTTCACAGTGTGTCTCAGAGCAGAGACTTTCCTGGACTCCTGGAATGGGAAGTACATCTGCACGCTCATGTTTGTTGTGACATCAACTGTTACCCAAAACAGTTGACCTTGCCCTGGGAGAAGTTCCTCAGAAAAGCTTCTAAAGCCAAGTTCCTTTCTCATTTCCAGCTCGTTACGTGTATGTTGGTCCTCCAAAGCCGGGGGAAGAAAGAACAGCCTTGAACCAAAACCCTTGGCAGTCCCTGCAGGCACCAGAGGATATATACGATGACGTTGGGGAAATTCAAGATAGACTGTGAGTATGGAGCTGGGCTCTTCGCAATGGCCGTGTCTATGAAATATCTTTTAAAAACTACACTGCAGCACATCCCCATGTCATACTTCTGTCTTCTAGCAGTCATGCGTCTGATGCCTCAAGTCCGTTTGCTCCAGCCAGCAGTAAGTGCAGCACGTGGGGAAGCTCGAACGGGAGCTGCTTTTAATTTGGGCTGGTCCCTGGGAGAGGATGCGAATAGCTTCATTTACCTTTCAACATCTATCGTGTCTCCTTCTGGCCTGGTTGCTCTAAATTCCTCACAAAGCCAGTGGGGAGCAATGCACGCATGGAATTCATTTGAGTGACCTCGGAACCTCTATAAGAGTAAAATGTAGTGGCCTGGGTGCAATTTGTCCAGCAAACCCCATCTCATTGCTACTGAACGTGGTTTGTGATAATGGCATGCCTTGGTTTTGAGTTTCAGGAAACAGCTACGAAGAAACATATGAAGATGTTGAGATTGGGGGTGATAATCCAGCGAAAATAGAGTAAGTTGCAATTTCTTAGCCTGCATTTTGAAATATCAACCTTGATCTCCCATGCCATGTATGGGCTGGAAGCCTTTTTTCCTTAATGCAACTGTAGAAAAGATGGTTTTTGGGTGACTTTCTTTCCCCTTTGGCTGATACTTAGAGAAGAAAAAAATTTTCAAAATTAAATCCTTGAGGCCTTTCTATTAGAGCTTGTAGCACTCTCCATCCATCACAAGTACTCCCGTTACAGACCTCTCCTTGCCATAAAACCCCCAGGACAGCCTTGCAGCCTTCTCTTGATCAAAAGCATTGCTCGGCTGTAGCTAAGGAATGACACCTTTTTTTGTGTACCAAGAGAGGCAATGCTCAAGGGACAAATGGGAACATTGGCCCCACAAAGAGGGACAAAATGTTCATATTTCATTTTTTTTTCCACAGGAAAAAAAAAAAAAGCTGAAAGTAGCTCAGGTTGTGCTGTAACTAACTCACAACCTGCTCGGTTTTTTTTATATAGCTTCTCTAAATATTTGCTTCCACGGGGTGTGTTATAAAAGCAATGAGTTTTGCAGCCTCAGGTTTATATGTTGCCCGAGCTTCCCAAATGGATTAAGAGGTGAAATGTGAAGTTAATCATGTTTTTACTTATTAGCTTTGTGTGGTTCCCTACTCTCATGCAGTAAAAGATTTCCTGCATCCCTTTGTGAGAAATACAGCCAGCCTTTGGGAACAGCATATGGGCTGGGGATGCTGCTCACTATGGCTTTGGGGGCATCTGGTGGCTCTCTTCTAAGGAGCGGTGTGGGGGGAATAAGAAGGTGTTGCTGCACATCTGCTTTGTCCTTATGGATGTGAGACTCGTCCTGGCTCACATCTGGATTGGAGCCTAGCTTATGTGAGCTGTGTGTGTCAGGGGAAAAAGTATAGGAAACCTGAACCCCTGGAGGTGGCTGGGCAGTTATTAAAAGGCGAAAGTGTCGTTTCTCTGCAAATTGTCCATGGGAGTTGTGCAGCAGCTTCTCCAGCCAGAGGGGAGTGTGCTGGTGTTTGCATCTGGCTCCTGAACCCCGTACCTGTCCCCCACCCCTGCCTCTTCTGTGCCTCTGCACACTGACCGGTAGCAGAAATGAAAATCCATTGCTGATTCACAGAGGAGCGGTGCATCTTGCTGGGTTTGCAGGGGAATTTCATGGCAAAGATAAGGTTGGGACCAAATTCACAGGGTTCAGAGATCAGTGTCTTGACCCCCAAAGTAGTCTTTGTGTAATTTTTCTGTTGATCCCACATGCAGGATTAGGTGTGCTAGAGTATACATAAAGTATTTTTAATAGTACTGGCCATGGGTAATGTCCCCCCTGTGAGGACCTTGGTTGTTCGCAGATATTTTATTAGAAAATTGCTGTGTGGCTTTTCAACTCTCTGTGAGCTTCAGAGAAAAGTGTGTGCAAGTGGAGCATCCCTTTCAAGAGCACACATGCCAGAAATGTGTGATGAAGGGTGGCACAGACAGGTGCTCCTCCTTTAATGTGCACCGCACGCTTCTGGGGAATTTTTGTCCCCTTCGTCAGGAATTTTTACTCCAAATAAACCTGGATCATTCTGTAGTTGTCGAGTTAGAGGAGGACTATGTCAATTAACATAGAAAAGTTTAAAGCTAAGCAGAGATTTGAGCTTGGACTTGATAATAAAGCACCTTTAGCTGTGCTGGTGTGGATCACACTGAATCCTTTATTCATCTGCATGATGCTGTGGAGGCTGAAAGCCTGATGCTGAGGTCTAAGGTCTGTAGACCTTCCTTTACCTGCTTCAGGATCTCTGGGGTTACGAGTATTCCAACTCCTGCATACTTCAGCGCCTAGTGCGTTTTTAATTTGGAATCTGTTTCTCTTTTGGACAGAACAGAAAAACAAAAGCGATTTGGAAACTTGTTTAAGATAGAAAAGCTGAAGCTAAATATCAGGTTGAAGGAAAACTTAAGGTAAGAAAATGTTGGTTGTCCAACCCCTTCCCTCTCCAAACCTGGGCATTCATGTTTGCAATAATTTGAGAGCAGAAGGTGTTGGAGTAAGGAATACAGCTTCATTGGGAAAGTTATGCCAAAAGTGCTTCTGTCAAGTCATTAGGAGCTGCTATGGTAGATGTGGCCAATGGTCCATCTGTGCAGCTTCTCCAAAGTCTCTGGCAGCAGGAATCTACAGGAGCTGGTCCTACAGCACTGCCCAAGTTCTCACAGGCTTTCTGCTGCCTTTGGTACCTTTCTGATACCTCAGCGTGATGCAGGTACATGAGGAAACATAGAAATGTGGTCCCTGCTGCCTAGACCTGTGGGCCAGGCTTAGGCAAAGGCTTGCTGATGTGGCTCTTAAGGGTTGAGGGGTTTTTTCCAAGCACCATTTATAGTCCAGCTGCTGGAGAAGTTTACTATGGAGTCTGTAGTCTAACAGGTTAGGATAGAGGATATCATCTAACTTCCTGTAGTACCCTTTTGGGTACTCCAATATTCAAAACCCTGGTTAAGGTTCCAGGGAAACTTCCTTTTCCTCAAGCGCACAGTAGTTGCCTGCAGAAGGCATCCTCCACCGCTGTGTGTGTGCCTTACCCTGTGCACAGTGCCTCAACTCCAGGAAAGTGCTACTTTTTCTTATTTCTTTGGAAATTCCAGATTAACCCTTTCCTTTTTTGAATGAAGAAGGTTTCTTTACTTTAGTCCTGATAGGGAAGGAGACACCAGGTTTCCTGCTGTTCTCCTATTGCAAAGAACCCTTAAAGCTCCCGCAAGCACCTTAGATATCTACAAGCATCGTCACATTTAAATTCATGGGCAACCCGTGACATCGGCAGACTATAAGGAGGGAATTACTGAGTTACCAACTGTCCATCAGCCCTCTATTGAGAAGTGGTGTAAGGGGTGGGCAGGAGGAGGGTTCTTTTGCCGCTTTGGACTGGTCTTTGGATGCAATGTGGACCTTTCATAACCTGCTTGATGAACACATGGCTCTTGTTGCTGCCAGGGGATAAAGATGCTTATTATTGGTTTCTTGGACTTCACGCACTCAGACCTGTGTCCATTGCTTTAGCTCGCCTAGTTTGTTGGTGCTCGTGGATTTTTGGGTGATGCTGATGTGCAAATTTGTTTCTAAAAGCCTCTTTCTATCTGCAGATTGTTTTCACTTTCGGTACCAAATTTAGGTAAGCAACATACATGCATCTGGCTCTTGGGGATTTGTATGTCTATACAAAGAGGCAAATGTATTCCACAATGAAAAATCAACTTTACGCGTCGTGCCTTTCTGAAAATCATGTAATGTGGCACCATTAACTTTGGACACTTGATAGTGATTTGTGCTTCACTTGGGGGTGGGTTTTTTTGCTCATTTTTGGATGGTTTTTCTTTGAAGAGGAGCATTTCTCCTGAAGATCTGAATATATTTAGGAAGGCCATGTGTGAAGCAGTCCACACTGAGCCACAGCTTCCAGGCTGATGGTGGTGTTTAAAAGCCAATTGTGCTCCAGCAGCTTTCTGTAAAATTACTTGTTGCTGGAGGGACAAGTTCATGCCTTGTGTAAATAGGGGGTGGACGCAAAAACCCTTCTGCTCCATCCCTGGAGCTGGATGGCCAAACTCGTCCAGAAAGCTGCCCAAAACCGCAACTAACAAACCCAATCATCCTGCCTTGTGCTGGGGTTTTGCATGTTTTTTTGGAGTCTCAAGGATCTTCCTTTTGCATTTTCTTGACTCCTTTGGGTTGAATGACCAGCAGCAGCCCCAATTTTCATCTGAATTGAGCACCAGACTCAGAATGACATCTCCTAATAGATTTCTTTGCTGTGTTTTGGTTGACAGCAGCTGTTTCCCAGGAGGACATGGTGTATGACGATGTCGAGGTGGGGCAGAAAGAGCCAAGGTGAGGAGGTTATCATCTCCTGGGGCTGACCCTGGGCCATGGAGATGTTCCTCTCGCCCCAAACCTGTGCCCTGGGGAACCTGCTCTACTGCAACCACTGAGGGTCATGAGCTGGTCAGGACTCAGTTGTCTGGAGACGGTCCAGGTGCCCTCTCCATGTGTGTTTAATTTGGCAAGTAGCATCCCACAAAATGTTTCTTCAATATTACCTAGGTAGTGCCGGAGACGTGAAAAGGAGAGAGCTGCTCCCTGAAACACATGAAAATTCAGATAGTTTTCCTAAGGAAGGAAAACTCCGGCTCCCAGACCCGATAATCAGCCCCGTCCTGGCAAGCTCCTTGTCAGAAAAATTACTTTTAATAGGAACAGCATGTCTCGATGTCTTGCTGCCAGATGATTGTGGCGGCAGCGCGTGAGGGTATAAATCACAGCAAGTGTTTGCATTTCAGTGGTGGTTGTGGCGGGGGGAGACAGAGAGAAAAATCACGACTTTGTAGATACATGGGTTTGGGGAGGGGGAAAAGCTTGAATTTCTATGTGTCTCTTTCCCCTCCTTTCAGAGAGAAGAACGAGAAGTACAAAACCTGGATGCCAAGATTTCTGATGGCAAAGGAGGAGAAGGACCAAAGGAAAAGCAGCGATGATGTGGAAAGGTCTTGATTTCCATTCTGTGTTTCCCTGTGTTGTCTGACTTTCTATGTGTGTCCCCCGAGTTGTTTGCAGGAGCGGGATGCTCCTGATGTGCAAATATTTTGTGTTTGGCTGCTGCTCTTGGGTCCTTTCCCTTTGAACCCAGCTTTCAGGCAACTTTACAGAAAATATCTTGAGGGCAAAACAAATTCTTGGCTCTGAGCTGTATGCAAGCGGGGGATACCCTGAGGGTCTCATCCTGAAGTTGTATCTTGTCTTCCCACTTATCTGAGACAAGAAAGTGCTGCTTGCTATATATGTGACTGCTTTTCTGCCTGGGTTAGTTCCACTCCTTCCTCAGTTGTGCCTTGATTAAATATTTGATCTCTGTGGATCAGGTGTTGCTATTGGGGCAAGAATATTGTGTTTAGAAGCCCTGTACACAGCGTAGTAATTGCCTGTGCGTTCCCCTTGCCCTTAATTTAAAGTATTCATTTCTTGGGTCTTCTTTTTCCGGTTGGGTTTGTCGCATTGCCTCTTTCTATGCCATTTGTCCATCAAAGCAAAAATAAAGCAGTCACGTGTATAATTTTACAGACTATCTGGAAGCTGATGTGATTTCACCCATCCCTTAGAGATCACAGGTCCTGTAGACTGGGACTGCCAACAAGGAATCTCTTCACAGCTTAAAAGTCCCTAATTTCAGCCCTTGATTTCCTTCCTCTTAATGTTAAGTACGTGAAATTTAGCCAAGGGTGAATAATTTCTTGCAAGTGTGTGGTTTTGGTTGGTTAGTTGGTTGGGGTTTTTTTCCTGTCTTAGTTTTAAAATGAATGCTGCAGCTGGAATTTCATGTCCAAACCAGAAACCTCCACACCCAAGGAACAGCATGAATGGCCATTGCTCCTCTTAAGCTGGTTTTCATTTTCCAGCGCCATATAAATGTCTGCTTGGGTGACTTTCTCCTCCACATGCTAAAAAAGCAACAAAACTCTCGAGAGCTGTGTCAAACCCCACTTCCATAAATGACTCCTGCTGAGAGTTATCTGGGGACCCTTTGTGTTTGAATATGAATAAAACCAGGAGGAGACAAATTGCTGGGGGAAAAGTGAATTGTTGACTTCCATAAAAACACGACTGATTTGAAACACTTGATAGTTTGTTTGTTCCCACGCTGCTTACAGAGAAAACCAGATATTCCAAATGGAGATGCACAATGGCTCAAGTTATGCTCAGCAAAAGATTCTAGTTGTACGTTCATCCTTTTCTGGAGAATAGCGATGTGAACGGTGTGTTTTGCTCTTCCAAGGGTTCATTGCTGACAAGACCAATTTCCCAATGTACCAGAGATTATTTAAGGGAATCTCAAGTGTGTGTGTGTCTTTCTCTCGATGTAGAAACTTCTTCAAAGTCAAGAAGAGCAGTTCAGAAAAAAACAAGAAGATGGAAGAAGAAGAGAAGTTTTTTAGAGAAACATTTATGGTACGTGTCTATTTTTTTGACAATTAGTAGTGTCAGAGGAGGAAAGCAGCTATGTGGCATGCTTAAAAGACACGGTGGAAAGCTGTTGGTGCCTAGCTATGCTGGGAGAGATCTCCAACGGACCTGCTGCCTTCTCCCCTGATCTGGGATCTTCAGCAGGGGTGTTGCTGGTTTTTCCCCCTCTTCAGCCCCAGGCAAAGCCTCACAACCCATCCTGAAATCTATTCTCTCCGTCCCTCCCCACTGTCCTTAAAGACATCACACATGGGCAGAGAATAACTCGTGCTTTTATCTCTTCTCTGCAGTACGACAAGGAGATCAATGTCATCAGCACAGCCACTGCCGAGTGCTCGGTCCCCAGTAAGAGGAGAGTTGACCTCCCGGTCACAGCTGGAGAACAGCTGGACGTTATCGATGTCGTGGAGGGCAGCGCTGTGATTTGCCGCAATTCGGAGGGCAGATGTAAGTTTGCAGAAAGTCTCTGGCACGGGTGGTGACTTTTCAATCCAGTTTTGAGGGACAAGCAACAGTAAGTTCTTTGTGCTGAGCCACCGTGCTTTTGTTTGCTCAGGAGTTTATTAATTTGCTTCTTTTTCCCCCCCTTCTCTCAGATGGGTACGTTCTAGTGGAGCATTTGAACTTCAGGTAAACTCAGATTTTATTTATCATGATGCATATTTTCTTCTCCTTCCTGTGTATTGATATCTGAGATTTGGAGAAATCTACTTAAAACTTCTGAAGGCAGGGGAAGGTTAATATAAACAGCCGGTATTAAATATTAAATAAGTATTTCCAGTTTTAGTCTGCTGTTATACAAGTTTCAAGTCCAGCTGCAGCTGAAAAAAGCCCCGTCCAGTCATGAACTGTATAAATTGGAGATTCTTGACTGCCTTCAGATACGCCGTATTAATTCACATCTGCTGCAAACATGGGCCACTCGGTGTGCGTCGCCTTGCCAAAACACACCCTTCAATTCCCCGCTGCAATATCATTTCCTTGCATGCTCATGCATAATTGATACAAATGAACCTCCTATTGCCCAGATGCCCCATTGCTGTGCACCTTTTTTCTTTTTTTTTTTTTTTTTTTTTGAGACAGACAGTAGAGAGCTGTTCTCTCCCAGAGCATCCCTGAAGGTCTCTTTCGTGCTTCCTGCATCCGTGAGAGTCAACGTTGGTCAGCGCTGGAGAGCTGATGCAAATGTAAATAAAGGTTTATTTTTTACACTTCCACTGTTTAACATGCAAGAGATGTTTTCTTTTTTGTCTGCTATGCAGAGCATGTCTTCACTGATTATCTCAACACTATTATTTTCAGTATTTCTCACGTTTTGGAGGACCTTGTTGGTCAACTCTGAACCAGTCATGACATTTTTTGAAAAAAAAATTGTGCAGTTCGGTTGCTCTTTCTCATTACTGTCTGGTTTAGGTGTTGGAATTGCAAAACTCCCCAGAAGATTTGCTCTTTAAAAAGCAAACCATGTAAATTTGAACACGTTTTGCACTTGACAAAAGCCCTGAGACAAGAAATATGTACCCCACCGCTCTTGCTGGCTTAAATATATAAAATAGTGGAAAACTTGACTCATTTCTTTCCAAAAAAACATTTTTAAAAAGAGTAAATAAAGCATTCAGTCAAAATTTACTTTATTTTTGTAAGCGAACTTAGGCATCCCAGATATGTAAAAGGCTGATTTCTGGCCCCCACCGGCTCGCGGCGGCAGGCGGGTACCCAACAGTTGCCCCTGTGTTTGGGCTCTTCACCGCTGTGGGCCTGCAGGATTGCTTATTTTAAGAAAAAAAACCTTCCTAAATGTAGGAAGAGAAATATAAATTGCTAATGGCTTCTCCTCAGTGTATCCAAGGATAGCTTTTCAAACGCAGAAAAATATGGATAAGGGTTTTTTTCACAGGGCTTTGGAAGAAAAAAAAAAAAATACGCCTGTAGCGTACAGCTTCTGCCCCTCCCTGGCACATTTTAAGAGCCCAAATCAGTTTGCTCATAAATATCCCCAAAATGTAGATGGTTTAATTAGAAATTATTAAATGTTCCAGGCTTAAGAAAACACAGCAGAATAAAAGCGCCGTTTGCCGCACGGTCATTTCAAAGCTGGCGTAGAAGACATCAGAAAAACAGAGCAAATATTTAACATTTACTTTTAAGACCATACAGGCACTCTTATTTATTTTACCATGTGGTTACTATTAAGTGCGTTGGCCTGCATCCATCCTTGCAATAAAAAAAAATAAAATAAAACAAACCCCTGCAAGCATGCGCAGCTTTGCAGGCTTGCCAGCCCAAATATTTAGACTTCTCGAGCGGAGATGGAGAATTTGGGGAGCTGAGGTGCGTGTTTGGCTTCAGAGCGGGCTGGGACGTGCGCCGTGTCCTTCACCTACAGCCTCTGCGGGGATTTGTCCCAGTGGAAGTTGTGGAGATGCTTTACCTGTGAAGGTTTGTTCCATGGCTATGTTTAGGAGTGATCCTGTGGAGAAAACAGCCCCTTCCTCGCCTCCTTCCTCATCCTCCTCCCCATCCAGTGCTAGCTCACAACTCCTGAGGTCTATCAATCACACCCCCTCTAAGCGCTAGAGGCAAAGCTTGTATTAGCCACATCTGCTCATTCTGTCTCCTAAGGAAATTATTTAACAATGTTTTCTTTTTTAAAAAAATAAAAAATCTCCCCATACATCCTGTGATATACGTGCTTGGACCCTGATCCTTGCAGGGTTATGACCCAGCTCAGTGCGAAACACAAACTTCTGCACAAACTTCTCCACTTCAAACTATTTTCCTTCATGGACAGATTCCAATGCGTGTACAGAAGGAAAGCGCTCGATGTGGGATGACTCAAGACAAGACAAAAATGCTTTACATACAGCAACTTAGATTTCCTCAATTAAACCAGAGGTTGCCTATATTTAGGTCAAGATATTGGTCAGGAAATTAAATTCTTCTTTTCTGCTCTTACAGCCTTGCTGCTATAGCCTAAACACATCAAAACTTGAAGCAATTCTCATGTGGATTTTAAACCCTATTTCTCCAGGTTCCTTCTGAAAATGGAGATCCCCGTGATAACAGTTGTGATTTGCTGAATCTGAGGGAGAACTGAAATTTCTCAGAAGCCAATTCTGGACCACGTAAATGGTGTAAAAGGGAGCCTGTGGACAGGGGTGAAACTGGAGCACTCGCTGCAGCTTTGTGCTTTAACTGGCTTTATTCCCTCTGCAGCACTGACATATAGGACCCAATACACCCCCTTGCAATGAAAGGTTATTTTTACACCGTATCTTTAAAATATTTTTCTCCATACTTTTGCATAAGGAGTCAATATCTGAGTCAGCCCAGGTCCATCACCTCTGCCAGAGGCATGCTAATACAAAAGAAAACCTTTGGGCCTGGCTCCTGGCATGTATTTTGGGTTGGAGAAGTTGCTTTTGTTATTTTTTTTTAATTCCCCTCCCTGCCCCTTCACTCCCCCAAGCCCTGGGTGCATCCATGGTCCCATGGCCGGGATGTGCCGGGAGCATCTCCAGAGGGAAACTCAAGCAGCCACCCCCAGCCTGCCGAAAGGAACTGCGCAGTGAGGAAGTCTGAAGGATTTGTTGCTTTTGTCTCTTTTCATCTCTGAGTTTATTAAAGTGCAAATGTCAACCATGGAGACAGCTATCACATGCAGTGCAGTACATCGAAAAAACACTTTCCACACCATAAATGGAAGGTAAAAGGCTTCGTCGTGATTATCTAACGCACAGTTACGCGCACAAAGGACAAAACTGAACCAAGGCTCTGTGCCCTTCCGCAACAGCTAGACCCAGCAAGTACTAAAGCCATTGATGTAAAAACAAACCATCTCCCATCCATCACTTGACAAAATAGAAAATTATAAGGATGGAGTATTTCCAGAGCTCAGGACTGTTTTTTCCGAGCTTCATGTTAAGGATATGTTTGAAGGGATGCTTATACTCAGAGCTTTTTAAAGTTCAGTATTTAAAAAAAAATCATAAATACATAATATCATAAATACTCCTTACAGTACGAACAAAAAAATTGCAGACTAGTCCAGTTCATCTCTCTCATAGAGCTGAATTTTGTCTGCCCAAGTTGCAGGGCCACAGACACTACAGTTATCCTGGGATTCAGTTTTGCTTTGTGCTCTAAAAGAAAAAAAAAACACAAAACCAAAAAACACAAATGCATTGAGGTACAAAACACGTGAATATAACAGGACACAAACACATGAACATGCTTCCAGCAACAAGAATAAATATGACCATGCCCACAGCATCTACTTCACAGCTTTGTGAGATGAGGATAAATAAACTATTTCCAAACT
>VZTO01022789.1:0-13503 GCA_013400615.1 Syrrhaptes paradoxus | reverse complement strand
AAAGAGATGAGTCTTACAAATAAAATTTGATTTTTAAATTAAGGCAGGAATTTCAAGGCTTTTGTTGAAAAAAGACTTTTTGTAACACTAAAAGTGTGCTCACGCCTTGCAGCTAGAGCTCCGCTTTCCCATCCAGTTCTCCTCACTCTGATGATCCAAACGAGCAAAGATCTGTGCATCGAATCCATGTGACACCAGGTTTGCTCTCAGCAGACGTCAGTGTTTGGTCAATAGGTATAACATGGGAGTTCTGAAAACCAGTTGATCTCTCAGGCATGGGAGTGAGGTACCTCTGAATGAATCATTAACTCCATGTCCAAGAGGCAGACTGGAAATTCAGGATTAGGGAAAGCTGTTGCTTTTTTTTAATATAAGCAAATGATGAAAAGGAATATATAAGGGAAGGGTGTAGGAAGCCAAAGGAAAACACTGAATGGGAAGCCCATACCAAAGTGAGACCTTCGGAAAGGTGACTCGAGTAGCTACATCCTACCCCTGGAACAAAAACAGATCCTAAACTTCCCAGTACAACACTGCAGGAGCTGGAGCGGGGATGTGTTTGGCTCATCCAAAGGGATGGATGTGCGACCCTTCTTCCCCCCCCACCTAATAAAAAGTTGAAGCCAAATAATTGCACAACAAATGATAGTTCAAGTATTTAGAAACATGGCCTGCATGTCTCACCGGTGGGATTGTGCAAAAGCTGGGGGATTTGTGCACCTCGTGAAATAAAACTGTGACTTCCAGCAGTCCTAATGTATGGCGAAGGCACAATTTCAGGTCCTGCACATAGGTCTCTCTTCCTTCTATACAGGTGCACACAAGACGAGTGATGGTAAAGAGCAGTAAAATGAAAAGGAATAGACAGAATGGTTATTTTGTTCAAACGTCATCTATTCCAATATGAACAGCATTATAATCACACAAAAAAATGTATATACAACAGCTAGTAACCAGTTGCTCCATTCTTTACAACACTGCCCACATACACCCCTGTGCTTGTACCCACCTTATGAAATGCTAAATTGGACACACATGCTGAAGATGCATTTCTGACCCATTAAGAGAAAAAAAAAAAAAAAAAATCCTGCTGCCTTCACCTGCTCAGCTCTGACTCCTGAAAATAAAACTGCCCCAAACCCTGTCAGCAGAAGGGCTTTGGCCAGGGAGGGTGGAAGGGCAGGATGCTTGCAGCACCCGATGGCACCTCTCCTCCCCTCCCAGACGGGGCTGCGCAGGGTCCGACNGAGATGAGTCTTACAAATAAAATTTGATTTTTAAATTAAGGCAGGAATTTCAAGGCTTTTGTTGAAAAAAGACTTTTTGTAACACTAAAAGTGTGCTCACGCCTTGCAGCTAGAGCTCCGCTTTCCCATCCAGTTCTCCTCACTCTGATGATCCAAACGAGCAAAGATCTGTGCATCGAATCCATGTGACACCAGGTTTGCTCTCAGCAGACGTCAGTGTTTGGTCAATAGGTATAACATGGGAGTTCTGAAAACCAGTTGATCTCTCAGGCATGGGAGTGAGGTACCTCTGAATGAATCATTAACTCCATGTCCAAGAGGCAGACTGGAAATTCAGGATTAGGGAAAGCTGTTGCTTTTTTTTAATATAAGCAAATGATGAAAAGGAATATATAAGGGAAGGGTGTAGGAAGCCAAAGGAAAACACTGAATGGGAAGCCCATACCAAAGTGAGACCTTCGGAAAGGTGACTCGAGTAGCTACATCCTACCCCTGGAACAAAAACAGATCCTAAACTTCCCAGTACAACACTGCAGGAGCTGGAGCGGGGATGTGTTTGGCTCATCCAAAGGGATGGATGTGCGACCCTTCTTCCCCCCCCACCTAATAAAAAGTTGAAGCCAAATAATTGCACAACAAATGATAGTTCAAGTATTTAGAAACATGGCCTGCATGTCTCACCGGTGGGATTGTGCAAAAGCTGGGGGATTTGTGCACCTCGTGAAATAAAACTGTGACTTCCAGCAGTCCTAATGTATGGCGAAGGCACAATTTCAGGTCCTGCACATAGGTCTCTCTTCCTTCTATACAGGTGCACACAAGACGAGTGATGGTAAAGAGCAGTAAAATGAAAAGGAATAGACAGAATGGTTATTTTGTTCAAACGTCATCTATTCCAATATGAACAGCATTATAATCACACAAAAAAATGTATATACAACAGCTAGTAACCAGTTGCTCCATTCTTTACAACACTGCCCACATACACCCCTGTGCTTGTACCCACCTTATGAAATGCTAAATTGGACACACACGCTGAAGATGCATTTCTGACCCATTAAGAGGAAAAAAAAAATCCTGCTGCCTTCACCTGCTCAGCTCTGACTCCTGAAAATAAAACTGCCCCAAACCCTGTCAGCAGAAGGGCTTTTGCCCAGGAGGGTGGGAGGGCAGGATGCTTGCAGCACCCAATAGCACCTCTCCTCCCTTCCCAGATGGGGCTGTGCAGGGTCCGATAGGGTCAGCTAAGCTACTCATGGGCTTTACCTAGAAGAGGGTGTAAAAATATCATCCCCCTTCCTCCAGGTCCTCCCTCATGCAGGGATTAGCGTGTGCGATGGCAGGCACCCAGGGCACAGACCTACCAAAGCAAACGAGAGGCCAATGATAAGGATGATACCTACATTTTTTTATAAATATATGTATGCATGCATAATATATACATATATATATATTTGCCAACTAGTATAGTACACGTTATTTCTGAATGAACTCATCCGGGAGCTGGAGGTAAATGCTGGAGCCTAACTGAACTCAATGCTTTGCATTTTTGTCTTTCTCTTCCCTTGGGCTGAAGCAAAGTTTGGGTGAGTTTGAGGCTTGCAAAGCACAGCTGTCCAGTGGCTTTGGAAGAATTGCACTTGGAGTAATTCAAGTTTCTGTAGTTCAAATATAGCTACCCTGCTTTTCCTGATGCTTGTGCATGTACCAGCATAACGGAAAAAAAAAAAAAAATGACCACAGTGTAAAAGTTAGGTTTCCTCTGGAAAATGTAACCAGAGGTCAGCAGCTTCTTTGCTGCTGGGAACCAGAAAACAGCCAACTTGAAGGTAAAATAAATAATAAAATAAAAAAAAAAAGAAGTGAAGCTTCTCAGAATATTTCAGAATATAGCGTGGATTTGGGTAAGGCTGTAATGGACAGTTGAATCCGATGCGTTCATCAAGGCGGTACTTCCATCACTTCGACTCGCTCCACGGTCTCTGCTGCCATTGAGCAGGAAAGTCACTTCATCTCTTTGTGTCTCTCCATATGGAAAACTGAGCCACCACTCTTATTGCCTTCTAGGCAGGACTGCTTTTGCAGATCCATCCATACATGAGCTAATTGTTGCATGGGTCTGCGAAGACGCCAAGTGCCACAGGGGCTCATCCTCCCACCTAGAAATCACACCCACCTCCAGGAAGCGAATATTTCCTCCCAAGCACATCTGCTGCCATATAATACTATTAGTTCTGCTGGGTAAGGAAATCCCAGAGGACAAGTGGCATTTAAAGGCAAGACATCTGTCCGTCTACATGCTTCCGAACCGCAGATTCTATCTAACGTACCAGCCCCCTATCAACTGGGCTACAGGTGTTGCCAGGGCAAGCAACTTGGCAAGATGCTCAGCTTTAAGTGATGCTTTAAATATCCTTTAACATTTCAAATACATCTCACAGCGGGGGTACGGACACTCCTAACCATTTCCTGGATGGAAATTAATGTCTCTCCCTCCGGCTGCTCAGCCATCCTCTCCTGCTCCTTTCCAAAGGGGCGTATCTCCAGCACCCAAAACCACTGAGGGCTTTCGCTCAGCGTTTGCTCGTCTCTCAGCGCTGATCCGAAAGCTGATGAAAAGCTGGGTGCTGCTCAGCTTTGGCTCTGGGGTGGGTGTTTTTTTTGGCATGCAGGAGTTTGGATTCTCCATCCTCGCAGGTGTGACCCGCTCAAAGCACCGGAGATGCGCATCATGGGATAGCCACCAGGTACCAAAGCCATCCTCCACCCCAGAGTATTTATTTAATAGTGATAATATAATAAAAAGCTCATTACAAAACCCAGGAGTACTACAAATACGTCCAGTGTTTCTCTTAAAATTGTTCTGCTGCCAGGTTTATAATCCAACCACTGCTGCGCTGGATTTAGTATATGAGAACTTAACAGCAAAACTGTGGGTTTCTGTCTTTTTTTTTTTTTGGAAGCTTTCTACTTTGTGCGGCTTCTGGAAAAAAATCTGAGCTGTAAAGTCACATTAGTGAGAATCCAAGAGTAATCTGTAACAAAAGTAAGGCAATTTTGTGGTTTTTTTTTTAAAAAAAAAGGACTTCAAAGCTGAAAATGTCCACTTAACTGCCAGTAGATGGCAAAAATACCCCGTATTTGTCTTCGTTACCTAAAATGATTAGTACAAAAGGCTTGATGTGTTGTTCTCTTCCTTGCTTCTCATAGAAACTTGCTGAAAGTATAAATTAAAGTGCAACTGTACAAAAAAAACCTAGCAAAAAACCTCAATGGGTCATAAGAAGCTATCAAAAAGATGGATTCAATTTTTTTTTTTTTAAGTTGAATGACTGCATACCTGCGACCAGCAAAAGTTCTCCTTTGTTTTGTTTCTTAAAACAAAACAGGAAAACAAACAAACAAAAAAAAAAGAAAAAAATCCCACCCAGGATTATTCTGGCAAAGTTTTCATAAAGCATTTGTTCCTTGACTGATTAGACTATTAGGATCCTTCGCAATCAAGTAAATGGAATTAAATACCATAGCAAAGCCAAGCAGATGCCAAGGCTGCCCATTAGATTAAGCCCATGTAATAAAAAATAAAAATTCTTTTCAACAAAGAAATCACACATGCATTAGAGTTTACCCTTGAATAACAAGAATTTAACCTTAAAAACCCCCTGTAGTTCGTCTTAAAAAATAAAATCCTATCCTTCAGATAGCCAGTAGTAAAGAAAGAGTAAAACTCTGAATTCGGATATCCCTGCCTTATCAGCGCAGAGGCGAAGGTCGCAGTCCGGTGAGCAGCAGCGGGACGGGAGAGCCCTTCGGCGTGAAAAGCCAGTCTGGCAGCGGGAAGCTGTGAGCGGGGAAGACAGATTTGGCAGCGATGTTAGGCGAAGGCTTCCTGCGGGAAAGGTGAGAGGTAAATGCTTCGGAGCCGCGCGATGCCGCTAGCTCTCGCCCAGCAGTGATGATCCCCACCCTTAGGCGATGCATGGGCAAAGCACCAGGTTTTTGGGTGATCCTCAGCATCCTGCTGTCCATCAGTGGTTTATCCATCCGAGTCTTGCTTGGAGCTGGCAGGGTGGCAGCGGAGGGTGAGCGGGTTGGCGCGGGGCGATGATTAAGGGCTGGAAAGGCAAGCAGCCTTCACCTCCGAATGTGGTGAGCAGGTCAGTGCTGTCCAGGGAGGAGGAAATAAAGCATCTGATGGGACGCTCCTCTGCAAAGACTTGACACGTGGAACCTTTCCCACGACATGTTTGTAACAGGACCTTTGCACATCCCACCTTCCCTCCCCACCTTCAGCAGGGNTTCCGAAAATTCAGTGATACATTTGCTACTTTACAGCCATGCCAACATTTTCCATTCAGTCCACTAGGGAAAAAAAGGGTATTGGATATATTTCACTGCGGTATAACAAGTGAAATCCCTTCCATCCCTGGAGGGGTTCAAGGCCAGGCTGGATGAGGCTTTGGGCAACCTGGGCTAGTGGGAGGTGTCCCTGCCCATGGCCAGGGGTGGGACTCGATGATCTTTAAGGTCCCTTCCAGCCCAAACCATTCTGTGATTCTATGATTCTGTGATTCTAACTAAAGTTATTCTTAATTTCCTCAGTGCCTTGTTAGAGGGGAGGATGCTTTGGGTCCGGAATCGGCTCTGTGTTGCAGTCTATGGAGCGGTGAGGGATGGAGGAGGAAGAGGAACGAAGCAGGAAAAAAAAAAGGAACGGACAAGTCGGACCAGATCCTCACAGTGCAATACCGTGTGCGGAGGGACCGGTGCCTCAGTGCCACCCGTCAGCGAGCCAGGGCCATGATCAGGCTAGCGCACATCTCGAAGAAGTCCATGGTGTGGCTGCCCAGGCGCGGCGTCACCGCAGGGATGCTGCCGACGAAGGAGCCGCTCAGGGAGCCCGTCAGCGACTGGCACTCGCCTGCTGCCGCGGCATCGATGCTCAGCCTCGGCCGGTGCAAGCCGGCAGCGGAGCAGGAGCGCTGCGGCGTGGATGAGCCAGACCTCTGCTCCATCACTTCATCTTAAATATAAAAAAAAAAAAAAGGGATAAAAGAAAAAGTGGCATTACTTTGGCATCTGCAATGTGTGTTTGGTAAGGAACAAGTAGCAACGGTGAACGAGACAAATGGATCCAAAGGGCTTTTAGAAGTTTTTCTGTAAACTTCCAAACTTGTCATTTTATGTGGTTTACACCCCGTATTGCACCATTTCCCACTTACCATCGATGCTTTTGAAGTCCAAGAGATAGCTGCGGTTGTCGACCTGGTAGAGCTGCAGGCTCATCTTCACGTAATTGCCCGTCACCGGGTTCTTGCGGCGCACCCTGAGGTGGTAGGAGTTCACCACCTGCAATGGCAACTTGCTTTCAGGAGTCAGATTCAAGGCAGCAAGAAGAACATTTCTTTCCTTATTCTCTTCTAAATGCTAGCAAGACATCTTCTGGGAAAAACAGTTTCTAGAAAGAACATTGCCTATAAAATTAAGCGAACAGCTTCAAATGCTATTTCCTCCTACCTTTAAAAATGCTTCTTAGGGCTCTGACTCACCAGCTGCCGGTAGATGAAGCTGCCGTGACCCATCTGCCAGGCACCAAACCGCTGTTTTCTCCCCCCTCACCAGCAGCGATGGCCACATGAGCCAAAAACTCCACTCAGGGACCCGCGTACGGTCCTGTACCCATGGAGGACTGGATGAGGACTGTACGAGGACTGTACCCACGAAAGCAGGGCAGGCTGGGCAGCTGGGGAGAGCAACCTCTCCTATCGGCACAGCTAAATTCAGCATTTGTGAATCAGCCTTGAGCTGTGTGTTTTCTCTCGCTGCTTCCCACCCCACGATCTGCTGCATCTCATTTGCAGCGAGATCTTTTCTCTGTGCTGTCTTTACAGAGCAATTACATGGATGAGAAAGCTGTTTTGATGAAGAGTCACCTCTGAAGTTATTCTTAGGGTGGGAAAGTCTATTGTGAAACCTCCTCGTACAAAATAAGCTCCACTGCCTACATGAAGACGTTGGGCTGACTCGGTTTGTGAAGCTGCACCAGAAATACATCAGGTTTGCTCACTCTCTGTAAAACCACGCGGCTAACAAATGTCTGGCTGGTGTAGGCACATGCATCTGGAGACAGTCCATCTGCTGGCAGGTGCAGTCAAATCAGGTTTCTGGGTGCTACTTGGCTTTAAATACATATTATAAAAAAAAAAAAAAGGAGATAGGAGGCTTTGAAGAAGAGACACAGGGACATTCACACTATACAACCCTTGGGACTTGGAGCAAGGAGGATATCTCCTCTGGTGATGAAGATTGGGCTGAAACCCTCCTCACCTCACTCCTAATGCTCACATGAGGCTGCTGCGAAAGGCCACGAGGCAGGAGAGCTCAGATCAGCGACTGCACCGACATTTAGGGAATCAGGCTCAGCAGCAAATTTTAAGGGCTAATTTAGGGATTTTATTAATCTGACTTTGAAAAAGATTGTGACTAAATGCTGTGTAGCTCGGAAGAAATATCTGAAGCAAGGACTGTCAGCTAAAACATCATCTGGGCTTTAACCAAGCTTCAGGAAGCTGAGCCCTAAACCAGAGAAGCAGTAAATGTCTGGTGCACAGGCACCGCTCCATCTCCATCGAGGAAAATGCCGCCACATCAATGGTACAAGCTCCTGCCTTCAAGACACTCCCATCCTCATCTGTCCATCTTTTAAGCAGATGCATATCGTACCATTCCAGGACACACGACTGAGGGGACCCAAGCAGAAAAAACAAGAGTTGCTTTGCTCAGGACCACTCGAGATGACCTCGTAAGGAATTAGCCACTAAAATTAGAAATGTGACCAGCTCCTGTTGTCCTAAATGAGGCAGAATCATCTTTCCAGCCTGAGGCTTGGAGCATTCAGAAAAAAACCCCTTATTTCATGCCACAAATAAATGCCACGGATATTGAACCACAGCTAGCATCTTAATGCAGCGTGTCCGTATTAATGAGAATGATCGCAAGGGATGGGTATTTGTTTGGAAACAGGTGAGGACTGTCCCTGAGCAAGACCACCTTGAAAACCACCGTGAAGCCCCAGCACTCCCTACCTTCCACTCGAAGTCCAGCTGTTTCATCGCCCGGTACACCTCGGCCATAATGTCATAGGGTTTGCTCTGGCTGCGGATGCCCAGGTGCCACTTGGCCTTTTTGACAGTCAGGGGTTTGGGCTTCGTGGTGTTGAGGGCATCCAAAGGACATCGTGCTTTGGGGCTGTCCGCTACCAACGGCGGCATCCGCTCGGGGTGCGGCTTCACTCCGGGAGGGATGTCGTCCATGAAGGAGCCGGTGGGGGGGCTGGAGGCGAGGTAGAACTCGCTGGCTTGGTTCATGATCCTCCGGTTGTCGATGACGAGGTGGTACGCAACCGCCAGCTGGTCCTGAGGGTCCCCGCTGTACAGGCTGTTCATCACCTCCGACTCGGTGCATTCAAACTTCTCACAAACTTCCCGAACCGCGTCGTCGTCGATGACGGTGGCGTCATAAGAAGGGTCCTCTGGGAAGAGGTAACTGGGCAGCTCCTCTTTAAACCACTCGTGTTCCCTGGGGAAAGGCAGACAGGAGCTGCTGGGAGCTCTGTGCGAGGCACACTGGGTCAACCACTGCCGCCAGTCCCTGGACTTCTCCCCAAAGCATCTGGGGAGCTTTGTCTTGGTTTTTAAAGCATTTCATTGAGGAATAAGCAATGTGTTTCCAGCAAGGTGACTCTAAATCCCACTAAGGCATGCATGCACTGGCAAACAACATCAGGTCTACGTTCCTAAAACAGCTGTCAGTGTTTTCTGCACTAGAGATGTGATGGCCAAAATGAGCCTTGGGGATGAGAAGCTGGGTGGCTGCATATACCTCACCTGTATTGCTTGGTCTAGCTAAGCCTAACCCTCAGCCACAGAATGGGGAGCTCAGTCCAGCCCTGCACAGTCCCCCCAGTATTGCAACAGCGATGACGCTTTGCGAGCACAGCTGCTTGCTCTCCTGGCTCTGAAATAAGACCTCGGCACTTATGAGATGCCTGTACTTTTTGATTACTATAGGTCTGATAGAGATACAGAGAGCATCAAAGCTATCCAGGTACCTGATTCCCACCAATTTACAATGAAGTTAATGATAATTAAGTGGCTAAATGCCATAGAAAGTGTTGCGGTTTGACCCAGACAGTGTCAAACACCACGCAGCTGCTCACTCACCCTGCCCCTCCCCGGGATAGGGAAGAGAATTAAAGGGATAAAGGGAAAAGAAGCTCGGGGGTTGAGGTAAGAAAAACCTCTGCCACCAGTATGCCAGAGCCCCCCGAATGCAGCCAGCCCACCCCATCCCACCAGGGCTGACCTGATGTCCTTGATGGTTGCTCGCTTGAGGGGGTCAACCTGCAGCATGTGCATGAGGAGAGTGGCAACGGAGCGGTTGAGGTATTCGGGGATGTAAAACACACCTCCCCGGATCTTCTTGAAGAGGGTGGGGACGTGCTCATCGTCGAAAGGCAGCGTGCCGCAGAGAAGTGCGTAGAGGATAACGCCGCAGCTCCAGATGTCCACCTCGGGGCCGGCGTACAGCCTGCGTGAAGGCAAGGACAGGAGAAAGGTGTCACCCTCCATCCTCCTCTCCTTAGGTGGGGTGCAGGTCAAGCTGGGGACCCGTTGCCAGCTCCACTGGGGCCAGAGCCCACCCCAAAGCTGCTCAGAGGGATGCCCCCAACCAAACCTGCCTCTGCCAGGCTCTTTGCTCCTTCAACCCAAGGGCTCAGGCAGCAATTTCTGCTAATTCAGGCAGATCAAACGGCAGCAGATACAATATCTCCGAGTGTCTATTTTCAGTGGAAGTTTGTGTGCTGCCATGCACAGCTGCTAATGTGCTCCCTGGTATCACCAAATCGGGACACCCCAAATATATGGCTTTTGCTCAATTTGTTTATTTCTTTTTGCTACAACCTACGCTTTCTCAGAGATTCTCTGAACATCACAAAAACACTGGCTCTGCTTGTTCAAGGGGGAGACCATCCCTGCCGAGGCCAGGGACATCAGCAAAGTAAGGACATATTGGAAATGGGGACAATTAGCTAGATGCTCCCTTGGTCCTGCTTCCATGCCCGATTCCAAGAGATGGGAAGCCTGATTCTTTTGCTGATAACTGAATTGCTCAAACAGTTAATTGGACTTTCAAGCCCAAACCAGATGCACTTTTATGACTCTGACCCCACAAACGTATGCTGCTATAGCTTTGGGAAGAGGACAGCTTGGCATATAATCCAGGGATATAAAAATCAAAGATTGCTGATGCAGGAGGGCTGCAGGTACAGCCAGTGAAAAAGTTCAACATATAGGCTTGGTTTTGTTCTTACTCTTTTTGTTAATAAACTGCATTGCCTGTATCCTTGGAACAATCAGGCTCTGCATACTGGGACTGCAGGGACCTGTTAATCTTCTATATGAACTGAAAATGTGCTTTTACTGAAAAGGGCATGGAAATAATATTCATCATTTTCTTTTTAATCACAGTAGAGTTTCTGGCTTTGTCCCTCTCTTGATAATGAGGATTTACTTGCTTTCGCACATAGAGCTGTAGTCACAACAGGGTTTTTGGATGCTGGTCTAATTCCTAGGATAGTCTGCCAACACTTGCACTGGTGTAAACAGGGACAAAATAATCACCATCACAGTGAACAGACTTTGAACAAAATGTTGTATTTAAAAGCCACAATTATAGGCAAAAATAGGCTAGATTAGGAAAACTAATGCTCATGCAAAGGGTGATTCAAAAATATGGGGCAGATAATGAGATGGGCAGTTTGAAGGACCATACAGAGGACTGAAAATTTGAAAACCTGTATTTGCAATCCTTGCTCTGCTATTGGAGAGTTAGGGAAATGAAGATGTTCTCTGTAACTTAGGTTCCTTAGAGTAAAATAGAGGAGGTAACACTTCTGTATCGACACAGTAAAGTCCAATTCAACCTTGCAGAATGCATTCAAGTTGCCATGTGTTGTACAGATGCTGCACACTGAGAGACACAACCACGCTGGAGGTTTGTCAATTCGTCAATTCAAAACAGAGTTACGATGGTTGAACCTACGGTTACGAACAAAACCCCCAGCTTAAGGAACCAGAAGACAAGTATTCTCAATACGAGAGTTCAATAGTGTAGGGAAGTGATTAATCTTCCTAATTCTTCTGTTAGTGAACCATTTTCCTCATTAACACTGTTTTTTATATTATAGGTGGGCAGGAGAGAACGAGCTGACCTGGAAAGACCTTTCCATCTCAAACCTCAGTATTTGCATCCAAAGACTAATTTTCACCCTCTTTAATTAGCAACATAAAGTCAACATCTGCTATTCGTAATTCCTCCAAAGCAAACATCTTTAGCAAAACATCATTTGCTATGACAGCTATTTGAGAAATGGAACAACCAAGAAAACTTCCAGATTTTTGCCAGTAGATTCACCCGAACGTCAAGTACAGGCTGGGAGGATTCAGCTGCTTTTACTACACGTGCAAAGCTGTTTCCAATCCCAAGAACAAATTTAAAGACCACGGGCTCACATAGGCTCTGATTAGAAGTGGAATGTCCTACCTTCCAGAGATGACTTCAGGGGCTGCGTAATTTGGGGAACCACAGCTGGTGCGTAGAAATTCGCCATCTGACATCATGTTGGACAATCCTAAAAACAAGACGTTCACTACTTATTGATGTTTGACGTGAAGGTCAAAGTCAAAGGACTCCATGGCGCACAGAGGAGGAGAGGCATAGCAAGGGAAGGGGGAAATTTGGAGGGGAACTGTTGGCATAATTTAGATAGACTCCTTTGAGCTTATTGTCAAATAATAATATCATTTGCAATTTTTTTTCCCCATATCCAACCCAGGGGTGCTCACTCCGGGCTAATTGTGCTTGTCTAAGTTGCAAATCCCAGACCACAAAGGCAAAGAGACATAATTCATCCCAGAGCACTTACTTTATAGGGGAATTGTGCGGAGTTGTGGAATTAGTAGATCTTCAAAAGGATTTACCACTGCTAGAAAGGACTGAGTGGAAGCAAGCTGGTAACCCAGCTATTTCAATGGATTTCAGTCGGTAATGCCACTTACAGACTCCTGTTACTGCTCATTCGTAAAATGAAGTGAGGCCAAGAGCACATGGCCAAACGTACGGAGAACGTGCAGGAAAATAAACACTCGCAGCCAGCTCACCCTGGAATTAACTGCACCGAGCCTCTCTTAAACATAAATTAGCTAAATCTTTATATTAGGTGATTATATTAAAACATAGTGAAGATTTGCAAATTACTTTCCTGCTCCACTCTTAATGCCAATCCAGAAGCAGCCTACAAGAAGTAATCCCTGTTTTTTGCAAAAAGGCCGGTGTTTATAACTGTGGGCTTATTCAGGTAAAGCGACTGCTCGTGGTTAGGAAAACAGGCTCTGGGTTTTGTAAGGCTTGCTACACGGCCACGCTCCAGCAAGCGCCTCGGAGCTGGCTGCATTTCTGGAATGCTGCTGGGGTCACGTACCGAAATCAGCTATCTTTGCATTCATGTGCGCGTCCAGCAGCACGTTCTCCGGTTTCAGGTCTCGGTGGACAACCATGTGTCTGTGGCAGTAATCTACCGCGGAGAGAATCTGCTGGAAAAGGCGTCGAGCTTCTGCCTCTTCAACCTACGGATGCAAGGAGAAATAATCCTGAAGGCGGGTCTGCGTGCAGAGCTGGCAAGGGAAGGTTTGACTTAGCAAGGAGCCAAAATGTTCCAGGGTGCAGAGGGAAAATCACAGTATGCTTGGGACCGGCAGCAGCAAATAAAGCATATATCCCCTCCTTGCATTTTATAATGTGCTAGTGTTCACAAATCATACAGCCCAGAGATGAAATGAGAAACCGAAATTTAGCTGAGCTATCAAGGAGAACTTCTTGGTGGCACCTATGCGGCAGTGGCCGGCTGTCCCAAGGGGACCGGTTCTGCTATCCAGCACATGCAGATTGAGGCTGGACAAAACACCTACAGGGAACAATTCCTCATGGAAAGATGGCTTTGGAAAAAAAAAAAAAAACTAAAGGAGGAATATTGTGATGATTTTAATTAGCTCTATAGATGTATTAGCCATACAGCTATACGCTATAAGCTGTATAGGCTACATTACAGAAATTATATCTAAAATGATGAGAATGATTATTTTTACTGATGACGTCCTAAAGACTCTCTTCATGAACAATTTAGTTTCTGAATGCT
>VZTO01022788.1:0-27225 GCA_013400615.1 Syrrhaptes paradoxus | reverse complement strand
AAAGCTCCTAATGTTGTTTGCAATTATTATTAATTCAATATTGTCTCTACTAGAGAATCTTATGTCCTGGTTCTCTAATACTGCAAGTTGTCTACCTCAGCACTGATACCAGGACTACTTAGCTTGCAATACAACCAATGAAGAACCCGACGCGCACAAAACCAGGATATGTTTTTGTCTTATCTACTGACTCTAGTGTGATGATATGACATGTATGAACCAATACTTTATAGAGATGTGGTTTACCTTACATTTTCTCTCTATATATATTGTAGTTGGAGTTCTATCAAAGCTAAAAAGCAAAATAGCAAAAGGCTTCTTGGTGAAGTGTGGTATGAACTTCAGAGATTATTTTAATTATCAGATAAATTAAAGTGAAACCCTGCATTCACCTATTAGAGCAAGAAGACAACCTGAGCAAGTACTTTGAACAGACAAGTTTTTTGCATGTGTGTGTGGTTTGGGGTTTTTCAAAATACTGTTATGGTAAATCATCTATATTCCTGATCAAGGAAAGCAAACCTCTGTGTCGCCTTCCTGTTTGTGAACTCTCTCAAGGCAAAATGAAATTGTCTTTTGATAAATTTCATTTAAAAATTCCTTCTCCCTTGAGAGTTATCTGAGATTAAGATGACACCATACAATGTTTTTTTACCCAGTATACACTGATTCTTTTTGCAGTAGACAAATGGACTACCACTCTTTTCTTCTTCCCCTCAAAAATAACTTTAAAAAAGGAAAGGTGCATGCAAAGAAAAAAAGAAGGGGGGGGAAATCTTTCTTTCAGCACTACATTCTCTGCAACAATTGTACAGAAGACATCTCTTTGTGATATTACAGGACTGGAAACACTAGTTTACCGTTGTGGCAAATTATATTAATGTTTCTGAGCTCAAGCATCTTTAATTCAAGAGCTCTTAGAGGGGAAAAAAAATAACTAAAGTGATCATAGTGACCAAAAGCTTGGATACATAAAGAAAAGACTGACACTGTCTCACCTGAACAAGGAATCCATTTTCTACCTGGTAAGAATATCCATCGAGCTGGCAGGCAGGTAAACTGTTTGGGGTGTGGCTCAGTTACCTGGTGAGAAAAGCAGCTGTATTTGCAAGTAAGAGGCAAGTTCTCCCTTTCTGACCAAAAGGCCATAGGAGCTGCAGATTCCTACATAAGTGAAAGAAATTTTCCTCTCAGCTTTCTCCCTACTATGTGACTGGAGAAGGACAGAACCTCCCTGTACTCTCCAGTCTTCAGACCACTGTAAGTGTGTAGTCCTGAGAGAAACTGCTTTCTTCCACATAATATTAAGTTACCCAGTCACCAATTAATCAGCAGCATCTGAGCTCTCACTTTTGAACACACTCACTGAAGGTGAAAAAAAATTCAGGGTGTAGCATGGGTCCTTCCATTGGAATTAGCAGACCAGCAAACAGGCAGATAACAGAGTAAAACATATGAGAATTAATAAACTACTACACAATGCTTTTCATCCAAATATGTGTAAGTGGTTGAACAAAAAGTTCATAATCACTATCCTTATTTTCAAGGTTAAGGCAAGCAAAACATACAGAAACAAAAACACTTGCCCTGAGACCAGTGGCAGAACTGAGAACAGGGGCAGCAAGGAAATACAAATCCCAAGTCCCTCTTCCCTGTTTTCTTTAGAAATTCTTGCTCCTGCAAAATATAAAGTTACTTTAAGACCACATTAAATGCATCCTTCTCACTCTAACTCTGCTATTAGTCTCAGGTTGATAAACAGAAAGTACAAACATTGAGTCAAAACATCTAGAATTAATTCTTCCCAGAATTGATTATAACAACATCACTAGCTTGTATGTTATATCATTTAAATATATTTTCCAGTCATGTAGAGATATGCTTGGGTAAGGTTTCTAAGCCGCAAAACACATCTGTAATTCAAAAAGAGCATGGCACTCAGCAAGAGGATGCAAATGAGACCAAACAGAGCAACCCTGATAGAGAAACCTCATCCACCCCCGAAGATGGGTTATGCACGTCGCATTTTCCAGCCTATTTCTCTTAAAGATGCTTTGCACTTTCTACTGCTAAAAATAACTCTGTTACATTAGAAAACGAACAGTGGCAGAAACCAGTGCTTGCTGGCAAACTGCTTTCTCTCCCCTCACAATTATTTTTTTTTTTTAAAGAGAGAAATAATTTATCTGCAGCATTTCAGACATGTTTAGGTTAATTACAGCTGTCAAACAGCCATACTAAATAGGAAATAAGCTGAGAATGGTATTTGTATTTTTCTTTTATAGGTCTAATCAGCTCAATTCTGGTTTTACTGACACATTAGTCAATCTCCCCACTGCAAAACTAGTGCGACAGTAGCCTGTGACTTTAAAAATGCATACATATGTGCGTGCACCTAGACACATTTATTCATCAGTGTGTTTCCAGTGTTACTACACTGGAAAAGCAGTGCAACAACAAATCTCCCTTCCATCATAAACAGGTATCCTCTAAACAACACCAGGTTTTGCATTGCCTCTCATGACACAATGGCAAAAGTAAAGAGGACATAAAAATACAGCTAGGTTTTTAACTTTTTTTAGAGATTTCTAAACTCTTTAAAAATATTTAACCCTTGCTACATAGAAGTTAAATACTATTACTCTTCTAGAATGTTTCACAGCCTAAGCATCACTCCAAAAATTACTAAGATAGGTCTCATTCATTATTAATAATGTAACACAGAACAGTCTCTAACAGACACATTTGATATGCTTAGGAAAGTACACTCCAGTTGTTACTATTTATTAGGAGAAAGGACACATATACTTCTTCAGATTGTGTAAGATTGTGTATCTTATTTAGTGTTTCCTCAAAACGACAAAAGAAAAAAATCATCATACATCAACATACTCATATGTATTGAAATAATGAACAGCTTTAAGCAAAAGTCACCAAATAGTGCCACCTGCTGTAAATTGTCTAATACTGCCAGCCAGACACTAGCCCCTGTTCTCCATTACCTGAAATTCACAGAATAAAATATTACACAGCCAAACCCCTTCATTCAAATGAGAGACTAAAGAGCTACAGAGAAAAGAAAGGAACAAAGAAACAAACAAACATCATTTAACAGAGCTCTCCTGGAACCAGAGGGATATACATACTCTATTGTTCCAGTGTCTATCCGCTTTTGTAGTGCCTCCTGGATCACTGAATAGGCAGCAATCTGCATAAGAAAATCCTCATACAAACACCAATACATACACTTGCACATAAATGCCTTCAGCAGTGTAATTTATGAACAGCTCATTAATAAGCGTTATATGTTATTACTAAGATTCCAACAAGAACCTCCTACAGGTTCCAGATTAAAGGTTTTGCAGATGAAGAAACGGAACAAATTGCACAGCCACAACCCGTGTATCACAGAAATCAACAGCAAGACTCTCAAGATGCTTCTACAGGACCTAAAAATAACTAAGACAAAACCCCACCGTGAACTCCAAAATAGTCAGGGTGGGAAGAAGCCTTAATTTGAGCATTCGCATTTTGTCATTATAAGAGTAAGACAAATAATTAGCTGAAGCATTCTAAAAGATCTGTAGAACGTATCTTCACAGTGTGCCCAAATGAAAGTACAATTAAATTTTTAAAGCAGCCACAGTGCAGATGAGAATCAGAAGATTTTCAAAGCAATTGCTTTCCTAGTATTTTCATAGGATCCTGAGCAACAGGTGTAACAGTCCATTCACCTAAACATGAGCCAGAGTAGCTGAAGTCACACACTGAGTCAAAGACAAAGCTAGATTTCTTCACACCCATGCTGATACAATCCATTCCACCATGACATAAATGAGCCTAATATATTGAAACTCCATGTTCATCCCACATCTGGATAGAATTAGTTTTCTACTCTTTCATAAATGACTTAAACTCTGTAAGATGACCAAAGAGATCAGACTGAGTTCCCATCTAATCACAACAGAGGACCCCTCAGCACTGTCCTTCACCATTTGGATCCTTTACCTGGGACCGTGTTTCATCTCCACAAAGGTTTGCCGTGAGCTCCATATGATTTGATCACCACCTGTACCTCAGAGGTAACTGAAGTTCCTCAATACAAGCATGTCAGCCTGGTAGCTAACAAAATGCCTTGTGAATGAAATGAGTGAAAATGAATGAAAAATGCTATATAAACATAAATTAATATTATTATTAATAAAACTGGGGATATTTTTTTGCTACTTCCATTGCTAATTTTTCACTCACATTTCTGCACAACTCGTAATTTTGCAAAAACCTAGATTAAGAGCTGATTGATTTGTATTTTCTAAATCATTATGAAATTATAATTTAAAGTGTCATGTCACAGGTAAAACTGTTAAAAGCCACAGCTATGACAGTAATGAAAAAGTATCCATATTAATTACTTGTACATTTATCATGAAGCTTTTTTTTTTTTTTTCTTTTTTTTTCCCCTTTTTAATAAAGGCACTGCTTTTCCTTATTGTGAAATTACTTTACTCAAAAAGATAGATCACCTGAAAGTACTGGGGGCTAGATTCTCATATAACCCTAAGGAGCCCCTCATGCTACCTAGCTATGCAAAGGAACTTTAAATCAGGTAGATACTGAAGGCTATTACAATATTGCGTGCACAGTTATTAATATTCATAACTAAGCTCTTGTATCTTTTCACTAGGTGAGACCTAAGCCTTTGGGTTTTCTATTTTTTTGCACTCTTTGAAGCCCTGCTCCTGTGAGTGAATATAAAACTTCATGATGTCAGGATGCAAAAGTTTGTTTTTACACAGAAATTAGCCTTTCCACTAACATTCAAAAATCCCAACATGCTGTATTCCAGGAAAACCATTTCCTTGGAAAGTCATGTGATGAAAAGGCTGCATTGCTCACACCTGGAGTTCAGTACTAGATGGATCCAGAGCACCCATGCTTGTTAACACTTGGCACTGATTAGCTCCTTGCATTTAAGATTATACAAATATTTTGTGGACATTAATGAATTGAAACTGACAACATCCTTGTGAAATCAGAAAGTTTTAATATCGTATTACAGATGGATAAATAGGCACTGAAACATTAATGGCAGCATTCTTAATCTTTCTTAAGTAATATGAAGGGTACAAAACCAAATTCATGTATTTGAGGAAACAGCTGCCTTTAAAGAGGGACTAAGCACATGACTTTAAAGTTCAGGCACTAATGAAAATTCCTAAATCTCTCTGTTAGGAATCTCCAATTAAAAACTAGTATTTGAACATTCTGTCTGAAGCATCAATGAAATTAAAGAAATCATAAGAAATAGTCAAAGAAAACAGAGTTCCAAAATTCTAGCTTTCAGTTTATCTTGAAATGGCAAACATCAAGTTTTGTTATTTTTGACTGCACCAGTGACCCATGAATCACACAGTGTTGTAGGCAAAGTGGCCTCACTTGACAATTACCACAGCCTATCACATTCTGAGGAGTGATAAAGGGTAATACAATGCAATTAATAAAAATTCCCAGGGTAGGCCACTAGTTGTATATGAGCGTATAATAAACCATTACGTACACCTGTATACCTATGTGTATACTAACCCAGCAGAGAAACCAGCTGTGTACTCCTCCTGCTTAGTGTGTGTGCCAACAGCACTGGAATGGATACAGGTGCCTCAATCCTGCCTTGCCCCTACTTTCTAGAACAAATACAGAACTGTACTTCTAAGAACACCTGGGATAAAAGTTTTAATACCTTCATTTTTCACACTGAAATCATTTAGAAAAATTGAGTGTCTGTGAAAAGATATTAAAGAGGACAGCTTTTTTTTGCTAGGAAAATAAATTCTGAGAAAGAATATCTGACTTCAGAAGTATGTTTAGAAATAAATATCAAGGAGGGATAAAAACTGCTTAAGAGAGATTAAGGATCAAATGGCTATACTTTAGTCATAAATATTATTCCAACTAGTCCTGCAAGAGGACACTTTCAGAGTAGCTAGTACAATAAACCTAACATTGCTTTTAAGTTGGAACTCAATAAATTTATGAAAGAGACCAAATGATAGTGCAGGGAAATTTCACAGTCAAACTTAATCTTGATATTTGAAACCACATGTACCCAATGTGGCCTCTTATAGAGAGAGCCTAAAACAAAACTAGATCACCATTTCTTTTCATTGTAATTGCACTTATGAATCCTGTACTTCAGGACATTACTGGCCATCTACAGAAGCCTGGAGAAGATACTTTTCCCAGTCATTGCATAGTTTAAATCCTGTGTAAGAGGAAAAACAAGAAGAAAACATCTTCCAAACAAATGGAAATTGTATGCAGTTTAAGATAGAATTTGGGTACCAGTACTTTCAATGACAGTAGTGTGCTGCAGACCTATATTCCTCTTATGGCTACTATTTTCACCAGGTGTCTGGCTGAAACATTATTTCTGCAGATTAGATCTGCAGAAACTGCTGCAGAGCTGGTTTGTTATCTGACTTTGGTTTGGTTTGGGGGGGGGGGGGTGTTGTTTTGGTTTGGTTTTTTAAATTTGATTGGTTTTGGGTTGTGTTTTTTGCTTGTTCCTACTTCTGTAGTGTTACAGTCCAGAGAATCACCTAGTAAGTTCATTAACACCTCCATTGTCACTACAGAGTCACTGATATATCCTGTTTGCATTCTATGCCTTGTACACACAGATGCATGTTTAAGTCTTTCTAAAATATTTAGTAATGTGTCATATGGAAACTGTATATTTTATATATAGTTATGTATATATACATACATATATATGCACATAGAAGATGTTCTGTGGATTCCTTTCAATTGTCCACTGTACAATTGCTTGAAATTACTAGGCTGCTCTTTGGTGAGGGAACCAGAAAATCTTTCCCGATACTATGTCCTTATTAATTCAACAGTCTGTTTTTGAGAAGAGAGTGCTTATGAAGCATGCACCTTTTTTGAGCACTCACTGCTGTAAGATGTCCATAGTCTAGTTGGGAAATCACCTTGCAGGTAACACGAAAGGCAACTAGCAGGCTGAAATAATTGAAGCTTTCAGTTACTGAGCTGCCTCCAGATTTCCCATGGCAGAAAACAGAATCTTTGTCCCAAGATCTGCCCGCTCAACTTGTTTGTGGCTGAGCTTCCTTCTCTCAGTGTTGAGGTGCTATGTGAAAAATAAACTTGAAATCCTGTAAATGTACAGTTGGGTAATTGGCAGCAAAGTTGCACCACCAACTGCAGTAAATTAACCATTTAAGCCGTAAATCAGATTTATGATTTGCACTGTTAATTGTTAAAAATGTTCATCTTAACAGTAAAGAGCAGTTCAAAAATCAATTTAATAATGACAGATTGTTTCCAGCTAGAAATATAGTGTTAGAATAGTTGATTTTAATCACAAACTCATATTCAGTTGATACAGATTAATATCTCAGTGTATGGTCTTAAAACCACAAATGAACTGCTTATTTTTACTTTTCTGTTACAACAGCAACACTTACTGAACAATGATGAATGCTTTTATGTGTGTCAAAGGAGCTCATTTTAATCAACAGAAGTAACTGGTTTGATTCCTGACTCTACAAAGCAGCTTAAGGAGACATGCTCAAAGAGATGCTTTTCTGAAAGGCAGAACTAAAAAGAATAGTAAACAAAAAGGAAGTCAGTTTTCTGAAAAAAAAAATCTTTCACAAATATGAAGGTTTGTGTATAGTTTGCACGGCTCTATGCTTCTCCAAAGTACACTTGGAGAACAAATAAAGATTATGAACTGGAACAATAACACTCCAAACATGAATTCTAAAGCTTGTTCTTTCCTGCTTAATATGTTTTAAGACTATCACATGCAAATTTAAAAAAGATGAATATGGGGCAATCAGTTCCTGTACCAGAGAAATAAAAGATTTAACTGTTTAATAATTGCAGCTGAATTCACATCACCACGCTGCTGCCCTGCTCTCTGTCCAGGGCTGTGAATAGTAGAGCTGCACACAAACATGACATTTTGGTCTTTTAGATATTTATGCTCTACCATACCTTTTTTCCTCTACCCTCCTTGTCCCTTTGGTAATCTTACCTCAAGTCTCCTTTTTTCTTCCTCTTCCCCTCACCTTCACCTTTCCCTATACCAAGCTTTCTCACATAACACCTTTTTCTCAACTTTCACCCCAGCTCTCCTCTCAACCATGCCAACTCCTTTTTCTTCCTATTTTCTTTATGTTTTCCATGTTAGAGGGCTTATGTATCCTCTGAAAGTAATGACCCATGCAAAGCTCACACTCCTCTGCTCAGCAGAATGCCCCAGAAAATACCTAAAGATGTCTGAAGGCCCAAATCCACTACATCAACAAATGGGTAGAGCTTCTCACTCTCACATTATTTATGGACACAAACAAAAATCTCTCCTTGAAGAAGTGTTAGCACATCTTCAGGCTAAAAGTATACAGATACACATATTAGAAGTTATGATTGTAATACATCTATATTAGCTTTGAATTACTGACCATGTTTGGTATTCTATTCTCCCTCTCTGACCAATAGTTAGCAACAAGGAATATTTTGTTAACTTTGTGTTCAATATAGAAGAAGATGCTTAAATGAGCATAGGATTATGTTTTCTGTGTTTGGATAGAGGTTTCCTCAGACATACCATGAAATCTAAGGCCTCTCTGTTTTAATAAAAAGCCAGAACTACTCAAATTACCACAAGTGGAAACTCAGCTATCAGCAGATATTATCAGAGACAGGCAGAGAGATGGTAAGCTAAAATTTGCCTGCTGTAGTAAAGCTAGTGGCAATTTTTACAGTTTTACCTCCCTACCCTAGAAAATACTCACAACTGGCAACTGTAGCTATTATCAGGGAAAACACCCCATATGAATATGTTAAATTAGAAGAAAAGGCAGGAAATTTGAGGGTGTTTTTTGTCTGGTTGGTTTTGCTTTCAGGGAGGAGACACGTAGTTTCATTTTTGAAGTGCAATGATATCTTAAGTAGTGTCCAAGGACCTTTTAGAAGCACACACTTTCCAAAAAAGTCCAGGAAGAGTTGATGTTTTCTTTTTCCTTTAAAAATAGCATTATTTTTCAGAAAATATGCATATATCTTTTGATGCTGTGCAAGTTCGAGGCAGTCCTAAAAGATGCAGGCAGCAGATTCGGGGTATTGTGAATTCGGCTACCACTTCCTGGCTTTACTCTGTCTTCCTGCCTATTTTGTAACTGAGAGAACCAACTGGATAATCCTAATGACAAATAAAATATATGGAGAGATAAATGGTGCCAGATATTCGTTGTACTTGAGATGGAAATTCAGTACTTGTTAAAAGGAAAACTAGATATTGTATAAATTATAGTTTAAAAAAAACCATAACTGTCATGGGAGTCACACTAGAAATTGCAAGACTTGAGAACACAGATATACCCATCCTTTTCAGCCAGACAGAGAAAGTAGGAAGGAATTTTTCACTGTGAGGGTGGTGAGACACTGGAACAGGTTGCCCAGGGAAGCTGTGGATGCCCCATCCCTGGAGGTGTTCAAGGCCAGGCTGGATGAGGCTTTGAGCAACCTGGTCTAGTGGAGGGTGTCCCTGCCCATGGCAGGGGGGGTTAGCACTGGATGATCTTTAAGGTCCCTTCCAACTCTAACTATTCTATGATTCTGTTCTGGGGCCTTCAGCAAGAACATTGCACCTGCCACATGTCCTCTAGCACACTAAGAAGGATCTGGCAACAGCGGCAATGTGCCATCTTGGGAAGAAAAGTCATCCATCAGCTAGGCTGCTTCAGAGCCACTTACAATCTGTGTTACTGTGCACATGAAACAAAATCCTATTAGACTGCAGTGCCCAAATTCACAGCCAAACTTACTATCAAGTTTAAGCCCTTGTGTGCAAATGAAAAACACCTGCAACATGGAGTTGAGTAATTCTTTTACGCTAAAGCTACATCTTGACTGTGAAATATTTACTCCCCATTTCATGAGTCAAGAGTAGTTACAGGAGCACATTCTCACCAGAATTTCATGAGGTGTAGGTTTGGTTTTTTTTTTTTGGAGGGGGAATGGGGGGAGACAAAAAGCAAAAGCAATTTTTGACAGAGTAGCACAGTTTTATCTCCCAGAGCAGCAGTTCAGATTCTGTATTTGCCCATAGTATTTTGCCTTACAGAAATCAAAATCCAAAGCATATTCTTTCCCCAGAGGGCATTTTTAAGCTGATATTTTCTATATTACAGGACTGTCTTCATTTTAAAAAGATATTCAAAATGCTAGGTTTGATCTATAAAGCTTGGGCATATTTCAGCACAAGCTTCATTCTAATATTCTTCAGGGTCCCCTTTATTACAGTAATTCTAATTACTGTCAGTTTGAGGCATAGGAGGCTGACTAAAGAAGCAGCACCTTTTGGTGAGGGTGTTGCACACTGTAAATATGAAATGATGTCTTCATTTCTCTCATGCTTTCCTTGGTTTATAACACCTCCAAAAAAGAAATGGAATATTTCACCCTCTAGAAAAAAGTTACATCCCCTCTCTCAAAGTACGAACATTTTAAAAATTTTGTTCCATAAAGTGTTAATACAGGTAAAACCAGGAATTCAGAAAAAAAATATTTTCAGAGCTGCATGTTCATATAAACTGGCACATAAGCAAATTTTGGGAAGACTATATAGTACAGGCAGACTGTTCAAGTATATAGGACACTAGATGCTGGCAGTTATGAAATACATTGCCCCATTTTTCCATAGACATTTGGCACATTATCCTCATTTTTATGATATTTATATGGTACTCATAAGTACATCTGAAACACAGGATTCATTTAATTTGCTTAACTTCACTCTAGAAGTGAGACATTGCTAATACTGTAGGCAGAGGAACAGAGACATTAACAGCCTGGAGTCCAGTGGCTCAAAAGGCACTTTTAATAGCTTTGCTATAGGAAAGATGTGCCAGCAGAAGGATTTGCATCTAGGTCTCATACATGCTAGATTAGTGTCCCCAAAACTGAATCACTCCTTGTCCTGCCCTGCTTCCTTCCCTGCATACCAGAATTCCAGCACTAAAGAGTCCCCATCTAAGGCAAAGCAACGGAAAGCAGACACACCTGGTTGAACCAGGTCACAGGACAGCAGAGGTACCATGGTGGCACACTGCTCTGAGCAAACATGTCCTCCACTGAGATCCTTTTCATTTCATCATTGTCTAGAAAGCTCTAACTTATCTGGCCTGTAACATTCTTCTACTTCTCCCCAACAAACATCCTACAGGTCACGCTGCAAGTACATGAGGTATTGGTGCCACACAGCAAGGAGAAAGGGGCCAACTGAACCTTACACTTAAAAAAATGAGATTGACAGGTCTGATAGTGCATTTCTTCAGCTGTAACACCAATTCTCTTCTAATATAGGTTTTTTTGGAGTCTAGCAAAGTAAGGTTCCAGCTGACCACCTACTACACCAACAAAACAAAAATTTTTAAACCTGTTTACCTTAATTAGGAATTAGTTCCTCTGATGTCCACATCTCAACTAACACAGCTAACAAAGCAAGCCTTGTTCATATGGATATTTTTTAATTATTATTATTTATATCACTGTAGCCACTAGGAACTCTGGCCATGAATTAGAAGCCTATAATGTTAAGTAGTTACAGATTTTATTCTAGTATGTCTTACTACAAAAAAAGAGTTATCCGAGGACAAATTCTTACTGTGAAATCATGTTATAAAGGTGATTGAGTAGTCTTTGTCTCTGACATTTTTTGCCTAGGGTAGGGTTCACGTAAGCATGTTCTCGGTAAAAAACAGTACTGAGAAACATGGGATTTTTTAGATTATATGGTATTACAATTGCTATTATAATATTTGACACTTTTAATTATGCAAAGCACAAAATGGTCTCTCCAACTCACTGCTGGACTGTTTTCGTTTTATATTTACATAAACACAAATTAGTAAGCACTGACAGAAAGGACTTTGCTTACCACACAGCTCTGGTACACCAATTTGCAATTTGTATATACTTAGCTACCCAAAACCCCTCTGAAGTTCAAATTTGAAAGCCCAGGTTCATATAAATGATGTCAGCTTTTTGATGAAAGCTTGTAACATCCTGCAGCAACAATGGGATGACTTGATCAGAATGTTCACATGTTAAAATTGTGGCACAACAGGCCAGATCTAAAATCCGTTTAAACTGGAGCAAAATACTGTAGTTGTAACTTTATAGGTTGGGGTTTTGGGTTTGTTTTTTTTTTTTTCTCCCAATAAATAATTTCCTAATTCTGTCTCAGTTCTGATAAAAAAATGCTTTTCCTCAGTCACATAGTTTCAAAAGTTAGGAAGAGACAACCAATTCTGGCTGTAGACAGAATTTTTCCTTTGCTACGAAAGAACTGATCTATTTTTCTCTAGTTCTCTGGTTTGAAGCAAGAGAGAAAGTATTTATCCAAGTAATAGGAAAGGATTACACATGTAGATGGATTTACAAAACGTCAATCCTAGCAGGCTTCTGAAATTAAAAGAGCCTAATGCATGGGGAGTGACATACTTTACACTAAGGGAAATGTCAAGCTGTGGAAAAACTATTCCAGGAAGTAGCTGTGAGTTAAGTACAGAGTCCACTTGTCTTCTCACTTGATCCTCTCCTTAGAATTAAGGACTGAACTTACCATTTTGAAACATGCAAAGTAGCAGCTATAAAAATCCACTACAAGAATGTTCATATTAGGAGATGGTTTTGCCTTTATGCAAGTTTAAGGGATTTTCAGAGGTCAGAGAGAACTGAACATCCCTGCTGAGTCACTTCTATGAAAGACATGCTGCAAAATAGTGTAGGTGCACTTACTCTTCATAGCGACTGAGACAGGACCACAAAAACCTAAAAGGAGTGGGGCAGCAAAAAAAAAACCTGCTCAATATTGGCTCTTGTTAGGACTCAGTAACAGGGCCCAACACCAATTTTTAACAGATAAACAAGGATTTCCTGCTTAAGAAACAAACCATATTCAAAGATCTCTCCAATAATATTCTCACCATTACTTATGACATTTAGGACAAAGAAGGGTGTGGTAGATTGCCTGTTATACAGAAAAGAACAAGATTTTTTCTCTTTTTGTGAAACTGGGAAGAAACTGAATACACTTTAACGAAAAACAGTACTTCTTGGCAGATACAGAATGACACATACATCAATTCCTCCCTCCCCTGCTATCCAACATCACTCCTCTCTCTCCATAGGTAAGAGCTGCCTTCCCCAGGAAGCAGCCAAAACACTGTTATTTCCTGGCAGGGGGCAGACTAATGAATCAGGGTAGGAGCATAGCTCCCATTTAAATGCAAGATTGGACTGAATACCTTCCCAAGCTATTGGAAATGCAGTGGTTTTGTTTAGGAAACTAACAAAACTTATTCTAGACCAGCTTTTAAATTCTATAACTGTTAATGTATGCAAAACTATGTTACATTTAGACTACAATAAAGAAAGACCTATCAGTGTAACAGCATCAAGACCCTAGTGTCTAAAGCAATTTTTTAAAGAATCTGATGTGTTTAAAAAAGCACCTTCTTACATCCCTGCAGTGTATTGATGTAAGAGTTTGGTGCTAGAAGTAAAAGAGCTATTGAATTACATTCAGATATATTTCCCTACCACAGAGTCTCCTACGTTTAAAAGACAGCTGCCTCCTGGTCTTTTCTTAACAGAAAGGTTTATATGCCACCATTGAAGCTATATTCATTGTGACATACTACTCTCTTTGGATGTTTAGAAAGCAAAAGTATATGAGCAAGTTCATCTCTGTTCAGGAAACAGGTTAAGCACATAAGTACTAATTCTCTGAGTTATCTAATCCTCACAGCTCCTCACCACAAGAAGTACTATCTATCACTTGCCCATGAATTTTCTGCTATGATTTTTACTTTCAGTATTTATCAGTCATAAAAACTTCGGACTATACAGCTCACTGCTGAACAGAGTTCACTATGAACTGTAATCACAGCTGCACATCAGATTTAGTACAAACAGTCTACTTGTGTAGGGCTACAAGAAAATTCATGCAATGGTTTTCTGCAGATACTCTTAGAAAAAAAAAATAGCCTCTGTAAGTACTAATTAAAAGCCTAATCAGAAGTAAATCAGGTAAATAATAAATACATTCCCATGACATTCTATTATTGCTTGCAACAAATTGACACAATATTGCTTCCCAACACTATCATGAAGATAAAAATATGCAAGTTCAGCAGATAATTGCATCTCCCCAATTCCATAAGCGAGTCCAAGCAAAGGTGGCTCACTAAGGATCAGTCCAGGAGGATCCAGCCAAAATCCCTATGCCCTTAAACTCCAGGGTTCCATCACCTCTCTTGGGCAAATACCCAATTGAATTGCAGACAAGAACTGATAAAAGCAGGTTCACAGTCTCCCCAGCATTATTGCCAGCACAGGGAAGGTGGAAAATTGTCCTGGGTGGAAGGACGACAACCCTGCCCCTTTTGGCCCAGCCTACACAAGTTTTGCTTTACAGCTGTGAGGCTACTGCCTGTGTCATGCAACAATATGCCTTTTTGGATTTTCTAATGTGATCAGATGTGCAAAGTAGAATTGTCATACATCTTAACACCTTCACTCCTGAGCAGACTAGTTTGGGAACACTGCAAAGAAACAGAAAGGTTTAATGACCTATAGGGGAAAATGGATTCTGTCACTAGTCAAAGTTAATTACCAGTTGAGTCTGGTAGACAAAGATGCACAAGTGCCTTACACAAAACCAAAGCAAAGTTACTAGCAAAGATTTAAATGTGTCCAAATCAAAACAATGTAGAGTGAGTTGTATAAGATAGGAGTAAAGCAGAAATGGGATGAGTGAGAGTTCTCTTAGTGGAAATGCAGCATTGTTAGCAGTATCTAAAATGCTAGTAGGCTCTAAGAATTACTGTTTTCACACAGCAGAGATCATAATTGCCTTTAATAGTAAATTATACTTTTATGTTTTTTAAAAAATAGCATAGTAGTAATAGCCTGTAAAGCCCGGAGGAACCCTTGAGACAACTAATCTGTAGAAAACGGCATTTCTAATATAAACTAAGAACCAACGTCCATGCCTTCAGGAGGAAATTAGCTTACCAGAGTATATTCTGATGTTGTGTTGCTTCTGAGCAACTGTTGGAGCATGCCATTTCTCTACTCGTAGTGTATGGGTCTGCAACTAGAGTTCACTCTGAGGTTACAGGTTTTTTCAGCCTGGCTAGAGATAGGTAATTACTTGGGCTGCAAGCACACGCCTGCTATGACAATGGGTCATATTTCATTTGTCTGCTACTGCCCTGTATGCCCATTGTATGGGCAGAACTTAGACTACACACTACAGAGATGCAAGTACACAGGACAATACATTTTCAATGAAATTAGTATGTTTTTTTAAACCAAGCTTATTAGAAAGGAAAGTGACAAACCACCAGAGCAATTCACATGCTTTCTGCTCTGAGTGATCCCACAAGAGTAACACAATCTGTATCCAGGTTATTGGATGTTTGAAGCCGAAGCTGTAATTAAGTAACTGCTGCCTGGTGAAGCTGAAGGTTTAAAAAAAATATCCATACCCAAGATCCACACTAGTGCTGAAGTGCTTCTAGTAATTCTACCTTTGAGCAAGCTTTTAAAATTAAAATTAAATGAATTTACAACATGTCATTATTCCTAGACCTTATGGAGTATATACTTTACTGCCTACAGGGACAGCTTCAGCTATTCTCAGCATTAAGTTGAATTAGTGTCCCAAAGTGCCTACTCCCCTCCTTCTTTTAGCAGGTCTCTGTTTAGGCACAAGGTCAAAAACGGAGATGAGCCACATGCTGTTTACAAGCCCCTCATCTGTCTGTCAAGGGGAGATCTTGAGTTTTATGTCTCCAAGGCTTATATCAGCCAACCATTATTAATTTAATTTATTAGAGTGAACAGTGAATGGTATGATTGAAATAATGTATAGCCAAGCTACTCTGACAATGCCCTATCTGCTTATTACAGGCAAACCTGTTCTAGTCACTACCTCTATACTGGAAGCTAACCTTTCCCTCTGGGATCACTTAATATGTGGTTATTTTTGTGTATTTCTTATCTCCCCTATAATGAAAACTTGCCATTCTTTTCTCTTAACAAATCTGCATCTGCATTTTCTTTTCCTCTCTGCATCCTTTGGGGCATTTTGTACTTTCCCAGCCTTTAGAAGTTTAATCAATTTGCTTCCATGAAATCTGGGAGAAAGTTAAGAACTTTAAAGAGAGATAGAATGTGATCATAATGTAAGACTTTGAAGTTTGTGTCCTTCACAAGTCTTAAAAAAAAAATAATGCTAATTACATGTTTCTATTTTAAGGGAACGAGAAGAACACACCCTTCCAAATGATGGACAGTAACATGCACAACGACTATTTTAACTTTCTGTACCTTTCCAGCTATCTTTATCAACAGTGCCCTTTGACTTTTGCATTGAGTGTCCTTTTTTTTGGTTCTGAATTTAGAGAGAACTTTTGATAGCAATACCTTATTCAACACTTACGAGTAGGAATAAAAGTACTAAACAAATTTAGGAACACATATGAATCACTCTCACGGTCACTTAAATATGTTGTATTTCGTCACTTAGCTACACCACAAAACTTCAAGCTGTATTTCATCATACTCTGCTAATTCAAACAGTTCAGCATTACAGACACCCTCTTTAGAGGGCTCTGGAATGAGATTGTTCAGTAATTACTTCCTGATCTAGATATTTCTTTGACATTTGAAATAATTTAACACCACATTGCAACTAGCCTCCAGAACAGAGTTTTTGTACAGAATTATAATCCCTGCACAACGATACCATCTACGTACTCATTATTTTGACTGTTCTCCAGAGCACAGGTGTCATCAGCTGAAAAAGGCTGTTGCTGAATTAGACCTGTTAGTCATTTCAGACATAGCCTCAATATGGTTTTATTAGTACAATGGACACTTAAAACAGCTTATGTTTGTATACAGTTCTAGGATTGTCTTATTTAACATTCTGTATACAAACTCTCAATAATTTGGAGTGAACATCTGCCACTGATGATAAACAGCTGGCTAACAGAAGTGTATTTTCTGAAACTAAGAGTATTACATCTAGGCATCTAGAGCAAAGGACTAATGAAACATCAAGAATTATTCAGATTGTACAGGCTTTTGAAAATCCTCAAATTTTTTGAAAGTGCATGAATGACAATTTTAATCTTCTCTAGATGTTTTGCTTTAAGAAACATCTGAGTTTCTTCTATATTAATTAGATTACAATTAACTACATTTACAATAGCAAATTCCCCTGTGGGCAGGACTTACAAAAATCATCCGTTATTGTAGCCCACATGAAACCACACATGCTCAATCTCTGACATTTTGTAGAAAAAATTCCTGAGGGTGTACTAGCTTTATTGCTACAACTGCAGAGTTCATAAAGCAATGTACATTAGTTAAGATAATTCCAGTGTCACACTGAAACTCAGACATAGATCTAAGACACAAGATAGTTTAAAAAGTGCCGATAGGTTATTGTAAAACAACACAAGAGGTAAAAGGAAAAAGGCCCTTTTTTCCTCGCACTGTTTGCTAAGACTGTCATCGAAAGGTCTGATTTAATCACCTGCACAATATACATGCTGTGTTCAACCTCTTGTCAGTATTTCCCAAGGGCTGGAGAACTAGGATGTTAGTCGGTCTAACCACATACAGATGTGGTTAGATCAGACAGATGTAACTCTGACTTAATCTCTCCTAGATATCCTTAGCCAGCTGGGCTCCTAGAATTCATTTTGAAGCACCAACAGTACTATTATCTATTTAATAAATTTTTAACATCAAGATTGACCAGTAAATTTCATGATTGTTCAGTAGGAATTGGATTGAGAAGATACAGGAAAATGAATAAACATTATAAGCAATGCAAAATACATAGCTAATAAAGAAATCTGAACATTGGGAATCAGCAGTAACACAGTAATCTTGTTTTAGGAACTATATTCCTATATTAGTAAAACACTGAATCTTCTGGCACCTAACTGTCCAAAATGAGCCTTCAACGAGCAAGAAACAGCTACATACAAATTGTGTACGTCCATGGCTATTCAACAGTTATTTACAACTTTGAAACAACACAGCATCATAGTTCTACTGCTTAAAATAGCACAGACTATAACATTCTTTCACATCCCCTTGCTCCGAGTGTGCTTCACTTTTCCTGCCACTAAGTCATATGAGAATCCCTCATGATGTTGAAGTGTACAAGTCCCACCATTCTCATAAAACACCCAATGAAGTAGTGATTGATTCCACAAAAGGAAGGCACAGGTGTTGGGGACTAGCTTTGGGTGCAGGACAATAGAGGCACAATACCAGACCCTGGCTGCTACACTTTTTGCAGAAACTAATCTGTGGATGAACAGAGATTTTAATTTTTCCACTTCATTTCTCTGCTTCCTAGGGCTCCTGACATGACTCATACATTCAGTGCCAAGGAAAAACATGAGTATTTTAATGTTAAGGTCTTGTCTATACTGAAGATTTGCCCAGGCTTAAGTCACCTCCATACTTAGAACAGACAGGCATTGGGGTACAGCACAAACTTCAAGGAGGGGGGAAGCTCCCCTGATGCAAAGCACGAGAGGCAGCAGCTTTGCCTGCACTTAGAAACATCATACTACCACAAATTCACAGGCAGACTAAAACTCCAGTGTAGACAATACTTAAGGAATTTCTGTGGATTTTTTCCCCATATTTGGATTTTTCATTCAAGTTACTCTTTCATGTCTAGCAAATCCTTGAGTCCTTATCTGTTACTTCATAATACTTATTAGCAAATGATCAAAAGGCATAAAATAAAACTTTAAATAAGGCCATAGCAAATCTATTAGGCTATGGCACACAAATTAAATCAACTAAATGGGGGAGGGGAGAATCAGTTTTGTTGGCAAATTGTCTTGGACATTTATTTTGAAAATTAATACCAGTCATTCAAACTAAAGACTGCAACATTATCACATGCATTATGCACAGCTCTCAGCTTTACCTAGTAGTACTATTAGCCTAAAAAGAAAACGTGGGGTTTAAAACCACTTTTTTATCGTGTGCCATGACAGCTGATTAATAACTGCAGTTGCAGGAAGTGAAAGCTTAGTAACCAAAGCTAGAAGATTCAATCTCATTCCTATACAGAGGAGGAAAAACTGAGCAACAGAACTATTAATAAAACCCACTGGAACAGTTCCCTCACCATAACAAGATTCCTTGCATATTCTAATTCTTCCACGGTCAACCTTTTTAAAAATTATTTTCAAATATGAAGGCATTTTATAAGGTAGCTGTGACTCTTCAGCTGGTAGTGACAGAACGTGGTAATGTATTCCTTGTAAGTGAACAATGACAACAAATATAATTCAAAAGTAAACACATACATTTTTCAAAGGTACAAAGTGTATTGGAAATCAATAAGATGAGGGCAACCTACAAGTTTATTACACTGCTGAAAATCTTCTTAAATTGTTTTAATGAAAGGAGAATGTATTTTGAAGAGAAAAATACATCTCCATAAACAAAGGAAAACTGGAAAGAAGACATTAAAAAGACCCAAAACCTGCATCTCTGATTTCATGATAAAATAATGGTTATTGCTAAGAACATGGGAGAAGAGTCAGAGATCCACGTTAAATTTTTTATTTCCAGAGTTAATGTTTCTCATTTTTTTTCATCCTTTTACTTCGTATTCATCTATGTCCCTTACCGTTTCCTTTTAGCTTTTAGTGGCATATATTACTCGTTCTGCTCCTCTAAATGTAGCCTTTTCATAGAAACCATTTTCAAGTAGATCAGTCCTTGTTGAAGCTGATGATTGTCACTTATAAGTGAACAGAAAATATAGCCATAAAAACAAACTTCTTATGAACATTCTCATGATTTGTCTGCACTGCATGTGTGCTTGAGAAATACATAATGAGTTTGTATTCCTGGTCACATAAAGAATACACTAACATGACAAACAAAAACTGTATTTACTAAGAATCTTTCAGAGTGTATCTGTCAAAGAGACCCAGCAATTGTAATGAATAAGTAAGGAAGTAGATAATGACCAGATGTGCTGGTTTTGGCTGGAACAGAGTTAATTTTCTTCATCATAGCTAGTATGGGGCTACGTTGTGGATTTGCACTGAGAATAATGTTGGTAACACAATGATGTTTTTGCTGTTGCCAAGCAATGCTTACAATTAAGCCAAGGACTTCTGCAGCTTCTCATACTACCTCGTGCTCTTTCTTAATTAAACACAGAAAAATAAGAGTGAGGTATGTGTATGTATCTATATATAAAGTATACATACATATAGTTCACAAGTGCAAAGAACTTTGTTCAGCCTGCAGAAGAGGTTGTTCTTCTTCCAAGGGANAGGTGTTCAAGGCCAGGCTGGATGAGGCTTTGAGCAACCTGGTCTAGTGGAGGGTGTTCCTGCCCACAGCAGAGGAGTTGGAGCTAGATCTCCAAGGTCCCTTCCCCCCAAACCATTCTATGATTCTATGAAAATAAAGTGGTAATACACTATACAATACTATATGATGTCAGGGCTCTTATCTGAAGTTAATTCTATTCTGCAGTGAACTATTTGTTCCCCAAGATAAACAATAAGAACAACTCTGAAGCATTCCTTGTTTCTGGTTCAACGTGGTGTGTGTGTCCAAAAAAGCCCAGCTTATTGCTCCACTATTTTATTTACACCATGCAAGCTGGATTTTTGTGGTCTCATGGTGAAGGCACAGGACTGATGCTGAACAGCAGCATTTACTCTCATCCTCTACATTCTACTGGGGGTTATTTACTTCTGCTTCAAGGTACGTCTACCACCTACAGTAAGGTGCTCAAGTCTTAGAAAAAATTCCTATCCATCATTAAGACATGAAAGATAACCTTTTCTCTTCAAAATAGGACCACTAAAAATCATCTCTTAGACTGTTAGAAGGAAAAACTGAATAAGGTTTTGCTCTTCTAAGCAGCCTTTGGATACGCTCACTTCTGCTTCAGCTCTCAAAGTGCCAGCTGTATCAGAAGAAAAGTAAAACCAAACATACTAAATACACACCTTCTAAGGGATCTGTAAACTTTATATTGCAGACCAAAGCACAGTCATATAGACATCATGACAGACTGCTCTCACCTCACTAGCAATGCCAGAAACCACATCACTGCTTTCTCCTTTTTCTGTTGTAATGCAGGCCAAACACTGTCATGCTCATCGAACAGCAACTACCAAGCCTTCATAAAAATGACAGAATTGAAAATACTTGAGGGCAAACCAGAGTCAAAGAAAAAAAGCTTGCCTACAACAGTAAGAAATTTGTTACTGGCCCAACAAGGAACACTAGTGGCGTGACTGCTATATTAACTTGCCAGTTCCAGTACAACCTTTTCACCTTAATATATGAGCAATGACTGAATCTTGTTTCTTTAGCGTATGTTATCTGCAATACTTATTGGCTGTTTGACAACTGCCTACCACCCTTCAAAACAAGTGATCCATGCCATAGGTTGCATATCCGCCTTATTAGCAATTCTGCTCCTCCTTGTCATCTTCAGGCTAGCAGGTGAGAGACTGCTTGTGAGCACACTGGCCCAAACAGCACTCAAACATGTAATTTATTTAAAAATAAAAAACCACCACCGAGTTACAAAGAAGACAAAAACTTGTCACGAAGCAATTTTTAGTTGTACTTAAAGAGCAATACAAACTTGCCTTAGATCAAATCACTATGAAAGATGCATGTTAATGATTTGTTGAAGTCTAAGACTGTAAAATAAAATGCAAAAAAAACTATTTCGTTCCATCAGATGACTGATAAAGAATATCCTGCTCCTTGTTGTAAATAGTTAATAAATTCAGTTGTTTTACTGTTCTTCACAAGTCAGGGTCACGGGCAAGAGACCGACACATGTGGTGAGTGAAACACTCCCAGTTCCCTGCCTCAGCCCACCAGGTGTTTAGGAAACTGTACCCATGGTTTTATAAACCACGACACCATGCCAAGTTTTTTCAAGTTTTTTCAATGCTACTGCTCACAAAGCTTTCCAGTGGTTTGCAAATACCAGGTTTTTGGATTGTCCACCCTTTGCTCAGTGAGATATTTCAACAGGTGACTGAGGGACCACTTTCCAAGTCAGAAGTATCTTTCACTGGCTGGCTCCCCAGGGCCAACAGAATAAATGCAGCACCCCATTTTAGTGAGGATCCCTGTACTTTTGAGTTTTAGTCATTCCTGTGTTGCTGTACATATCTGAAAAGCTTATCTTCATATTCAGAATAGAATATATTTTCTATATCTTTTGCATAGTTTTTGTTTTAGTAATCAGATTCAGTTTGGAAAGGCATTTTGTGAATATCACATTGTACAATCTGCAACTACTACAGGTCAGCAATTGCTCCACTGAAGACAGTAAGGTAATGGAGGATTTGGGATCAATAAATAGAAAGTCAAGATCCTGCATTTGAACCATTTATCACAGCATATAAAGAGTCACAAGTGTTATCCTAAATTTTATTAAGTGACACAGTGACACAGGAAATATTAAAAAGTTTTGAATAGAAAAATCATGGTATACCATGTTGAAATCCAACACTTAGACTAGTTCAGTTTTGGAACCACACAGATTTGTCTAAATTCCAAGTTCATTCTCTGTCAGAAGAAAACATTTGCAGTTTCAGAACTGAAGCTCTCTCTACACAGCCTAAACACGTTTGCCAAAGCATCTTCTGGACAAGCTGCCCATATATCAAAGAGTACAAAATCATACAGGTGATCAGAATTTCACAAAACAGGTTTATTGTGTCCTTAAAGAACTTTTCTGCAGGGCTGAGTGGGCTTCTGTCCTCATCACAGATTACTATCACTTAGCAGCAGCAGCACCATACATTGATATGCTAGTCACATCCAATTCTCCATCCATCCAGAGAATGCAATCAGGTATCTGATAATAATGCAAGTCACATCAGCTGGACTACTGCCGCAGTGAACTGATTCGTGCTAGTGCCTTGATGCAAATAACAAGGACACCAGTGCCAGAAGATGTAGGATCCTGTCTTTATAACACAGATGCTGTTTGAGATGGAACATTCCAGCCTCTTGTTTCTCTTGCAGGTATGCAGTGTACCAACATTCCCTCTCTTAGCCTCCAGCTGAGCAATGGCATCGTGTGACGTGTTTAAAGAAAAAAAAAAAAGTGTTGTGAAGCAGGGGGTTGTGGAAACAAACACAATTTAATCACTAAGCTGCTACTGTCTTTTCATTGCTGTGGCCCTATTTCTTAGTGTAAATCATGTGTTTTCCCATCATTTGCCACTAGGTGAAAACTTGTCTAATAGCCCTGAAGCACTGAATACAAAGAAAAGGTTAGCCAGACATGCTTAAACTGATTACTGATCAAATACATAACTTTCTATTATGTTACGCAGGCATTTCAGAGTTTTTTCCCCTGTTTAGTTGTCTCACTACATTATTATATAGGAGATTTTACATATAAGCATGTGTGTAACTTGCAAATAACATAATAAACAGTTAAGCCATGACAATACTCATTCCTAAGTTTTCATTGGATTTTTATTTATTGTCCTGGCACCCCAACAAAAGCATTAGTGCCAGATCATCTCTAGAACAATCCTGAAGTGATGTACACCTTCAACACACTCAGCAGAACAAACAATAAATTGAAGCAGCAACAATGTAAGGTATTGTAAAGCTGCACTTAACTAAAAATACTGAGCAGGAAAATGCAATTTTTTCATTTCCCCCATCCCACCTTACTTTATTTTGCCCAGATTTCTCTCACTCTATTTGGGATTAAAAATACAGACTAATAGTTTATAAGAGAGAATAGTAAGATTTCTGCATCTCCCCATGAGAGATGACTCCTTTCTGGCTTTTATCTTCATTCCTTTCATCCCAAAAGAAAAAGAAACCTGAGTCAAACATGAACAAAACTAGGAGGCAAAAATACAAAGAAAATATTAAAATAATTTCAAAACATTAACATTTCAATTGTCACCTTTACCAAGAGGCACTACATTATTTTCCTTCTCAGCTAGTGAGGTGTAGCAGTTTCTTCACCCACCCCTACAGATACATACATAGCCATGTCAATTTGAAGGTACGAAAATAACACATTTCCAAAGCAGCCACAACACTAACACTACTGCTGCTAACACATTTAATTCACAAGTCTTCTTACAGGAAACACCCAGCATGGCAGCTGTATGGGATCAAAATATTTACATATCACAAGCTAAGAATGGACAGACCTCTCTAAGAATTTTTTTTTTTCCACTTAGTGGCAAGATGTTAATCACAAATATTTTAACTGCAATTACAAAGCCTTCAACAAACAAATATACCTCAATCATGGTAGAGAACCCAACACAGACACTGGAGGACAGACACTAACATCAGGGGAGTTACCACATCAGTCCTTCTGGCCAAAGAGTTAGACCTGGGACCACCATGCAATAAAGAGGATTAGCGAGTACAGGGGATGATGTTCATCTGACTCCCAAGGTATTCTCAGTCCAGCACATCAAGCCAGATATTAGATAATCTCCCATGAGCATACTTCTATGGAAAATACATTTGAAATCTATTTACTTTCACAACTCTGTAGAAGGCTGCTGGACAAAATGCTGCTTCTCAGAAGGAAAAGCTTTCTTTTCAGGAAGAGTCAATTTTTTTAAACCTATGTCAGAGACCAGTTTACAGTAGATCTTCCATCACTCTGATAGCCAGGAAAGATGCTTCACTGGTTTTCATTTGTAAGATGAGAGGCCACACAGACTGCAGAGCATGGAGATCAACACACACATAACAGGATCTGACAGTGCTTACTAATTGTTCAAGTCCAAAATTCAAAGTTTTATCCACACAAAACCAGCAAAACAAAGAGAAATCAAATTCCTATTTTCAGGCTTAAGCCTGCCTTTACACAGAGTAGGACTAGATTTAGTTTTCCAAACCTACATGCTTGAGGATTTTCTTTGAAATAATGACAGACTTCATTCACTGAAAACCACTATCCAGTTTCCTAGCTTGGCATCTGGGAGTCCATTCTGTGGATGTGTTTGCAAAGGATCATGCAGAGCTGGTTCTGCATACTTTGTGCATTCAGTCAAGAAACAGCTACAAAGCAGAAGGGTAATCCAAGATTTATTTTATATCTGTTTCTGCAAGAAGAACCATTTATTTTCAAGTGTTGTAGATGACAAATCTTACAATAGCCTAATCACAATGCCAAGGAGAGCAGAAAGAAGCTTGAGACACACAAAATGACTAAGCTCCCTGCATTTCACATGCAGTAGGGGACAAAATAGTTGGAAAATACCTTTCATTTACATATTCCCAGTTATACATTACTGGCACTTAAGCAGTTTACTTTATGAAGCCTCTGCTGTCAAAAGCCAATTCACAACCTACATTCAAACATCACAGTTTTACTTGACGCTTTCAAGGATCAATAGGAAATAAAAGCAATAGCAAAAGTTACATCAAAAAAAAAAATCAGCAAAACTGCATTTTAATGTAGTAACAAATCCCTTCTCAGTACAGTAATTCTTTCTCATCCTTCAGTATAACCACTTAGAACACTGTCCAAGTTCTGATAATATCCAACAACATGCATAGCTCTGTATATATTATAAAGTGAGTAGAGCATGGGAGTATGAGCAAGACATCATGGATTCCTTCCTAAAGGATTCAGTGAGGCAAGGTCACTATAAACATGACTTCGAACTTTAGAAACTTCAGATTACTTTAGGAATCCTGAACTGCTGAACTACTATAAAACTGAACAAACAGGTAACATTTTTCATTCAAATTTCTTTCAAAGTTGAAATTCATCAGTTACAAGTCCACAGGAATTAAATTCCTGAATTGTGGTTTTAAAATTAGAGGGAAGCCTCTGGGTCACATCAGACTTTTGTCACAGATGTGCTCTCTGGTTCAGCTGACCCAACCATAAAATAAGTATAATTTTAGATTCCTATCCCCCATTAAGTTTTAAAGTATTTAATAAAGGTACCACAGATTATGCAGCAATATTTTAAAACAGAAGAAGTGGTAATTGGGGGGGGAGGGTTCTTGTTTTAATTCACTTATACAGACTGACCTGCATGTTACATGCAGGCCACTAAGGAATGCTGCCAAACCAGAAAAAGGAATAAAGCTTTTCTATGTACCAACTTTCTTCAGGAGTCACCTTGATTCAGATGTGCATAAAAATGCCTTTATCTCAGAACCTGTGAGAGGTTCTTAGCTCTGCTTCCTTATATCAGGTCACATCTCTGCTGTCCTCAACAGAAACACTTCTCCAACCAGAGGCTGATTAAAGACCATGTTTCAAACTGCCTCAAATCAAACAAGCTACTGAAACAGCTGCATGATACCATAATCTTTATGTGAAGCTTCCTGGTATAGTATTAGCCCACTGCCTGCTCTGTTCCAGGCTATCACTGCGGTTACACCAAAACACCTTATTTTTATACTCCCAAGACTCCTAGAGCTTGTATTTACAACAAATAAAGAGCTGGAGTTGTCTTAAAACCAGATAATCATTGATCCACGTTGCCTCTGTCTGAACTAACACAAACTGCAACAGTAGCTTCTGCCCCTCAGACCTCTATCTGGGTCTCCAGGCAAGAGTACAGCTGCACTGCGGACTTTTGCGGGCAGTACAAATTCGTGGAGGAGATCCTGCTCTAGGGACCCCTGGGAGTTGCCATTGAGTGTGAGAACAACAATTCTAAGAAAATTCACTCCGTGATTTACAAGGCCATTTTGAACACTGGGCTCAGATGTTATTCTTTGCCAGCCAACAGGACAATCCGAGAGCCCCAGCCAGCTGCACTGTAGCCAGAAATGCTGCTAAAGATACAGGGCCCATAGGCAAGATGAAATTCTGTCTATTCAAATAAACAAGGTACTGCCTCTCTGACCTTGGTCACATAAGACTTTGTTCCAAAGGCAGAAGATTTACCCCCTCCCATATCTCCAGCAGCAGCTAAAGTTATGTGTCACCAAGTATTTGGATTAAAATATTTCTTCAGGAACAGAAATGAAAGTTATGTGCTCACACCTTGAAGGCCTTGTATTGTGAAGAGGCAAACATCAAATAGATGCAAACCACAGATTTCAGAATCACAGAATGTTAGG
>VZTO01022787.1:158552-171406 GCA_013400615.1 Syrrhaptes paradoxus | reverse complement strand
CCCATCTGTTGCTCACCCACAACTGAGACTTGGCAGCATTTATTTCTCCCTTTCTCTTTTGTCTTAATGCTGGGGTTAAGAAAGGGGATGATTAGTAAAGGGTAGTTCCAATAGCACAGACAAACATGCAGACTCCTAGACTAGCTTCAGGACAAACTGGGATGAGGATATGGTGTCCTGGCAAAGCTGAGAAGTGTCTGCAAAGATTCCCTAAACATGGTACTAACTCAAGCAAGTTGGTGAGAACATGTGAGGACAATGGGAGGAGAAGAGGAAGATGTTGGGAGTGCCATGTGCCCATTGTAGGTATTTGGTTTAGAAACCAAAGCAGCAGGCGATATGTCTATGAGATTCTCTCTCCCACAGGCTGAACAACAGCTCCAGGCCTAAATGATCCTGAGCTTTGGAAAAAAATTGGATTTGGAGCCAAATTCAGGGGCTGCAGCTCATTGCTGACCAGTATTTTGTCAGCCTTAACCCACGTGCTCATGTTTGCTCTTTGTGTAAACTCCCCTTGTTAGGGGGTGGTGGTGTCAGCCGCCTGCCCTGCACCTACAGGGACTGCATCATTAAGAGACACTTTCACACCATGTGTCCTGCACTCTGTGGTGGCATCTGGGGCTTCACGCAGGCATTCTCACTTCCAGCTCGCAAGAGTGGTGGCATGACTTGTTATAAATTGGGAGCCTGCATGCAATTGACATTTGAACTGGCAGAGAGAGGAAAAGGACTGGCATCTGCCTTATGCACCATCCATGCACGCTCCATGCTGAAGCTTGGGTATGTCCTTCGTGGTAAAACTTCCTCCAGTGAAAGCCCTTCAAATATGTTGCTCTGGAACAGTGAGGTCTCTCCTGCAGTGCGTTCGTTGTGGGCAGACTTGTTCTCACATCTTACATTGTTTTTTTGAAATGGGAAGTGTCCCCAATGAAGCACTAAGGTTTATTAGGCAGGACTGGGAGTCTGTGTTCCAGAGCTGCAGCTGACTGGGGAAGCTCAACCAAGTGACTAAACTTGCTGGTGCATCTTGCTTCTCCGTCAAATGGAGGGACTCACAGATCAATGAAGCAGGAGGCTTCATGAGATTTAATTTATGAATGGGAGTAAAAAGCTTAGAGATGCATGAGTGAACAGACTGGTGTATATCTGTGTGGCAACCAGACAGGTTTTACACAAGCCTAAGAACTGATGACCAGGGTAGTGGCTGTTATACTGGTGGCCTGACACATCCAAAGATGCCCCTACCTCTGCAGAAAATGTGCATGTACGGCTGGAGACATTACACCATTACGTATGTGCTATTTCAACTTGCAGTTCCAAGCATCTCAATTTCCTTGTGTCTTCACCAGTTTTCGCAGAATCAGGAGTCGTTGACTTGGCTGCTTTTCGCACACCTGAGATTCTTTTAAGGACATCTTGATTGAGAAAACAGAGCTCAACTTCTAAAGTATGTGGTTTATTCCTAGAAACATTTGAACCATGCCAGCATTCAAGTTTGTGTTTAACTCTGAAGCACTTTGGCAGATAGTTTTGTCAGGGCTATAACACCATGTTGTCCAACTTGTCCAAGTAGATGGTTTGCTGTTCTGAGGCACAGAAATCCAGTTTGAGGCTTAGCTGTGCCCTGGATGGGTCCCTACAGAATCACACCTGGAAACTGTTCGGCAGCAGAGCCATGATGTGCCTGCCTGCACAGTGCAATGGGGCTTTGCTTTGATTAAATCCCCAGGATCAATGTGGAGAGTGGCACCAAAGTGATGGGAACAACAAAGCACCTCCTTCAAGAACCTGCACTCCCATTCTCGCAGGGTTGTACTCGTGCTAAATGTGATTTATGTTCTTATTCTGCTTCCTGAAGGAAACACAAAGAAGCAGGAAACCAACCTGCCAAGAGTTGAAGGAAGGTATCAGTTTCTGAGTGCCAACGTCAGATGGATTAAAAGAGGCAAGGTCAATTTTCACATTCTCATCCCCGGGTGGGGAATATCAAGAGAAAAGCTCAAAAGCCTTCAGTAGATGGCAAAAGTCTTAGCCTAAGAATGAAATACGCATTTCCAGGCATATTGGAGGACCACTCTGTCAGAGTTCATTAATATAATAAATGGCAACTCTGCCTGCAAAGGGACTTGTCAGAAATGGCACTAGGCTAACCTCCCCTCAAGTTTGAGTTTTGTGACACTTTTGAGTGACCCGTGAGGCTTTATTTAGATCCAATATTGGATCTTTATTCAGATCCAATAATAATGTTTTAACTATTTAGCCCCAGCATACCTCTGAGAGCTGTGCAAAAAGTAGCTACTAATAACGAAGATGTTCTTAGGGCTGTATCTTCAGTGAAGCATGGACCTATGTTTAACAAATACAACCCTACAATGACGTAGATACTAGCAATCATGTTTTTCTATTCAGAAAGAAGGATTGTCTTGTTTTCTTCTTATAGACCCCAGCTTAAATGCCTTTCTGTTCCACTGTTTCTTCACAAGACTTTTTTCACTGCCAAAGCTTTGTGTTTGTGTTGAAAGGATACTGCTCTTTCCTGGCCTCCTAGGTGCTGAACCATGCAGTCCTACTTCTGCACCCAAATTTCTACCAGCTCATCTTGAAGCACCTTGCAGAGGGCTTCTCGGGAGGCTCAGCTTGTTGTGTTGCTTGGGGATGTTGTTAACATGAGTGTGCCCTGCACCTTTGCTGGGAAAACACACTTTGGGAGTAAATCTTGCCCAGTTGTAAGCAAAGATTGACTTTAGGGTTGGTTGTCTCTGAGGGAAGGATCCCTTAGCTGGTGAATGTTCTGATGGACCATTGCCTTCCACTAATTCCCCTCTGCCCCGTGCACTGGGATTTGGAAAGCTGCACGCCCTGCCAGAATGGACTAACCAGCATGGCTCCCCCCACCTGGAGTCGTGGTCAGTGATTTGGAAATGCTGACTTGCAATTTTAATTCTCTTCTTGCTTTTGAATCTCTTCTGAAGTGAAGCCCCGGTGAGCCTTCCATGTGTCTGTAACTCAAGTCCTGCACCTTGGTGCTGGATCACACAACAGATTCACACTTAGCCGAATTTTCCAACAAAGTGGACTAAATTTATGCAGCCTGGATTATTCAGACTGATCATCCTCATAATGCTGCCTGGCCTTGAAATGTATTAATATTTTTCCGCAATGCCTGGCCTGGATTTCCTTGTCTAAGGCTCAGGATGTGGTACTCCTTGAAGAATTCTTTTGCACCGTATAGCTTTACAGTATGTGTAATTCCTTCTCTCCATTTATTCACTTCAAGTGCTATGCTCAACTAGGGGTGGTGTGTCTGTAATCTGGGTTTCTCAATTAATGGTCACATCAGGACCCCAGAATGTTCAAAAGTTCTTATCCTTTTCATATTAGCAAATGATTTATGAAGAAGACATTTGGGGTCTGGTTAGGAAAATGACTGTATAAAATTCCATAAGTTTAGTCTTTCTGCAATTGTATGTCTGTTTTCAACTGAAATGATGATCCCTATTCCCTTGTTAGCAGAGAAGAGGTAATACATCCATAAAGCTGAGCCATGTTATGTATTTCCAAAACTCTTTGTTGAAGCTGTGACGGTAGAGTTACTGTAGAAATTAAGAAAAGAAGAGAGCTTCATTTTTGGCTCCCAGATTAATTGTCCCATTTTCCCATGGGAAGCATTCTCTCACCTTCCAAGCACAGAGAATTTCCTCTGCAGTTGATGGGAAACAAATGTCCTTGAGTCATTCACAATGTACTTATTCTGATGCCTCTGCATGAAAATGAGGATGCCAGCTTTGAAAAGCGACTCCACTTATGCTTACCCTAGCTTGGTTATTTACTGGTCATATATTCAGATGAGAGCCGATATTCAAACCTTTTCCCCCCACTCTCTGCAGGCCAACCCAGCAGAAGGATGGAGACAGACGAGGATCCACCTTGGACTGTAAAAGTATGAACACAACCAGAATTAGATCCTGAGCTTGCAAAAACCTCTGTTTCTTGCTGTGGTCCAGGAAAGGTGAGTGCCTCACTTCTCTTGCAGGGCTTCTGGGGGGTGCAGAGCACCGGTGATCGGGGGAACACGCAGTGAGCTTTGTCTCATCTGCTTCTCAACTTTTCGCTGGGGATAAAACAGCCTGTGGAGGAAGACAGATCAATTGACTTTACAGCTGGAGTGATTTATGCCATCATTAACCATTCCCAACATGGGAATCTGGATGCTGAGGCTGCCAGCAAGTGTCAAAACCTCCCGGCCCTCTCCTGCTCCGGGATATCGTGCTCCTGGCCCAGACAGGAGCTGCTGGCTACTCTTGCAGGATTCCCTGTGCTAGGAAAATCCCATTACTGCCTTCAGACATGCTCTTGACTTTGCTGGAGCAGCATAAAAGGAAAAGAGGAGGTGAAACTGAGGACTTGACCCGCCAGTCCAGGTTGAATTGCAGGGCTGGCAGGGAGGAAAAAAATAGTAGTTCTGTTGCTAAACAGATTTAGTCTGGAATCAGCGAGGAATTATCCGGAGCTAACCCACTGTTCTCTGCACTCCTCTTAGGAAAAGGTCTGCACGTGCACAGATCATTCAGAAATTGGGCTTCTTCCTTAGCACGAGCCAGGCTGTTACAGAGATCTTGCCTAATTTTTCTCTTTTATGCTTTTTTTTTTTTTTTGGTACTGTTTCTGGTGTGGATTTGTGTACACCCCCAGAGCATTGTCTGCTCCCCTCTGGGTTTTGTTGCAGCAACAAACATCCGTGTTCAGATTTTAGTGAGGGCATTATTTTCTCTTTGATTTAGGACCACCAGGAGTTATTCCATTATACCCAGACTTGTCTATTTACTCTTTAAAGCATGTTCCTTTTATTTACTCCTCCAGAGCTGCCTGTTTAATCCAATCTCTTTTCCACTGAATTACTCTAGCACAATAACACAGGCCAGATAGGTTCAGCCTGGGTCATGGGTGGCAGAGGAAGGGGCTATATTCTTGTCAGATAATAACTCCAGTTTTAAAAAAAATAATATTTACTGGGACTGGTGAGTTTTACCTCTTAGAGGCGGCAAGTCCCAAATTCACACCAAACCTCCACACCAAAACCCTGGGATGCCATTAATCTGCTTGAACTCAGAGTTGTGTATATCATGAGTAACAGCACCTCAGTGAGTGGACCATGGGGCTTGGAGCCAGCACTGTGGTGGGGGCTGCACCTCTTATCGCTGGCATCTTTCTTCCCTCTGGCCTTGGGTTGCAAACCACCCGACAGCTGAGGACACTCTCTTCTGTATTTATGGCACATTTCTGCTCTTTCACTATTGCATTACATCTGCCTTATGTTGGAAGATTTTTATGTTCTCCATTATTCTTCTTGAGTAGCAGATTTTTTTACTCTTCATTATTAACATTATATCTTAATTGCTCTCTTAAGTAAACAGACACCTGCACTTTACAGAAACGTGAGAAGATAAGTTCTCTGGCCTGTGGAGGTTAAGTTCTTATTTATTTCTATGATGCATGATTTACTCTCTGTCCATTTTTCTAGCAAGATACGTTGTCACCTTCTAGCTGCCCCATATGTATCTGCTGCTCACCAGGACTCCAGCCAGCCCTGCTCTGCTCCTGTTATTCTGGAAACCTGGAGCTGTGAGTTTCATAAAGGCTGGGTTAAGTAAGCAACAGATTTATCTTCGTCTAAAGATAAAAGCGCTTGGCAGCAAATGTTGGCGGCTCCTTGCATATTTCCAGGGCTCCTTAGCATGCTCTCTGCTTTTCCCTTTGTGTGGGGACAGCTGTGGGGGTGGCTGCCCAAATGAAGGGGCTGTCTTGCAGCACCCTAGCCTAAGCAGACCTGGTGTGGCTCATATTTAACCCTGGGGAGGGTGGGATGGAGGCTCTGCCGTGTAGTCTCTGGTGCATCCCATCCTGGTGTATTTTGTAGCCATCTTCCTCAGGCTGCGGGCAAGCAGGCAGTGCTCCTCAGGTCCATCCAGATTTGTCCTCCTGGTGTGAGCGTCCTCACCAATAGCTTTGCCAGCCACCCTGCCAGGGCTCTTGGGTGAAGCCATGGGCATGGCACAAGGACAAAGAGAGTTTGATGAATGTTTGAGCAGCCAAAGGTCCAAGAGGTCCCCCCTGAGCCCAGGGAAAGCCTCTCTGGAGATGCTGCCCTTACTGCAGTCCCCATGTCCTGTGCCATGGGAACCCATCTCTGGAGCCAGCCAGTTTCCTTGGGCAGCTCATCCCTGGCATGAGTAACACCAAGGCTGAGCCATCGTGCTGTTGCAGTTGCATGGGCCGAGAGCCATCCACAAGCCAGTGGCACCTACTTCAGGAAAAATGCATCTCCAAGAGGAATGTCCTAAAGGCATTGAGGAGGTGGATCCATCTTCCTTGCAAACCAGAGCAGCCTGATCTGTCTGGATCTGCACTCCGGGGAATCAAGGAGAGTTTCTGGGCAAAATGAAGCTCCTGACAAGGAGTCCTGTCAAAATTAAGTCCAACTAGGATGGAGCAAGGGGTTCCTCAGCATCCAGTGCTCCTCTGCAAGGGCACAGAGTGGTGCTCAGCTCCCTCTGCCACACTCCAGAGGCAAATCCTCACCCACTGTTGGCTGACCCCATCCTGCTGCTCGCTGGGGAGAGGGCAGTAAAGTCCTCCTACCCTACTTCTTGTCAAGCATCCCATTCCAGCCTCTCCTATTATTTTTATTTGCATGCAGATAGAGAAAATGAAAAGATGTTTCCTACGGGGATTGTTTCCGTATGGTTTTACGCATGAGAGTAAACAAGGCGTAGCTGTTGACTATATAGTTAACATATTTTTGGTGGTGTTCCCATCCAGAAAATGCAGCTGCATTATATTCCTGATAAAGTGGAACTAATGTTCGGCTTCAGCAAGAATGTTAATAAACGAAAGACATTTCAAACAACACTGATTGAGGCAAAGCGCCATTCCCTCCCACCTCCCCAAAAGGCTTTTTTTTATTTTTTTTTTTTTTGCAGAGTTGCAAAAACTCTGACACCCGACCTGGAAATCAGCAAATTTCTGCTCCTGGTTACACTTGTCTGAATCTGAAATGGCTTTAATGGTTTCAGTGGGTTTGTCTGGACCGGCACCCCGGTCACTGAGGGCAGGGGCTGTGCTGTTGCTTGCTCCCTGCTTGCTTATAGATTCTTCCTTCAGATAATCTGGTTTCTCTTCGTTATGGAGACCCAGCCAGAAAGAGGGAGGTTGTGCTGGTACCACCTCAACTTAAGCCAGTGCCCCTGACATGCTGCATGTGGCTGTTGCCTAATATCCTATCGCTGACAATTAAAACACAAACATATAGTCATATTTTTGGATGAAACTGTACAAACATTTCCAAACAGTTTATGCATGCAGATTTGTATGTTATCAGAGAGCACCACACATGCACATGGAATTTATGGAAAATGCTGAGACATTTGAAAGGAAATAGTTTGGGAAGTTGTCTTATTTTTTGGAACATAAATCCCCAAACAGTTTCCCTTAACATTCCTCACGTCTGTGCAGTAATTAATACTTGACATTTCTGTTTTTCACTCTGTCTGTTGATCTTGAGCCTTTCTTTTTTTTTTTTCTTTTTTTTTTGGTTATTTTTCTCCTTTCATGTTTGCTACATCTGTTTGCTAAACATCGATGTGTAGAGACAAACTTCCTTGCACAGGAGGATGATATGAGGGAGCAATGAGAGGAGATTTAGGCCTTCAAAGCCATGATCACCTTCCCAGATGAGGTATTTAGATTCGGGGATGCATATTCAGAGTCTTCAGCTCAGACTACCTGGACTGAATATTTGCTGCACAGATGAGTCTGTTGGCTTGATCGGGTTTTTTTCTCACTTACAGCAATTCCAATGGCTCCGGTGGGATTATTCTTGTACTAACCAGATGTAAAAGGAAAGCAAAATCAAATCCTTCATACATCAGTGTCAGACTGACTCCAAGAAACCAGTGTTGAGTGATATAAAGGATAAGGGGCCTGAGGAAGGATGTGTTTATGGAGAACATTTGGAAACTTTAACTACTTGTAGTTTGAGCAAACGCTGAGCAAGGGAACTGCCTGCAAACATTTAAGAGTGGAAAAAAGTACAGAGCACAAGCAAATCGCTTGATATGATGCAAAGGGATGTGAGAAAGAAGAATGAAACACAATTAAAGAAAGCAGGAGTATAGCTCTTTTAAACAAATGGCAACCTGGTCTAGCCCTAAGCTTTTCATACCGTATTCCTCATCCGAATAGCTGATCACCTTCCAGGAGCGTGGAAATGGAGTGCTGAGTGTCAGACGTGGTTTATTCCTGCTATAGCAGTCATGGTGGGGTAGGTGTTGGGTGGAAGGGAAACAAATTTTGTTGGGAGAGGTAATATCTTTTCTTAAATCTACTGAGAGAAGTCAGACAAAAAGCAGATGAGATCTGGGACTTGTGTGTCCAAAATCTTCTCTGTGTTCTTCCATCTGTATTGCTTGACCTAAAACCCTTCCTCATGCATACCTTTCTTGCAAGGAAAGAGAATGTTGCATGGATTGTAGTGTTTTATTAGACTGGGACCTTCCTATACACACTTTTGGAGCTGGGAAGGCTGTTTGAAGCTGTCACCCAGGGAATACTGGTCTGTAGTTCCCAGGGCTGCCCTGGAATGCTCTGGCTCTCCTGCACACGCCAGCTTTGCTTTCGAGAGGAGGATTCAGTTTAGCTTGGAGAGAGGAGTTGGCCTCTGATATAATCCAGCTTGGAGACCTGAACTAAGCTGCCGAGTGGTGTGTCCTCTCTACCGAGACCTTGAACTTCATTTGGCAGCCTCTGGGAAGGCAACGTGAGGGACTCACGCTGCCAACGAGATGCGTACTCCCAGGCTGGGCTGGCTGGCGTTCCCCGAGCGCTGGCCGTACCCTGCTCGGGGCTGTCACGTTTCCCTAGTGCCAGGGAGCGCTGACACAGCGTGCCGAACCTGGCCAAGAGAGATAGGGTCTCCCGGCCAACTGGGGATGGTGGAAAGCATTTCCTGCAGATGCTGTCATGTGCAAATTTAGCATCAATGAGAAATCCAAGCACATTCTCCAGGCACAGTGAGACTGGGCAGCGTGTGTGACCAGTCCTCGGGGGAAAGGCTGGGAACCCTCTCCTGGTGGTACTTCCAACCAAGACAGATACCACGAGGTAGCAGAGGGATGATTTTGTTCCTGCAAAAAACCCCAAAAGCCCTGATGCAAGGGCCATGGGGCAGTGGGACCTCCCAGCATCCTGCACAGGACCCAAGGTTTGGTTGACAGGAGATTTAACCCCGTTACCATCTTTTTTTTCTCTGCCTGACAATGATGTTCATGCTTCATGTATAAAAGTAATCTTGTGCGTATGATGGACCATTTGTTTATTTGCAAAGCTGCTTAGAGCAAAGCATAGTCTAAAGGAATAAGTGTATATGTGGGGAGAAGAAATGTCATTTTTTATAAAGAAAAAAATACAGATTTCAGGGCTGTATCACCTTGATTCATCTTTCCATCTGCCCATATGTCCTCTCTGAATATTGCCTAGGTTATAGCTGGGTCTCAGTAACCACAGGTAGGGGAGATGGTGATTCAGCTCTTACAAAACACCACTTTCTCTGAAAAACACAGTTTTAGCCTTAACTATAGACCCAAATGGATCAGCAGAGTGATGCTGGTGGTGTGCAAATGGAAAGATGTATATTGTGCTCCTTGTCTGCCCGGTTGTGACATTTTCAGTGCTGTCTTGTCACATGCCAAGTGCTTTATCAGAACTGATCCACCCAGGGAAATCTGCCCTGTTAATCACGTTACTCACCTTTCCCCACATCCAGAGCGATCCCCTCAGCCAGGCATCCTAGACGGATGGATGCTCGGTCTGACCCTGGACGGCTGCTCCCCCCGGTAACCCGAGGAGGGCTGCACAAATGGGGTGGAGGGAATGCGCCTAATCCTGGCCGTGCCCTTCCATCACCTTCACGTGCTCCGTCAGCTGCAACCAGCCGCCCGGTCCCGCACACCCTCCGCCCCGGTGGCATGTCCCCATGGACCCGTGCCACGGGGCCTCATGCTCCTGCAAGGCACTGTTGCCAAACCAAGTTGCTTGGATGGCCTCAGCACCCGCCACCCCAGGGTGCTGAGTGTGATGGGAAATTGAACTGCGTGGCTACCACCTGCAGTTGGAGAAAATAATCGAAGCAGGTTGGGAGTTAGAGCCTGGAGGTGTTATGTCTCCCAAATCATCTGTAGGGGAAAAGGCAAAACAATCAAGATGGAAAGGAGAAAATGGGAAAAATAAGAGTTCTGTGGTGATGGAGGTGAGCAGCTTCCAGGAGAAAAGAGGTAAGAAAGCTGGAAAACGGCCAAGCCGTGGTTTCAGAGACATGAGGAAAGTCATTCTGGGGATTAACATTCACTAGACCATCACAGCTATGCAAAATCTGGAAAGGCACAGTCCGGAAACAAGGCTTGGGGGACAACTAGGATACAAATGGACTGCTAGGCTGCTTCTCAGGCCACGCAGAGACAAGTACTTCGTTGCTTAGCATTTGGTTTTGTTTGTCAGCTCCAGAAAGCTGTTTTCCCACAGCCGTGTCTCAGGACTGTGAGGTGCAGGAGCAAACTGTTGACTTTCAGACTACTCAATCATCCTGCAAATTACAGCCAGCCCAGAAAAAACACCGCTCTGCATGTTGCCTTATTTAGGTAGAAGTGTTGGGGAAAATGGCATGAGATTTTATTTCTGATAAACTAGGAACCGTTTCAGGATTATTAGTTATTTTTGTTATATCAATATTTTACATTTATTCTTCCACTGCTGTACTGGGAATGAGATGGATGAAGTCTACAGCATGGTTTCAAACTGTCTTTCAGGCACTCCTAAGTGCCTGCAAAAAAAAAAAAAAAATAAAAAGAATTGTGCAGACATTTTGGAGTCAGTAGGGGTTGTTTTCTGGTTATTTTAGCCTGGGGTATGGAAGCTGTGGGCTCTGTTCCTTGCCCCATGTAATCCCTTTGCAACATCACTTGGAGTCAGATTCTTAAAAGGCTTCTCAATGCCTAAAGACAGAGGCTTAAGGGGGATCTGAAGGTGTTTAGGCACCTGGATGCTTTTCAAAATCTTGTGTACCACCTCTGTAATCCTCCATCTCCCAGAACTTCCCATAGGTGAAAGGCTGCAGGAGCATGTTCCTGCTTTATAGGTGTACTGGGAGGAGCAATACCCACAGTCTGGGAGATGCTGGAGCCCACAAAGGCACACATGGAATCTTTTAGTAAGAAGGTGAGGATAGAAGAAGTGGATCCATCAGAGGATTTTTTTTTTCTTCTGAGCTGGATGCTCAGCGCTGGGCTTGGGCACAGCCTGGGTTGGAAGAAGGTCCCTTCTTCCAGACTGGAGCTGATTGAGGCCCAGAGAGAGTTCACTTGTGTCTCTGGGCAGGCTGTGATGAGAAAGCCACCTCGTAACTAAACCTCAGTCTCTGTGCATGACCCAGAAAAACAAGACGATGAATAGGAGCTCTTCAGTTGGGTCTCTCTAACCTGGTGGGAAACCCACCCACAGTGGGCAGGCATCCCACATCTGAGCCAGAACTCAGGCTGCTTTGGACTGCAGTCTGAATGGGAACAGAAGGTCATGTAAATAGTTTTGGGGCCAAAATATTAGATGGTGATGTCCTTGGACAAAGACCTTGACTCCTTTGCGGTGAAATGGCTGTGAAATGGTACAAAGAGGTGTTTTACACATCGTCCCTCGAGATGCAGCGTGTGGTCGAACTCTCATTCTGGTGCAAGTTGGAGCGATTTTATCAGAATCCGTGGCATGAATATGACCATGTAGGTCAAGTCCTGAAGGTTTGCCTCAGTCAACACTGTCTTTGAAGTCAATGAAGCTGAAGTTATTGCCTGATAGGAGGAGTCGTCCATCTGGGATTTCTCAGATGAATGAACTTTAATAATAAAGATGATGATATAAATACATAAAATATAAAAACAGTGTTGTCAGCTGCTTTGTTTGTTTCTGGTTCAGGGGTTTATATGTTTAGTCTAAAATGGTTTTCACATGGATTTTTGTATATCAAGATTTAATGCTGTCAGGAACCACTGAGTAAAAATATTTAGTAATAATAATAATAATAGAGGGTGTGATTTCTGAATCCTAACAAAATATGTTAAGATGGATTGTTCAAACAGCTTTTTGGCTTGGGTTTAGAGGTTCTCCTGGTGCCTATCACATTGAATTGGCATTAAGACAGCTTCATTTTCAGGGAGGCCTTAATGCTGGAACATATCAAATAAGAGATCTAATAAACAATAACATCAACAGAAACAATGTTTCTCCCGGGATATAAAAGGATAGCTATTGAGGCAGCTTCTTTTCTTGCCGTTTATTTAGGCTATTTGGTGAATTCTGCCAGGTTGATTTTTATCCTGTGTGGAGAGTCATTTGCTGTAAGAGCGGATGCACCAGCCGAGTCCTGTTTGAAAGTAAATAATAAATAATTGTCACAGTTAATCCAAGGAACAGACATCTCCACAGTTTATTTTCCAGTTGGTTTAGTTTAGTTCAATCCAGCGTCTTTCTGGCACGATTTCCACCCAAGCCGAGAGATCAAAACTGCGGAGCCGACCCCCATCTCCACCCCACTGCTTCCACCCGGGGTTTCCACAGACAGGGCTCCCTCCTTGCTTTGGGGAGGGGGGCGGCTTGGCAAAGACGGGTTCTGGGGTGCATGGGGGGCTGCAGACAGGTTTACGGAGGGGTTTATTGGGGCTCCAGGGGGTGCCCGGGGAGGGATGCTCTGGGGCACAGCAGGGCACAGCGCCAGCCCCGCTGCCCCGGGGGGATGGTGGATCGCCGGGGGGTGG
>VZTO01022787.1:147038-158288 GCA_013400615.1 Syrrhaptes paradoxus | reverse complement strand
GGGGGGGGGGCGGGGGGGGGGGGGGGGGCGGGGGAAAGGGGGGAGGGGGGGGAGGCCGGGGGGGGGGGGGGGGGGGGGGGGTGAGGGGGGGGGGGGGGGGGGGGGGGGCTACAGAGCGCTCCGGGGGCTCCACCGCCGCGGGGCGCAGCGGGGACAGGAGGGTGCCGGGGGGGGGGCTCCGCCGCTCCGAGGCGCACACGGAGCTCCGCGGGTCCTCCCGTCCGCCTCCCCCGCAAAGGGTTAAGGGGAACGGGGCGGTGGGGGAGGGCGGGGGCTCCCGGGGATTGGTGCGAAGTTTGGAACGGGGCGGCACCGGCCCGCCCCTCCTCGGCAGCTCTGCCCCCACAGCCACAAAGCCCTGCAGGGAAAGTTGCTTTATCGCTTCTTTCTCTCGCCCCGGTTCTCCCCCCCCACCTCCTCCTCCTCCTCCCCTACCCCTCCCCTCCCCTTCCCCAGCCCCTTTCCCCTCCTCCCCTCGCTCCTTAAACGGGATTCCGGCTGGGCGAGCCGCGGGACGGCATCACCGGGCATCCCGCGGCGGCGGCGGATCTGTCAGGTCCCCGCTGTCCCTTCCCGCACACACACTCGCTTAGCCCGACCCGGAAAGCAGGAAAAAAAAAATTTACAAAGTTTCTCCCTTTTTCCTTAGCTTCTCGCCTGTGGCTCCCTTAGTGGAAAAAAATCGCCCCTGGGGCCAAAGGGGGGTGTTGGCAAAAAAGCCGGTGGTGAAGGGGAAGAGCCTCTCAGTGAGGAGGGCACCCCCCCAAGCAGCGGGTAGCCCCCACACGCCCCCCCCCCCCCCCCCCGGGTTGGGGGGGATGAGGTAGAGGCCGGCGGCGGAGCGCCCGGCCGGGCGCCGGGGCCGTGTTGGGCATGAGGCGGCGAGCGGCGGGGATGGGCGGCAGCGTACGGTGCTAGAGCCCCGGCGGCAGCCAAGGTAAGTGCCACCCCTCCTCGCCCTCCCCCAAGCCCTCCCCGGCCGGGAGAACCCCCGGCTGGGTCGGGGACACAGTCACGCACAGCTGGGACCCGCTGCGAGGTTGCCCCGAAGCGGGGGGGCAGCACCAGGTGGCAACCCGCCGGGTGTCCCCCCCCTTCCCGTACTCTCTTCCCCGACCCCAGTTCCCAGTGCTGAGCCGCGCTGCGGGGCCCCGGGTCGTGCCCCGGGGGGAGCCCTGGGGGAACACCCTCCCCCCCACCCCCCTCCTCCCAGCCTGCCCGGCCCCGCCGGCCGCCCACCGCCCCCAGTTCCCTCCGTCCCTCCCTCCGTACCGGGTCCCCGCTGCAAATTGGGAAGCTGATGCCGAAGCGTCGGTCTTTTGCTCTGCTGGATGCTGTACAGGGGTTGTTGTGTGTCCCGGGGGCACGGAGTGTTTCAAGCGGGGAGTTTACAAGGGTGAGGAATTCAGGCAGTGTTTAGAGAGTGAGAGTTTGAGGAGGAGAACAGGGTGTAATTAATGTAAACCTGATCTAACCCGAGTTTGAGTATCGCAGCGAAGGCATCTTCAAGAATCTTGGATAATTCACTGCGGCTGTGCTTTGGGACGCACCTCTGGAGCACAAGTGGGGCTTTGGGGGCTGGGGGCGTGGGGGAAAGAGGAGAGGAAAAATCAGTGTTGTGCGGAGGAGTTGCGGAGGGGAGGAAGGCGCGTACCCGGAGCGGAGCCTGGCTGAGGGGCACTGAAGCAGCAACACAAAGTTTTCTGGGCTGCTGATGGGAGAGGTAACATTCCTCCTCCCCCTTCCCCAAGTTCCTCCACAAATTGTTAACCTGAAATCTTGTTTTATGGTCACTCGCTAGTGTTTTGTTTGCCTTCCAGACTGGTTCTGTACGGGATACCAAAGAATTATGCATTAACTGTAAACTTAGAGGAGCTTACTGGCCTCAGTGGGTTCTTGATTTATATCAGGCTAAAACAGAGAGGAGGGCAAAGTTTTACTTGCTGAGCACCAGGGAATGAATTACAAGTACGTTGCTCTTTCATTTGCTCTCTCTGCTCTTGTGTCTTTGTGATAGGTTTCAAAACTCTGCAAAGTTGTGGGTTGTTTGGTTTTGGTTCCCCCCCCCCAAGTAATTATTTTGCTCTCCTTTTTCCTGCCCTCAGGTCTGAGAGGACAGTAGCCTGTACGGTACGGAGGGATCTGGTTTTCAAAATGGAATTGCAGCTGGCGCTCCTTTTTGCCGGGATAATTGCATTTTCGGACTCGGCGAGAGGTAAGGAGACCGCGCTTGCTGCAAACGCTCTGCGACTCGCACCCTTCCCTCTGCTCCGCAAACACTCGCCGTGCCCTCGGAGGGACCCTGTAAGGGGGCTGCTGTCAGCACGGGCTTGTCCCCTGGACGTTGCTTATCTGTGCAGGGGCACAGGCTCGTGCCCATGTGTGGTACCTTCTTACCTGTGTGTTTTGGGGCCATTGGTTTAGATGGATTTGGGTCGCTCCAGGTTTGCTCAGGTCTACTTAGGCACAGGTGGACTTCCAGGGGCTTTTCTCTCGCATGTGTGAAAATACACAGACAATTTTAAAGAAAAGCAACTGCATTCCTCTGTGGATCAGAAATACCTCTCCCCTCTTGTAATCCCTCCAGCCTCTGCCCTGTATATTCCCACTAGCAAACTAAACAAACACATCCATTAACTTCCTCAGTGACAGACAAATGACAGTTCCCAACAGCGAGAGCGTATTTGAACGCTGGGGCTCCAGCAGTTGATCAGATTTCAATAAACAGGTTACCCTACCAGAGACAAATTGAAATACATTGACCTGGGAGTGACGGTGGGGCCGGGGGAACAGGGGGGTGGACAAAAAGAAATGTCTTTATGGGAAGGTGCTTTAAGCAAAGCTCTGGGATCAGAGTGGAAGGCGTGGTGGCTTTTCCTCTGCTCTCTCCTGTGCGGTACCTTGGTGGGTGCTTTCCCTGAAAAGTCTGAATGAGAAACCATGCTTTCAGCTCCCCCGGCTCTGGTCACAAAGCAGGGGCTGCATTGTTCCAGGAGAATGAGAGTATGGCTTTAGGATGCAGATTGCTCCAGCTGCAATTCCCAACAGTATCGGAGTTGTATGAATTGTTGAAAGACCTTTAAATCACCCAGTGCCATGGAGCTGTGAATTAAAAGGTTTAAACTTGTCCTTCGTTTGGGCTATAATTTGCCAAAAAAAAAACCTTGGAGGTGAGGGTGGGAAAGGAGAGAGGGAGTGTTGCTCTAAAACCCCAAGATTTGGTTAGTGTGTTGCTTTTTTTTTTTTTTTTTTCCTTCCCTTCTTGGCATTGGCTCTCAAGCAAATATTTTATGGAGGCAAAAGCACTATAAAATGATTCAGGTGGAAACTGAATAAAAAAGAAAACAGTATATAGGCTGTAAGTCCTGCAAGTCTGAATTCCAGGCGAGGTTTACAATGGGGACTCAGTTTAAGTTGTAGGCAATGGGCAGCAGCAGTGTATGAATTAAGATGACCTCATGGATGTATATTATTGCAATGGACCTGAGAAGTTGGTGGAGTTCCGGAAAAGATCTCAAGTGGGCAGGAGAAGACAAAAAGATTTTTGTCTTTGTTGTGAGCTGAGTATCGGCTGCTTTACTGGTTGACCCTGTTTATATTTGGTTTGCACTTGTCTTGCTCGTACTCTTTTATTGTCCCTGGAAAATGAAGTGCTGTGGGCTGTTGTCGTGTGAAGAAACAACAGAAAATTAACAGTGCTAATTTCAGAACATCATCATTTTTCCTATGGAAATGTCTTTCTAATGTAACTTTGATAGGATCATATTGGTAGTGGGGTTATTTGAACTTTTTTCAGAGCTGGAAAAATCCATCCTGCACGTGGATGGAGACAGGGTCCTCGTTATTTAAAATGACGTAGAAGAAAAACCAGGGCTGAACCCATGAAAAATTGCATTCATTCATGTGCTTTTATCAAAGAGAGAGGAAGTGAAGAAGAAAAAGGTGTTATTGCTGTAAGAACACAGACAAAACCCTAACATTTTAAACACTGCTTTGGCCCTCCTTAAGGTTGAGAGTGTTTTTGATAGAGGAGGACGTAGATGGATCAAACTTGTAAGTAAGCAGAGGTGAGATGCTCTCCAGCACGTTGCAGCCTTATTTTGTGCTGTCGAATACCCCCAATTATTAGATGTTTACATGGGGATAATTTCAGATTCTTGGAAAAATACGTTGTTAACGGGCTTGTGGATGTTTTCCGAATGTATCATATGGTGGGTTTGGCCGCTGGAGATGTATAAACGTTACCTGTTTCAGTCGCTTGGGTTTTATAGACAGTCCATCGGCCAAACCTCAGCCTGAGGTCGCGAGGCTTTTCTCCGGAGGAAGAAGGGCTCTTTGTTTTGCCCAAACAGCATTTCATATCTGTATTCCTGATGACAAATTAGACGTGTGTGGCCTAAAGTGTGCCAACGCCTTTGAATCCGGAGGTGTCAGAAGTTAAATAGGTGCTCGCTGGCTTGCAATCCAGTGAGGAAGGTGGTTGTGGAGGTTCTCTGGGAAAGTGCTGGTCCTTTTCTCATATTAGGCAAAAGTAGCTTATGTTGGAATTAGGATGTTAATTGGAGCTGTCTGATTGTGTGCCCCGCGTTCGGGGAAGGGCTATGCTGTAGTGCAGTTGCACAAGGGGGCAGAGTTAAGTTGCCCACGCGCTCCGGCTTTGATATTTCCTGACAGTTGAGTGTTCATCTGCAATCTTGCATTAAATGTTACGTTGTACTAGTTTTACATCTTTATTTAGGTGATGCCTTTTAAGGCAAAGGGCCCCACAGGGATGACTGATTGGGCTAACGCGGCAACTTCCCCCCCTCCAGCAAACGGGCATTTTTCCAGTTTCGGAGCTGTGCCTACTGGCTCTGTCCTTTCTTGTGACCCAATGTATCACATCACTGATGTACAAAGCACTGCAAAAAATGGGGTATCTTGGGAAAACAAGATAAACTCTTAAGAGAGAGGAAATACCTGCAAAGTATCCGTGCAAAGCAGAGCAGGTCTGATTTTAGTGGACCAGGTGCAGAACTTGCTGTGTCTGGAAGAATGAAAGATGAGGTTGCTCTGGCTAAGTTTGAACCGAAACTTTTGTGTTGAAATTTTAAAGACTTTGGCTAAGGGCTTGCCTACACCTGCAAATATACTGGAATAACCCTTCCAAAAAAATTAATCTGGAATAACTCCCCCAGTGACCAATCCTATTTTGGGCTAAGTATCTCTTGGAAGGAGTCTGGACCAAGAAAGTCTTCTTTGGGAGGTACTTTGGTAAATATCCAAGCCCCTTGTTTCCCTTGTGGGTGAATACAAGAACTTCTGTGTGCACAAAATCCACTGTTTGAGAACAAAACCTGTGTGCTGTGGTTTTCTAAAAGGGACTATGCTTTCCGGCTGACAGCCAAGGTGTAGGGTGGCAGCTCCAGCCCTGTTCCCAGCTGTACCGGATAACGTCAGCCCTGAACCTGCAGTAATAATGCAGGTCTGGTGGCTCATCCCTCGTGTCACTCCATTCCTGTTCTCTCCAAGCAGCCCTAAACTGGGCATAAAAGTCCTCGGCGTCCTGCTCTGGCCCTCCTCCGCAGGGACGAATGCCATCTTGGGTCACTAACGTTTAGTGACTCTGTCCTGCAGCAATGTGGCTCCTACCACTCCACACCTCCGGTCGGATACAGGTAATACAATCTGATATTTTCCTGCCCATGTTATCTCAGTGACACACAACGCAATATTTGTTCCAAATCTGTCAAGTTGCCATCGTATTCGCTTTGGTGACCGTATATGGTAACATTGGGATGTGCTTGGCTTGGTCCCGTGGCTTAAGCAAGATTTCGTATGGTATGTTTAGAAGTTTTTGGTAAGAGCAGTAACAACCCTCCCATTAGTGAGTAAACTGATATTCTGCTGGAAACTAATTAGTTTGGATGTTGATTTCATTTTCGGTGCATTGCGTAGGGAGGGGAAGATTGCTTTCTGCTCTGGCACTTCTCTGTGCGACACTTGGCTTGCAAACCTGGTTGATGCCTGCTTTATAGAGAAATTGCTGATGAGGCCACCTCAAAATTCAACATTTTCATGTGGAAATAATGTTACGTGCTGTTTTTGTTTCTGTGAATATTGCAGAAAAGGGAATAGGATGCTACAAAGTTTTTTTTTTTATTTTTTGGGAGATGAGTTGTTTGTTCTGGTGAACGTATTTACCATTCTGTAAGTTTGTGGTTTATAAGAGTGAACGGTAGTAAACGTGTAAAAGATAAATAATGATAATATAAGAAACATGGTTGCTGGCTTCTGTTTTACTCCTTTATTCTTCTTGAATGGTCGTTACCAGATATAACAATTAGGTACTTGTGAAAGAGAAGCATGTTCAGACCTACAGCTGGATTCAGATTTTATGGAAGTCACTGCACATCTTCTGGTTAACTTTGGGGCATTTTTTGGACTGTACTCTTGGGGAACTTGCTCATGAATAATCTGTAAGCATGACTTGTACCTAAAGTCAACATGACGATCTAAGAAAATCCTGGTTATTTTTTTAAACCCTGGTTCCTCCCTTCTTCAGAGGCTGTTGGCCGCTTTAAATTGCGGCTGAGTTTAAACATAAAATAGAGTGTGTGTCATACTGGAAAATTAGGGTTGATTTTAATTTATTTTATTAGGAATATTAGAAAACTCAGCAAATTGCTCAAATACATTTAGGCTTTCATTAAAGTTTTTATAACTTTGTTTTCCAAGTCCATATGTTTCTTTGACCTTCAATAAAAGACACAAGCAGCAAACTGAAAGAAGTCTTTTCTGTGATGAACTTGTACACAGCGAAAGCTAGACTCCAAAGTCTGACTTTTAGCCACAGAAGAAACTTTCATATGCCATGATGTGGTACTTGAGAAATTGCAGGAAAATGGTTCTTTCAGGAAAAAAAGGTAATTCAAAAACAACCAAAAAAAAAAGAAAAAAGCAAAAGTGACACTTGCTAGCAAGTAAGAACTAACTTTTCAAGGGTTGGGACCATTGGTACAAATTTATTAACTAAAGATGAAGTTTGTCATTTGGCATGAATTGGCTGACAGTGCTGCTCTTTTCCAGTGACCCCTCTGATAATTCCTTTTTGAGCGGCTGTCTTGCTACAAGCAACACTGGTACATCGGCATGCAGAATGCTCATTATGGAATAAGGTGAACGCAGTAGAGGTGGTCACTGTCTGAGTTTGCATTTTTGGATTAATGATTGGAAGAGATAAAAATTTCCACTGTAAGGGAAAAAATGCAGAGGTCCTCTTTTACCTAGTTTAAATTAAAAAAAAAACACCCAACCTTTAGACATGGTTTTATTTATTCAGTGGGAGTAGAACCAGTGCAGCTTTCTGATTTTCCTGAGACGTGAAACTCCTGCATGTGTCTGCAGTGACTTGTAAAATCTCGCTGCTCAAAGGCTCTGTGCAAATGTATCCCAGCATTACAGGAGGTGGTGGAAATGCGCCTTTCTCCCTATTCTGTCATTAACCTGCTCATTTTGTCTTGTTTCAGAGTTTGGCTTTCATCTGACCTCTTCCTGTGTTTTTTGGTGGGCTGCTCAAGCTGAAATGCATTTGTTTTGAACATTTAATTTGGTTTTCTATTCCTTTCCTTCTTCTCTATAACCAGTCCTGATTTACAGTTTTCTCTAATAATAATGCCTCCATGCTGATTTAGCTGTGTTGACGTCCCCTAATCTTTTGCACCAAAGTGGAACATTTTTTGGTTATATAAGGGATATTTTTTAAGAGTAGAGCCAGAATGAACGCAGAAGGTGCAAAGACCACTGCTTGTTGAAAGTCTGAGTCTGGCGCTCATTTATAGCAACTGTGGTACTAAGGTAAAAGAAAAATATTTCCGAAAGTAGGCTTGAATAATCTGATCCTGCTGCCCTGATGTCGTATAAGATATGCAGATGCAGCCCATGCCAGTTTTAACAGGTTAGGGCCTGATTCAGAGCCTGTGAATGTTGGTGCCGTGACTCCTACTCACTCCCGTGGGCTCTGGATCCATCCCTGAAGGATGACTTACACTCGTTGTCTGTCATACCGACCTCCGTACGGATCCCTCGCATACAGCAGCTTGAGAGATGTAGGCTAAGGAGGGGTATTTTGGATCCCACCATTCACCTGCTCAAACAGATGGGTTAGGCTCAATTTTTTTATTCTAGAAACACATTGCTTCTGCCTGCTGCGAGCCCTGGCTGGTGGCTGGAGTGTGCTCTGCCAGGACTGAAAGCAACTTGGAAATTCCTTGCTTTAACTTTGGGTCGCTGCAGAGGGGCTTTATCCCCCCTGAAAATGGTGCCATTCTGTGGGTGGTGTTGCTAGGTGTGGAGGGACTGAAGTGTTATTTAACAAGTTAATATATGCCGTTTACTGCTGAATACATTCACATATCTGGTTTGGGATTTTTTTTTTTTTTTTTTCCCCTTCCGAGTCAAATAAACATGGTCTGCGTGGAGTTTGGTTGGTTGCCCTGATTACACAGTCTCCCCATTGTATTGCAGTCGAAACACAGTATCCAGCAGTGCTCTGAATAGCCTAAAGTTTTTATTTCATCCTAACCACTCCAATTTTCAGGAAGAAATTCAGCCAATAACTCCAGGCTACTTCTTCCATTAAGTGTTCAAACTTAATTTTGAGCTTCACTAAGGGAAGAAAAATGTAAATTGGGAACAGAGGCTTCTTGGAGCAGGTTAATGTTTCTCAGGACTGCTGCACCTCTATTCCCAGCCTCTCTACAAGTGGCTTCTAGCTTGATGAGATACAAAATCATTTCTCCTTATGTCTGGTAAATTTGTTTCATGAAAGATTTACCGAGTCTTGTGTAACCTGTTGAGTGATTGAGAAGCGAGCAATGCAAGAGGTGTCATACCCTAGATGTCACTTGGGTGGTGTTGACTTTGGTGGGTATTTTAGGAGCTGCCAGTATTTGTTCATATTAGATAAAAACACAAGAACAGCAGATAAATGCAGAAATGCATGCTTAATTTGTGCAATAAGTATATTTTAAAATTCATGTTCTCCTTGCTGGGTTTGCTCACACATGCCCAGTGAACTGATGACTGGAAGAGTTTGGTTCTGGCATCCTGCAGACTCTTCATGGCAATTGTGGGCTTGCTAGTTCTGCCCAGAATGAGATATTTGAGAGAGGGAAAAACTGGAGGAAGTTGTGGAGGGAAATGTAAGCATCAGCCAACCTTCAACAGAGAATTTAGGCTGGATCACTGCTCTTGAGCTCTGGTGGAGCCAAGCCTTGGGAGAGGATCTTGTGTTGGCACCATGTGTGCTCTGAAGAGGATGTTGGGATGTGGGTTTTCCAAATCTGTCCTGCATTTCTCTCTTCACCTGTGTCCTCCCAAGTGCCTCCACATCATTACGTATAGGTGTGATGCTTAACTGGCTTTTGACCAACGTGTGACTCTGAGTAGAAGCATTCTATTATAAAAGGGGAGTTTTCATTGTGCTAGCTGGTATTTCACTATTGCCTTGTATGGATTTAAATATTCATTTTTCTAGACAGAACCAGATGAGGTGAGGCCAAATCAATCCCAAAGAAGGGAGAATGGACACTTACTCAGCCCCACCAGCCTCCCAAAGCTGAGCAAACCAAACTACTGGAGTTAGGCTGCTGCCAGTGCTGGAGCACTGTGAACTCGTTTCTTTTCCTCCTTTTTCTTCTTGACTAATAGATTTGTGTGAGTTGGAGTAATTGAGGAAGCTGTTTTTCCCAGTGGTTGTTGTCACCTAAATAGATCTGCTACCACGGGTTAAGCAATGACAAATGTCAGACGAGTTACAGGTGTATGAACTGCATGTCAAGGATGGCAGGGTTAATGAATAACAGGGCAAACCTCTGGACATTGTGGAATATCTCCCCAGGGATATGCTGGCTCTCTGTGGAAGGAAGAATGCTTATGTGGCATCAACCAGTCGATGTAAAACTGATGGCTGAAAGTCCTTCAGAGTGTGGATACTCTCCTGAGAGAGGATGATTTGGGCCACACCTTCTGGGTGGATTGAAATCTTTCGTGTTCTTCTGCAGATTAACACAACATTTTGGTGGCAATCACAGCATCTCTTTAGCCAGAGAAGTAGTATTAAGAAGTGTTTCATGTATTTTTGGGCAGTTTAAAGTGGGAAACCAAGACAAGAGTTGCCAGCTCCACCAGCCTATGGAGATCAGGCTCTGTGCTTTGATAAGTCGTTTCATATTCTAATATTCAGGGTTGGATATTGCTCTCCGTTACAAAGGTGGTAGTCCCTGTAGGTTCAGTTGGTTGTGGCTGAGTAGCTGTGAGTAGGTTTGTAAGTTTATAATCCTACCAGGGAGCAGAAACTGGGGCCTTGTAAGATCAGGTTGTTTTGGTTCTATGCAGTGTGTCACCAAGCCATGGGAGGGTTCATCATGATCTGCAATAGTTAATATAAAACTAGATTAACAGATCAGAGCTGATGAGTATCTTTTCTCCTCCTGGTACTCACAACCAATCAGAAATGCAGTATTGCCGGGGTTAATTTCGTTAAGGGCTAATGAGAATGGAGCTTTCGACTTAATCATAGCCTAGACAGGTGTTTACTTTTCCTTGACAGGTTTGATTGACAAGGAGTCGTAAACCTATTAGGGAGATATTTGCATATGCAAGGGAACAGGCTTTGGATAGTTGATATCTAATTGCTGGATTTGTTATCTGAAAATGTTTGCCACACATCTATTGTTTCTGGGATGATAAGAGACACAAAGAACTGGTAGAGGCTAGGCAGAGCGTTTTGCTCGGGGTCTGGAGAAACCTTAAGGCAGGGACGGGTCAGTGTTTTATCTAGACCAGAGCAAGCTCCTGCTTGTACTATGAAGGCAGAATGCTTTTCCTGATTCCCTGCTTGCTCAAACAGGGCTAGGCCTGAGCATTTGGAAGATTTTGAGTAGTATTTTGTGATAGTGATGTATACAGGATTATTCCTGTCATTGGAAGCTCATTGGAAACACCAGACTGCTCCTTCTTTGCAATTAGTAACGTAGCCTCAGGATATTTAATTTGAAGTTCAGTTCAGGGTTCTTCTCCCTGTGAGTACTGTTGAGAGGAGGATTGTAGATTCACAGGGATGGGAATCTGTCCCTTTTCCCCATGTTTTACCATTAATCCCAAGGAAGAAAACAGCAAGGTGCTACTCAAAAGTAGTCACAGCACTAGAACTGTGTTTTTATAATAATTGTTACTATGTATTGAGCGTTTCCATGGGAGGAAAAAAAA
>VZTO01022787.1:109035-146951 GCA_013400615.1 Syrrhaptes paradoxus | reverse complement strand
TGCTCTGAAGAGGATGTTGGGATGTGGGTTTTCCAAATCTGTCCTGCATTTCTCTCTTCACCTGTGTCCTCCCAAGTGCCTCCACATCATTATGTATAGGTGTGATGCTTAACTGGCTTTTGACCAACGTGTGACTCTGAGTAGAAGCATTCTATTATAAAAGGGGAGTTTTCATTATGCTAGCTGGTATTTTACTATTGCCTTGTATGGATTTAAATATTCATTTTTCTAGACAGAACCAGATGAGGTGAGGCCAAATCAATCCCAAAGAAGGGAGAATGGACACTTACTCAGCCCCACCAGCCTCCCAAAGCTGAGCAAACCAAACTACTGGAGTTAGGCTGCTGCCAGTGCTGGAGCACTGTGAACTCGTTTCTTTTCCTCCTTTTTCTTCTTGACTAATAGATTTGTGCGAGTTGGAGTAATTGAGGAAGCTGTTTTTCCCAGTGGTTGTTGTCACCTAAATAGATCTGCTACCACGGGTTAAGCAATGACAAATGTCAGACGAGTTACAGGTGTATGAACTGCATGTCAAGGATGGCAGGGTTAATGAATAACAGGGCAAACCTCTGGACATTGTGGAATATCTCCCCAGGGATATACTGTCTCTCTGTGGAAGGAAGAACGCTTGTTTGGCATCAACCAGTCGACGTAAAACTGATGGCTGAAAGTCCTTCAGAGTGTGGATACTTTCCTGAGAGAGGATGATTTGGGCCACACCTTCTGGGTGGATTGAAATCTTTTGTGTTCTTCTGCAGATTAACACAACATTTTGGTGGCAATCACAGCATCTCTTTAGCCAGAGAAGTAGTATTAAGAAGTGTTTCATGTATTTTTGGGCAGTTTAAAGTGGGAAACCAAGACAAGAGTTGCCAGCTCCACCAGCCTATGGAGATCAGGCTCTGTGCTTTGATAAGTCGTTTCATATTCTAATATTCAGGGTTGGATATTGCTCTCCGTTACAAAGGTGGTAGTCCCTGTAGGTTCAGTTGGTTGTGGCTGAGTAGCTGTGAGTAGGTTTGTAAGTTTATAATCCTACCAGGGAGCAGAAACTGGGGCCTTGTAAGATCAGGTTGTTTTGGCTCTATGCAGTGTGTCACCAAGCCATGGGAGGGTTCATCATGATCTGCAATAGTTAATATAAAACTAGATTAACAGATCAGAGCTGATGAGTATCTTTTCTCCTCCTGGTACTCACAACCAATCAGAAATGCAGTATTGCCGGGGTTAATTTCGTTAAGGGCTAATGAGAATGGAGCTTTCGACTTAATCATAGCCTAGACAGGTGTTTACTTTTCCTTGACAGGTTTGATTGACAAGGAGTCGTAAACCTATTAGGGAGATATTTGCATATGCAAGGGAACAGGCTTTGGATAGTTGATATCTAATTGCTGGATTTGTTATCTGAAAATGTTTGCCACACATCTATTGTTTCTGGGATGATAAGAGACACAAAGAACTGGTAGAGGCTAGGCAGAGCGTTTTGCTCGGGGTCTGGAGAAACCTTAAGGCAGGGACGGGTCAGTGTTTTATCTAGACCAGAGCAAGCTCCTGCTTGTACTATGAAGGCAGAATGCTTTTCCTGATTCCCTGCTTGCTCAAACAGGGCTAGGCCTGAGCATTTGGAAGATTTTGAGTAGTATTTTGTGCTACTGATGTATACAGGATTATTCCTGTCATTGGAAGCTCATTGGAAACACCAGACTGCTCCTTCTTTGCAATTAGTAACGTAGCCTCAGGATATTTAATTTGAAGTTCAGTTCAGGGCTCTTCTCCCTGTGAGTACTGTTGAGAGGAGGATTGTAGATTCACAGGGATGGGAATCTGTCCCTTTTCCCCATGTTTTACCATTAATCCCAAGGAAGAAAACAGCAAGGTGCTACTCAAAAGTAGTCACAGCACTAGACCTGTGTTTTTATAATAATTGTTACTACGTATTGAGCGTTTCCATGGCAGGAAAAAAAAAAGACACCAGAACTGCTCAGCATAGGCAGAGTTCCTCTTCCAGATATCGTTGGGAGAAAAAGCTTGTCTTTCTGAAGACCACAGACTAGCTAAGTGGAGTTTGAGGCTTATTTTTCTTTCATCCTAGAAAATCCAATAAATCCAGTAAATTCTTTCAGTGTGGTCTTCCAAGAGTTTTTCAACTTCGTCTGACTCACAGATTATTTGAGTGCCATTATAGACTAGAGGTCAAGCAAGTTAATTCCCAGAACAGTATGCTGCCCTGTTTTCAAACTGTGTTAATCAGGGTTTTGAGTCAAAGCGTGGTAGCTTGCTTAGTGAAATTATTTTCCTGTTCGAAAATTACAAATAGGCTCTGACTATTCGTATTGGCTTCAGTCCCTGGAGTGTTCGCATCACATGTGGAGCATAACCCCAGGGGATGTATTCGCTGTGGATCAGGGCACCCCTGGGGATTCATTTCCCAGCTCCCAAGATTGAACTTGTGAAAACAGGCTGAAACCTTATTTAAAAAAAAAAGAAAGGAAATAAATTGTTATTGGCTGCATTTAAACCTCCATCAGGATGGAGGGAGGGCTGCATGGAGCCCATCCGAGCTGTAAAGTGAATGTCCTTTCCCAAAGGAGCCGTTTGGTGTGGTTATTTGGTTACCTCTCCCCCTCACCTTTTTGTAATTGACTCTTGTTTACTTTTTCCTCCTCCTTTTCCGAAGTTTATTACCGCTGTTTAGGCAGAGGAAATGAATTAACATAATTTACTGGTTTTTAGAACAAGACACATTCCCTGCATGTATGTATCCACACGCTCCCAGTCACCCTCCCAGTGCTGTGCCGAGGAGCGTGTTTACAGAGTCTGGGTCCATTTAGGGAGAACAATACCCTGATTATGGAGGGCAGCCTTTTATTCCCAGAAACTAGAAGGAACCATTCGCTTCGAGGAGCTACTGCCCCTTGAAGGTATAGGCAGCACTAGCTGCTGAAAATGAGGAATAAATCTGCTGTGGACACAAACCAGAAGCATTGTTCTCTGCGGAAGCTGATTTAGGGGTAGGGGTGAGAAATGGTCTTGGGACAAACCAAGTGCCAAGTTTACGATCTACCAGTGTGCAAAGAGGTGTTGTGACTTCCAATTTAATTTCCAAGTAGTAGCTTTGAGACTTCAGGGGGAATTATATGGTGCTCCCTGAGCTGACAAGGTGCTGGGGAGGCTGAGTGGGAAGAAGACGGTAACCACGCCTCCAAGTGTTTTTGGATGGGCTGAGTTGGGTTGAAAGGTGCCGTTATGTACGAAATGCCGGTCATTTCTAATTGCGGTCATGCACCTGTGCCTGGTAGATAATGCTGGAGCCAGGTTGTATGGAGCATTTGCTTCACGTGATGTTGGGAAAGGTCAAGCACTTGATTTCTGTCCTGCTGAGTTGGGTCATTAGCAGCACAAGTAGGACCCCCCTTCCTTTGCCTGATTACAGCCATTTGAATCCTGGCAGTAAATGCTCCTCAGGTGTGATCTCATGGCAGCTGAAGATGACTGAACTTGACCCCACCACTGTCCTATCCTTGTCCGGCTCTGCTCCCAGCCTTGTAGCTCCCTTGTGCCAGTGTGAGAGCTCTTCTGACCTTGCTGTTGGGTGTTTTGGGGAGCTAGCCTGGGCAGGGAGCCAACCTGGAAAAAAATGTGATGAACTAAATTGTTAAAGCAGCCTGGCCTTTGCTCCTGGGATATCGCAGTGTGACTGCAGGCATCAAGCCCTTTCCATTCCCACTTGTGGCAGGAAGGCTTAGTGCTTTGGAGGACATGGCATTTATGTGGACATTTATAAAATGACTCTTTGGGAATGTAAAATGCAGTAGAGTCTACACTGCAGAATGTAGCATTGCCTTCGGGCAGTGGATGTGAAGACTGGAAAAATCAGATTTGGATCCTGGGTCTTCCCTCATTGGATCCTGTTGGAAAAAGTACATATTACCCTGATAGAAACTTCTCATCCAGAAGTGGTTTGGGCCGTTCTGGACAGGCAGTAATTGTCCCCTGTTGATTTTTGCTCTTGGCTCATCTCAGTCAGAAGGTAGTGCATCTGACCCTTCTGCACTGGGAGATTCCAGATTTCACACTCTATCATGACAATTTTCAGTTTGTCTCAGTCTTCCCTTGAAATCTAGAGTGCTTTAGAGAGGAATGGGAATCTTCCTTCATCCTCTGCTTTCAGCTTCTGAGGGAGAAGGATCATTTGGGGAGCTGGGAAATGGCAAATTAATGCTGTCAGCCTTTGCTGGCCCTCCTACAGCACTGGAGGAAAGAGCTGCCCCGGCAGGAGAACAGCCAGCAGCGAAGGTGGGCTGCAACCAATGCTGCTGGTGACCAAGTTCCCTCTGGTCCAGGCTTCAACCCTGGCCGAGTTCCCCCCCCGACCAACCTTGGCTTTGTTTCTGCATGGACTTCTGCCTACTGACGCTGCTTCAGGGGCTTGCAAAAACAAGGCAGAGAAAACTTCTGCAAAATACTCCCCGTGGGTGAAAATATTTTTCCAAGGGAACAGAGCCAGTAGGTTAAACAGGAGAAGCTGCGGGGCTGCATTAACAGTGCTTTTGGGGGTTTTCTGGAGGGGGGGTGTGATGTTTATGTTTGCCTATGAGACGTGGCAGGTGAATTTTGTCTGGGGATGATTGATCCATGTCTGATGTGACCAACCATGACCCTGCACCCTGGAGAAACAGTGGCTTTTGCTTGCCCGTTGATCCAGTTTTTTGTAGAGAGGAGAAGATTCTTGTGCGTGTCCCTGTACCCATGGAAAGACTGCCGAGGTTACTCTGTGTTGGAAGATTCAATTCTGGTACATTCAAGAAAATCAGAACTTGGTACTAAGTAATTTTAACTACCTCAAGGTGGCAGGGGTGTGGGGTTTTTTTAATATCCCTTAAAATCTGCCAGATCTTCTCAGGCCTGGACGATGTGAGAGGGGCAAGTGCCAGTTTCCATCCTGGCTCATGGACCGCAGTGAGGGCAAGAACGGAGCAATAAGAACCTCTTCAGAGTCCATCCCTGCATCTGTGTCGCCACGATGGCTTTCTGCTGAAAGCATGAGGGTGTGCGGTGATCTGTGGAAAAATGTGAATCTTGGCAGCAGTCCCTGATTCAAAATATCTGGGAAACACTGAACCGGGAGGTTGAAAATACATCTTTGGGGTTTCTTTCTCCAAAAGGAAAAACAACCTTGAACTTCCACTGAGACAAGTGTTTGAAAGAAAATAGATGCAATGCAGAACTAAAAAGGAACAGCTTAGTTATCAGACACTAATTGAAATAACAGAAGGGAACAAGCCTGAAGCAATTTCAATAGTTTCTTGATTTGGATTTTTTTTTTGTTCAGGTACTTAAAAGCGCTTTCCCTTTTACCTCTGCAAGAGTAATGCAGATGCTCCACTAAATGCAAAAAAAACCCAACCAGCAAACCCAGTAACTTGTCTGAGGGAGGTGAAAAATGCCGCAGAGTGATTGAATGAGCTTACTGCTGTAAGTATCCCAACCTGCCAACCGGAGCAGGGCCTTCTGTCTGTGGCATGTGGTGGAGGGTATTTTGCTACAAGACAGATATTAAGGCAGAGCTGGAGGAGGACTACAACATCTCAAATATTTAATATTGCTCTTGGAGAGCAGGTCAGCAACCGAGCAATGCTTTTGGTTGATACAATGAACACAGTGTAAGGCAAAGTTGTTGTTATAGCTGGTATGATTTTTTTTTTTTTTTTATATTGGGGTTAGTGCCTGGAAATCCTAATTGTACCAAAGCCCTGTTGCTTTTTTAAGGGCTGTCAAACCCAGAATGAAAGACAGACAGCTGCAGGGTACTAACAGCTCTTTGTATGCAGACTTTGTTTTATTCTGACAGTTTCCCTCCGAAAACCAGATCCATCACTCAGACAAGTTTTATTTTACCTGTGTAAACCTGAGAAAGGTGAGATCCTGTAGTTACCTACAGCACTCCGTGCAAAGCAGATGTTGCCCTGATAAGGATTTCTCACTGGTGCTGCAATACAGACCCGTGCAACCGATAATCTTGTGCCCAAACCCTGGGCAAATGCCCAAGGTGAAGCAGGTGCAAAGGTATAATTCGTGTCCAGGCTGAAGGGCTTGTGCTGCACAGGCAATGTGGTTCGTAGGCATTAATCACAAGCTCAGTCCTCCCCTCTCCGCTGGGTACAAACTTCATTGTTGACTGTAGGGAGAGCTGGACATTACGCCAAGTTTATTTTTGATGGAAACAACCATCAAAAGTTCTCAAATGGAAAAAAAATAGAGAAATTATTACTATTATTATTATTATTACTATCATTATTATGAAGGTATTTTCACGCATGCTAACAACAAGGTCTGCCTTCCTCCAAGTGCCTCTCCACATCCTTCTGGAGCCCACCAAGGGTTTCTGTTCCCTCCTGGAAAAGTGCAAAGAAAAGCCAACCTAAAATCTTGGGGAGGGAAAGAGAGTTGAGAAAGGCAAATTTTCACATTGGCACAGAAAAAGAGGTTCTTCCAAAAGATTTTGTTTTGCTTGGAAAGGCTTTTGGTGGTTCTTGAAAGGGCATTCCAGTGGAAAAGAGCCAAGCAGCCCTAGGCAGAACCAACACCCTCAATTGAGAGAGATTTTTCAAACAGCAATACTGTTAAGAAGTAATTAATGTCAAATAAAACAAGGAAAATAGTGTGTGGCACACATCTATTTGAATTCATCCCAGTTTGAATCCACTGAAACCCATGTAGTGTGGCACTGGAGGCACGCAAGGGGAAGTACAGACCTGAGTATTTCAATTAACTTTTGCAACTAGACAAGCTTCTGATCTCGGACACCATTTTTTACCAAGCCTTTAAGCACATGCTTACTTTTAAGCACAGGATTGCTTGTATTCAAAGAAACAATTACTGAGGCCCCTTTACACGGTATGTTACGCTTATTTGAAACAGGGAGGACCTCGGCATAGGCTGAAGTGGTAGCAATTATTTCACAAGGATTCTGACACAGGGTTTTTTCCCCTTAAAATTATTTTCCTGGGCTCATGGAAATTGTGAAATAACTCAGCTTTCAGTTGAAGAAGAGAGAAACTAACCCATGAGATTTCAGCCTTGAAGATTTTGAAGGATAGATAGAAAATGTGAGTTGCGTGCGGCAACCTTGTTGTCTGGCTTAGATACCAGAAGGAAAATAAAGAAAAGAGCCGAAGCAAGTTTTTCATGACTCCTCTCAGCTACTCCCGTTATCCTGGAGCTTGCTTCATGAATTTTGGGAGCTTGGGCTAGTCAGTGCCCCTAAGAGTGCTGTCACTTCAGGGCCTGAGCCCAGTTGCATGGATGCCCTCCACACTTGCTGTTCCCCTTGCTTTGTCCTTCTGCCTCCCCTGAAATGCTATCTTGAAAAAAACTTGAAAATAAAAAAAGAAAAGAAAAAAGGACATTTTTGGGGGCCCAGCTGTGTCACTTCAATTTTTGCTAGCTGTTGAGGAAGATTTGTGAGGACTCTCTGAGGGGGAAAGGGTCGGGTCAGAGGTAGAAAGCTGCTCACCCTCTACCAGAGGCATTTATAAGGCCAGAGCAGCTCCCTGGGGAGTGTCCGTCTGTCCGTCCTTCCCTCTGGGGTTGACAAGAGGCAGATGGCCTCCTCCAGCTGTTCCCTCTGCCACGTTACAAATGAGATGCCGAAAAGCAGCCCTTGGCCTTGAGACAGCTCTTCTCTCTCTACCTTGTTCTACCCATCAATTAATGTCAAGAAAAGGTGTTTTATAACTATTTTATAACTTTTCCAAGAGCGGGACCCTCACGCCCTTGCGAAGGGAAAGTCCAACTCCTGTGCAGGGTGGCTGCCAAAATCCGTGTGTGGTGAGTTAGGTGTGAGAGCAAACAGGACTTTTGCTTTTTTGTGGGGGAAAAAAAAAAAAAAAAGCTCCTTAACATTCAAATTCTTCCATGGGGAGTTTGTCCAAAAAGAGCATCTTGGTTACAATTGAGGCTGGGGAACAAAGCCCATCTTTATTTTTCCCCATCAGGACAGTGGTACCTAATGCCAGTGTTGGATGTGATCTGTCTTCTTCCATGTTTGACGGACTTTGAAACCAAGAGCTGGTGGCTTTGCCTGCACTCCGTCAGTCCCTAACGCGAGCAAGTGGCATTCTGAGTAATTGTTCACCCTTGTAGCTCTTGGCCTGTGTAATGGGTGTGAAGTGTGAGGAGTGAATGATGAAAAAAATTAAAAATCATACATGGCAGTGTATTTCCTGGCAGAGAACAGCGAGATGATGGCAGAGGCTTTCAGGCCGTCTCTTTCCCGCTCACCCTCTCCCCTTGTACCAACTTCCAGCAATTCGGCTGTGTGTTTTCTTAGGAACCAGATTCCATCCAAAGGCTACTGAATTTTTTGTAAACGCCGGTTTCTGTCGGAGCTGATAAGGCAGCAGCCAGTCTGCAAAGATAACGCAGGGTACTGAGGCTTCTTGGTTTTGTCTTTATTTGGATTTTTTTTTAGCAAGTATTTGACACATGCTGAGAGCTATCTGGAGACTTTGGGTTTAGTGGGTCATGTCATGTCCCCCCCTCCCCTTCTCTTTGTTTTCAGCCCTGAAATGCTTTTATGGTGATTTGGGAAAGGAAAAAACCCAGGTGCTAATGGAGCTGGTGAATTAGCAGTGTTTACTGAAGGGAGCGGGGAAGGTGGGCAGCCAGGGCTGGATGCTGCGGGTGGCTCTGGGCTCTGCTCTTTTGATGGCTCCAGGTGGAAAATATTCCCCCCAACCAGGGTTTAAAGGGGCTGAGGATCAACATAGAGTCACCCTAAATGCCCGGTCGCTGGCAAAAATGTATCATGATGTAGGAAATCTTGTGATAAATTGTCTTTTCCATCCTTCCCCCTACTCCGGCTCACCTTCTCCAGAAGCATTATCCCTGTTCGGGCTGATGGTTTGTGTTAACCTGCGAGGGAGTGTTTACACTTGGCTTATGTTAACCAGAAAGGAAACTTTTCCAGCCCAAAATTGATTTACCTGCTGATGCTAATGACTTCACTGTAGGGAGCCTGGTGAGCAAGGCAGATGTGGATAGAAGATGTAGCCCATGCCCTTACACAAAGATGTCTTCTCTTGCCCTTGGAATGCAAGATTAGGATCCATTTTCACCCCGAGTAAGCCCTTAGTGGCATAAGTTGTCCCCTTGTGCTCCCATCTTTACAGTGATGCTGTGCATCCCCAGCTTGCCCTCTGTCTGATGTAACTCTGTGGATGGTTGCATTGTGGGATGGATTAGGACAGAGATCTAGCTGTAAATCCCACAAAAAAAAATAGAAGAGAAAGAAAGAAAGAAAGTCATGGCACAGTGTACAGCACTGGATTTCATATACCTGGTTGTTGCATGTGGCACCTCTCAGGTGGTTTGTACAAAGCGTGCTGCTATTTACTGATATTTAATATGTGCTGTTTTCTTGGTGGTGTTTCGCCATGGCTGGAATTATGACGTCAAGTACCAAGTCCCATTTTCAAATTTCAAATTTCAAAGCAATTTGTGAGCATGCTTTAGTTAAGCTTCAGAGCACTGCTTGCAGGAACATCCTTTATGCCTACAGCGCCAGGCAGGCAACTTCATACGGAGGTTCAGGAGCAGTATGGGAACACAGTGTTTTTGTTAGGCGCTTCTGCCCAGCAAATCTTTCTTGCTCTTTAATATAACCTGTTGCATGTGAAATTAATTTCAAACATGCGTTTTCTCACAAAGTAGCGTTCTTTGCACCAGAAATCCATAACAGTAGAAGAAACCACCGCCAGATGTCTATATTTATAGAAAACTGGCACGTTCTGTCTGGCGATGACAGAATATTTCAGTGTATTTATGAAGTGCTCATGTTTTTAGAAATATAGAAATCCAGTCAATATCAGCAGAACTATTCATCAGACATCTTGCTTTTTCTTATTTTAACCAACAGAACATGTTTCTTTAGTTACCAAAAAACCCCTCTACTTTCCCTACCCCTCTGTCGCCGCTCTATTTTTTTTTCCAGCTTCACAAACATCTTTATTTAAGAGGGGCATCTCTGGATTTAAAACAAACATTATTAGAATCTCATGCAACATTGACTATATACTTCTTTGTCAGGCATTTTTAGTTGAGAGACAACCGTTCATAAAGAACAATTTCCACTCCAGGAGGGGATCCTGCGATGTTTTTCAGTTTTCAGAAAAAGTTTTTTTTTTTTTTTTTTTTGCTAAGATGCCCCTCATTTAGGTTATTACCATGCAATGGGTCTCACAGTTGGACCTGATTGCACTGGGAGTTAAATTTGGATCAAGTCGGGGTGTTGGAGGGTGCAGGAGCCCCGGCACGGCTGGTGGTTGAAGTGTGAAGCCCATCAGAAATGGTGTCCTCAAGACAGTTCAGTTCTATTCCAAACTTTCTGTGCTAACAGCTAAATTGAGCCACTCAATGCCCCAGTGTCAAGTTTTTTGCTTGTATACCTGATGTAGACATTGGAGAGCTTTCACAATTAAAATTTGCAGAGATCTCGGCAGCTCTTTGCCAGAAGGTGCTGTTAGAGGGCAGGGATGCATAGCTGGCAGTACATAAATTTAAGGGATTTAAATAGGTGCCCTCACGTATTATGGTAACAAATGAGGCGCTGTACAGAAACCTAAGCGAGGGGGGCTCCTTGTGGGGTTTGCTATTGGAACACAATTGCTAATCTGTGCCATCTACAAATCACGTTAATTGGGTTTGCTCAGGCTTTGCTCACACGATTGCTAAGCACAGTAGCTCGAAGGCAATGGGGGTTTGGCCTCCCGGTCTTTGCAGCATATTTGTTTTTACAGAAAATGCCTTTGATATATGTAAGTTATATTTCCGTGCATTACAAATGATAGATTCCTCCTCCATATCCTGTGACAGCCTTCCCTGGAGACAGACAGTCTGTGTTGTTTTAGGGAGATGAAGAAAGATTAACGGGAAAGGTTTTGTTAGTGTTTGCAAAGACTTCCAGCAAAAGGGAAAGGTTTGGACTGAGGATTAAGAGAGAATGAAAAAGCATTTCTGAAAACTACCGCTTGCACATGGGCCTCCCGTCACTGGCTCCCATCTCAAGTGAGCAGCAGCCTGCAAGGAGCACCAGGACAGCCCCGATGAACTCTGGGGCTGTGGGTTTGACATGTATTTGGCTCCCTCCATGTGCTCCTGCTCAGGCAGGACTGATCCTCCCTGCATCTGCAGGTCTACAAATTATTTTCCAAGCCAGCTGTGCTGGTGCATTGACTCTCTGGGTAGCCAAGGAACCTCTGCACCACTGGGGAGTGTGAGAAGGTGGGTACACATGGGGAAGGTGCTCCAGGGGACCCTTTCGTCCTCTCCATAGGGGCTCACCCCACCGGATACAGGAATGCTGTCCTGTGGCATGAAGCCCAGGCACTGCAAGAATTGTTCAGTTTATAGATTAGGTCATCTGTGTGTCAGCGTCTGAGCTGCCCTCAAAGTTGATGGAGATGTTAGTGAGTAGGGCATTGAGGTCTGCTCTCTGCAGACCACAATGGGAGTTCGGCACCTAAATTTAGGTGAGTCCAAGAGCTGACTCCTGGCCATATTTAGGTTCCTGGGATGGTTAATGGTGATGCTGTATATGGTTACTGCTCATCTATCTGCATGCAGTGCCAGTAACTAAAGCCTCTGGGTAATTCACAGGCGTGTCCCCACTGAGGTTTTTTTTCCTGAATTTGAGCCTGAACAGGCTATAGCTCACTCCTCAGCCCAGGTTAGGCCACCCTTACACAGAGACCCCAACTCCTCCCTGCCAGGTGCTGGTGCCTGTGGACACATCACAGTTCACACCATGTAGACAAACACCTGAGGACAGACCAGTGCTATGTTTTGGCCGCTATCAGCAAAGTAGCTGCATCTGGGAGCTTCACACACAGGCTAATTGCTCCTAAGTTTGTAATATTACATGTATTTGAGGGAAGGGATGGGTCTCCTACACCCTGGTGATCAATTTATACCCCAGAGTGGGAAGAAGTAATAGCCCTTGAGGCTTTTTCATCACCACACAGGGAACTAGCATCCCAAGCAGGAGGGCTCAAAGGTCTGACCCGAAACTTTGTGTGGAGTTATCTTTGTGAAAGCATGAACAGGATGTACAGTAAATCAGGCTCAGGCAGTTCTGTTTGCTGAAAACAACATCATTTCACAGTGACCCTGTTTTTTTTTTTTTTTTTTTTAGCATCCTAGCAGAGGGATTGTAGCTGGATCTGGAAGGAGGAGTTGTGGGTGGTGGATCAGGAGCTGGAAGCAAAACTTTCCTCTCTGAGTGCTGCAAATCCTGCTCTTGCTGCCAAGGCTGGTGATGCACAGAGGACTTGGTGGCACTCACCACAACTAGATAGAGGGTCGATACAGCAGCTCCTGCTTCATCTGAACTGGAAAAGGTGGACATGATAGCCTGGAGCCCCACTACCATGAAAGGGAACATCAAATCACGGCAGCAGTTGGAAAAAGCCACCAATAAAAAGTGCTCTGCACAGAGCCTTGATGGTCCCTCCAACAGTATGAAGGAGAGCAGCTCGTCCAGCCCCTGCTATGCTGCAGGGCAGGATTTATTGGGCCCAATCTATTTACCTGCATGGGACTGAGATGCATCATCCCCTAAAAGCACCTTTGCCTCCTGTACAGGGAGGTGAGGGACCCCTCAGGTGTCTACACTGTGTGTGTCTGAAGTTAGAGGTGAAGGAATCCTGATAGGGTCTGGTTTTGAGCATGTCCTGGTGCAAATCAGGAATGGGTTCTTTGAAGTGGAAAAGGAGAGGCTAATTTAAAGCCAATAAATGTGAGTTCACCCTCAGGCTTCAATGAGTGTTAGAAGGATTAATATGCGAGCCAGCCCATTTCCTTACACAGGCAAAACTCCTTATGGCATGAAATTCAGCTCTTTGCAGAAGGCTCAGGTACCTCCAACCCCCTCTCTTAAGGGCTTGCACGGGAGGCCAAAGGTCTATAGGCATTATGCTGCCTGTCTGTCTGCACATGGAGAAGTGTCGTGGTAAATGAATCCATTACCCAGGATTGTTGATTTGACACCTTTCTTCTACGTCTGGAAGAAGCTTCCAGGTCCTAAATCTGTATTATCTTCAGCTCCCTTGGTGTAATTGAGGATTTGGGGATTAGAGGATGGAAGCCAACATCACTGATGCTTTTCTGTATTTTTGGAATGTGAGGGAAGAGGCTGGGGGTGGAAGGGCTCTCGTATGTGCAGTTTATTGGTGTGTCTTTGGTAGAGTTTTATTGCTTTGTTAAAAGATGTTGAGCTGTATGATTTATTAGCACTGCCACGGAGACTGTATTAATGATTGTTTCACATTCCATGAGTGGGTCCTGCCCATGGTAAGGTCAAAACGTAGGGGCATTTGACATAGTACTGCTTTACTTACAATAACAACTGATAACGAGCCTAGAAAATAAGTAAGTCTCTTTGACTGCAGGGTGTGTTATCTCGCAGCAGATATCAACAGAGCCTTCCAGAGAGAACTGTTGACCCTTTGCTGCATGTTGTCAGTTCTCTAAGAAGTGCCATGGCAAATCTACATGCACGCACACATGCATTTGAAAGTGCTTTTACTTGCTCAAGGAACAGCCATCCCAACATATTCCTGGCAAATGCAGTTCTGTCTGCTAACCATGCTGGATCCATGGGGTTTGGTTGGGAATGACCAGTCCCAATTGGCATGAAAAAGAGCTTGTAAACATTTGCTTTCTGAGGGGTATCATAGAATCATCATAGAATCATAGAATGGTTTGGGTTGGAAGGGACCTTAAAGATCAGTATCCTCTAGTAAAAAGTCACCATGGCTACTTGGTGCCTTCTGGAGTGATGGGTCAAGACCCCCAGCCAGGGCTGGTTAGACTCAGATTCACACCCAAAGTGGTTTGTGGTTCTTTGACTATTTCTGCTGCACACTCAGAGTTCTCTAAAAAAGCATGAGTGTTTTTTGACTTCAACTTTCACATTGATGTGATTTTGCAGCAGCTGAAGCTTTAAGAAAATCAGTGATTATTGCAATTCTCTTAATAATAAAAAAGTAGTATCTCTTGGGTAGAGACCTCCATTAGGGGTGATTGCCATCCCGCATGGTAGACCAGTTCCCTATGTCTGCATTTGACCGTGGAGATTGGGTTAGGCTAGCTTGGAGCGACAGGCTGTCCGTGGTCAGCCTTGCCTTCGCAACATCTGTACTGGTGGAGATAAGACAGCAATCACATCCTCTGCTAGCTCTCCCCTGTTTCCAAAGTGGATTTTACAGTGTTTTGTTAATTTTTGACAGGCTACTACTGGCCAAGCAGAGGCATTCCTTGTCTGTTATTCATGGGGAGAAATGCTTGATTAGGGCTCCTCTTCCTGGAGACATCAGTGAAGCTGATGCCCTGGATCCTCTTCTGCAGATAAGATTAAGAGCATTGAAACCGGCACGCTTCTGGCAGCGGTTTTGACTGGCTTAAGGTGGTAATTGCAGAGAGGCCATTTTCAATGATGACGAGATATTTTTCAAAAGTTTTCCCCTATCATTTGCCAAGCACTGATCGCTGGTGTGTGCTGGGGCAGAGAACTCACCTAACTGAGATGGGTTTGTGTTTTTTTTTTCCCGTTATTGCTTTTGCTGGCAGTGGTTGTGAGGGTTGCTGCTGCGAAGGGAATGAGTCACTCATTTGTTTGAAGCAGTGAAGAAAGGTTCTGCGTGTTCCCATTGATATGAAACATGAAGCTGTGATGTTGGTGGTTTCCTTTTCTCTCACTTTCAGTGTATTTGGTTTTCATATCAAGGAGGTCAGGAATTCATGTTTGCTGCCTTTGAGGAAGCAAATCCTGTAGGAATCCTGTAGTCTTCAGCTCTTTTTGGCTGCCCATCCTGAACTGCTCTCACTGTCCGCTTTGTGGGGAACCTGCTTGAACTTTCAGCCTCATGGGTCAGTTTTTCATCACTTATTTTTATTAAAGTCACTGACCAGTGCAACCCTGGAAAGCAGCCAGGCTTTATTTCTTGGCTTTACAGTTTGAAGGATGTGAAGATTGGTGGGTACCAGTAGAGGAGTTGGCCTGTCCTGCCTGGCACAGAGCTGGGAACTTCATCTGCTTAGTGTCTTATGGGGCAACAAACTTGTGTTTTATTAAACCCATTCTGGCATCTCTCTACATGATAATTTCCCTGTAAGCAAGTGAAGGATAAAGAGGAGTACCTGTCATCTGGGAAAATTTTCTTTCAATAATGAGGACACCTAATTTCCCAATTTTTTTCTTAACAAATCCCACTGATTTTAGCCCAGTAGGTTTTGCCTCTTTAGGGTCTCTTACTTTGCAAAATGTCAAAGTGATTCCTCTGGTGTAGGACTGGTCCATGAGAAAGCTGCTTTTCCTGCCTCCTCGGTGATGTGACAGGCTGCATTCTCTGTTTCACTCCCCACAGGTGGATTTTTTGCAGATAGAATAGTCACTTAGGGACATACGTGTGCATATTTGAAATAAGATATAAACCCCAGCTACTGTCTTGTAAGTGCTTCTGTTGGCTGCTGGTCCTGCTAAAAGCTGGAACAGCAGATTTCACTCTCCAAGTAAAATCTGACCCCCAAGGGGCACACATCTACCTGACATCAGCAGCACCCCGTGGTCCCCCATCATTTTTACTTTCATTGGGTCTGTAATTGAGAAAAGCAAAACCATCCCATCCTTACCCCCACAAAGACCATATGTGGAACTGACTCTCTGGCTGATGCAAACCCAGCTTTTTAAGGCAGAAAATGTGTCTGAAAATAGGCTGAAAGTGATGTAAAAGCCGGGTTCTTCAAAGAAAAACACCAGCACATTTTGTCCTTGTGATTCTGGAAGGGATTTTTATCTTGTGCAAAATGTGTTTCCCCCTCAACCCCCTCCCCTCACGCGGAGCTCTAAGTCCGCTTTTGTTAAGCCGGTGTCGCGGAGCTAAATCCTGGAAACGTAATTTATTCAAAGTGTTCTGCACACATGTAAATGGGCAAAACTTATTGACAGCTGAGTTAAAGTATCTCTTTCTTCTGCGTAACAAGGCACTTTTGCTGAATCTTTCAACCGCTGGCTTTGTTCCTCAGAGGATGAAAAGAGCTTAAGGGGAAGAGACAGGCAGGCAGGGAAAATGCCTCTGGTGTGTGTTGTGCGGCTGCACACACAAATCTGCACACAGGCAGTACGGTAGCACCTCTCTCCATGTGTACGTCCCCGTTGCGTTGGAAGGTGTACATATGGCACACAAATCTGGGCATATAACTGATACAAGAAGAGCTGCTGTAGCTGCATGAGTGGGCACAGTGTCTGTGTACGTGGTCCCTTGAAAAGCTCCAAGTTACCTTTAATTGTAAAATAACCGTCCCCGAAAGGATCTTGGTATTTGTGTATTAAATTCCAAGCACACAGCAAATTTCGCTGAACTTTCTGCTGTTTAAGCACTCCTCTTTCCTCCTCCATACGAGGCCTTGAATTAGCTAATTAAAATCTAGTGGACAGAGAGAGAATGGTTTGCTATGTAGTGAACTCACCAGATTTCTGAGGTCATTGCTGGTACAGAGTTCCCTCACTCTGTCCCATGAAAAGATTTTTAAGTATTCATTGGAAATCTCCCATGGATTTAACTTCTTCCTTTGTTTTGCTTTGCAGTAAAAGCTTGATTGAAAGTGGCTGTGGCAGCAGTAATGCCTGGCTGAGTTTGGAGAAAACAAGCTCTAGACCCATTTAGACATTTCATTTGAAAGCAGCTTCCATTATCTCCTATTAGGGGCTGTGGTTAGTAAGTAGCAGGGTGAATGTGTGTGTGTGTGTTCATCCATTATGACTTCTTTATCATTTTTATATTTTTAATCACTAGTTTTTTGGAAGAGGTGGGATTTTTATTTTTTTTTAATATAGGTAGCTAATGTCTGATAAACCTGAATCCATTTTTCTAGGGATAGACTTTGATGGAGGGTCCTAGCATTATTAAGCCAGTTGATTCCAGAATCAAAATACAATTTATTCTTCTTTGTCCATCCATCTTTTATGATTTCTTCAGCATCCCATGAAAGGAAACTGAAGAAAATTTTGGATTTTTTCCCCCTCTTGCACTTTTTTTTTTGGGAGATAAAGTTTTTAAAACTAAAACTACATGCTGCAATTTAAGGTAATTTTTTGTAACTTGATCAAAGCTACCTCATATTTTATTAAATATTTTGTTTTCTGAGCCTCAGCACAGATGTCACTCTGAGGAGAGGATCAGTTCTGCCTGGGCTCTTGCACCGCAGCCCCACTGACTTCAGTGGTACTGGATGAAGATTTTGACTTTTTGAACAAAAATGGCTCAGTAGGAGTAGAATAGATCAATACGTGAAATGGAATACTTACTTATTTAAGGACACGGCTGGAAATGTTTTGTCTTAACCCCAGAGCAGGTAGGACACATGGAGGCAGTACCAGCTTCTGCAGCGTATCTCCAGCAGGGAAATTCTGCCTTAGCAGCTCTTGCCTGAAGCGTGCTCTCTGCATTGGGACAAAGAACTATTTGTCAGCAGAGGCTGTTTCATATAAAAATCATCTTTTTGGGTGAGTTTCATTTTGGAGGCCCTTCTTTCCCCATGTCCTGTCCTGCTGCTGGCTGCCTGCTGCCTTCTCACACTCCTTGACTGCACTGGGCCAGTTGAACTCGTAACAGCTTGGGTTGCTTGGTTTCACCTTTGCAATTTGAGCCCAAGTTTGGAAGAGCTCAGGTTTAGGTCTTTGAGTTCTTCATGGAAGTGAGAGGTCTGATTCTGTGGTACCTTGTGCTTTATTTTTGTTGGGCTGATGATAGGAAAGTGCCACTTGTTCTTCAGATTGATAGGAGGAAACAGCTCCTAAAAATACCCTTTTTGTGAGGGTTTTCCCTGGCTGCTGGAGAGATTTCAGGAAGGCTCGGTGCTAGGACAAACCAAAATGTGGGGGGAAATGCAATCAGCCTGCACTCCGCTTCCAGAGTCTTTCCAAGGTGGTGGGGAGGAGTACGATGAATCCTATGAATGCCAAGGCAATCTCAGCCAACTCTTGTAGGTTCTCCTCATGGGTCATCCTTGCCTTGAGCAAAGAAAGTGGAGTTGGGACCATGTTAGGCCTTGTTCGCTGCTCACACAGTTTCCTCAAGTTTGAGGCTACCTTTGAATTGGGTAAGAGTTTCAGCACGCTGGATGAAGCAGGGAGCATTGAGAAGGGACAACAGGCAGGCAGGACGTCCAGACTCTCTGTGATGGATGTTACTCCTACACCATGATGGGCAAGAAGATGGCTGACTTTTGTCCTATGAGTCTGTCTTTTGGACTCTTTCAAGAGTGAGACTTCTGGGCTGACCAAGCAACATACTCCGAGGATTAACTTTAAAATAGCCAAATTTAAATTTAAATTAGCCAAACCCAAATTACTCAGTGAAGCCTCATTTATCGGAGGAGCGTGTGTGCTGTCAGGCTTGGACAGGGCCTTCCTCTGGCCATGCTGGCTTCTGCCAGCTTTCGGAGTGTGGCCCTGAAATTAACCATTTAACCATGTAATGACTTTATTTCATTTAATCTTCCAAAACCGCTATTTATGCAAAAGCATTAGGAGTGCTGGGGTTTCTAATGCAGCATTTCTTTGGCTCCTTCCCTGCCCAGCTATTGTCCTCTCCAGCCCCCTGTCCCCCGGCCAGGTGACAATGTGTCCTACAGCTGTGCCAGGGTCACACCTGCTTGCTCTCTGATGACCACCTCAGCCGGCTCTGCTCCGCAGGGAGCTGGGGACAACCATAGCCTGGGACCATCCGGCTTCTGGCTTGCTTCAGCCGTCATACCCAGCGCTGGCCCAGCTGCTGTCGCGGCCATCAGGAGCTTTATCTCTGGACCCAGTGTCTGATGAGGCCGTCATGGGGCAGAAGCACTTACTGGAAAATTATTTATACTAATTAGGTGGCTTGATGGTTTCTTGTGGAGCAGTAGGAGGGAAGACACAGAGGTCAGTCATCTTTATTCTCCAAAAAGCCATCATCACCTGATAAAGATTCAACTGCCTTAGGTTTTGAAGAGGATGTTTCATGCTGCTTCAGCCAAAGGGGGGAGTGAAGACTTCAATCTTGTGACCTTTGTTCTCTAAAGAGCGTGTCAAGTTTTGGCTGTGCTGCTGGCCTTGACTTTTAATTGTTGAAGAGGATGTGAGATCAGCCCTAAGCCTTTGTGCTGCAGCTTACCCGGTGAGAGAGGGGAAGTGCCGTGCTTCTCTGCACCCCGCTGCCACAATTTAATTTGAAAAAGCATAAGCAGCCCCCCCTCCCTCCCCCCGCAAATAATGAGCTACATCTTAACAGCAAAAATTAGAACAAAATAAGACAAAGATGACTATTAGGGATGGTAAACCCGATGACATCAATAGCTGTGTTTTCATGCGTGTTGTTGCACCGTGATGCAATACTGGTTTGCCCTTAATTTGGATTGTTTTCAGCATTAATTTTGTCCCCATTGGCTTCCTTAGTGGTGGCATGTGCTTGTCAGGTATCTGAATTTGGCCTGACAAAGCTGCCTAATCCCCCCAATATCTCAGACTACATTCTGATCCAAACTGATGCACGAGCTGCTGCCGAGGGAGGACACAGCAACATGGATCTGTGAAGGGCCAGAATGAGTAACTCTGCCAGGATTTGGGGAAAAGGACCTTCTTCTGTGGGAAGATCAATGCTGAGCTCTGAGAGGCATTTCTCCACCTTGCTGCCTGCCCATCATGTGTTGCTCTGGTGGGGAAAGAAACCTGTGGTGGTTTGCAGTCTCCTTTAGATGAATGTCTATAAATGAGGTGCTCTGTGTACCATGTAACGTCATCCACTATTGCTCCATGCCTCTTTATTGTGCCATTCTCCAATTACCTGGCATCCTCCCCCTGCTCCTTGTGCTGGTGTTTGCAAGAAGGTCCTTGGAAGGTACCTACCCATGCTCTGCTGTCTTTTCTAGACAGCACAAATGATTTAAGGCTCTTTTATGCTTCTTTGACTCTTTTACTTGACATAAAGGCACTAGAGTATGACTCAAAATTTCTGTGCTTCTCTGCAGAAAAGAGCCAGGACTAGAAGGTGCTTTCTCCTTTTTCCCCCAGCATGGCAACCCTCTTACTCGTCATGGTGGGCAGTCATTTCTTGGCTGACCTCACCAAGGATAGTCCCTGAAGTGTTGACTGGTTACTATCTTGGTTTCAGGGTTGCTGAGATAAGTCCCATGGGGAACGGCGCTCAGGAACGTTTTTTCTTGACAAACGTCTCCTTACAACCTTGCTGCTCATGTGGGTTATGTGATTTCCAAGCTGGCCTGGAGCCTAGAAGTGAACTCATAGACCTCGAGGAGCAATAAGTGCTGCAGTGTTTTAACCAGCCCCGCCGAACTCGTGTGTGTGTGTGTGTGTGTGCATGTGTGAAAGCACTTTCCAGCAGACTGCCTATCAGGAGCGATAACCCACCCGGCCTAGCTCCATTCAATACTGATATCAGCTACAATTGTCTGGTCCCATCAAAAACTTAAGGCAAACAAAGATATTTCCTCCCAAAATAGCCTGTTTTAAACTGCACAGACGTCAGCTGTAGGTATGTGTGAGTAGAACAAGTCTCTCTTGAACTTAGTTTTGTGTGACAAGCAAAGGAACTGCTGGGAAGGCTAAGGTCCAAGCTGGTCCTTTTGCATTCATGAGATGTGTCGCAGGTAATCAATCCGCCTTGGAAATCAGCTCTCCTCATTCCTCTACCAGGTGCTGCCTTTGCAAGGGTTATGGCAAGGGGATTTGAAGACAGTGAATACGCTTGTGATGGATTTGGAGGTTGTGTAAGCAAAGCCTCTAACCTGTGGGCTGGAAACAGTCTGTTCTCTGGTTTCCCAAACACAGATAACTGGTACATGTGGGCTCTTACCCAAGGCTCTGCTACCCTACAAGAAGATAGGCATCCCCTAGGTTCAGTGTCCTATCTGTCAGCTCCATGCTTATGCCCTGGGGCATCTTGTGGTGTCCCAGGCCTCCTGTGTTTAGAGTGACTCAAGGTCTAAAGTCAGGAGAGCTGTCTCCCATCCCTGTGTCTACCCATGGCTCTATCATGGTATGGTCATAGAACAGTTTGGGTTGGAAGAGACCTTTTCATGGTGGGAATTCCCTTTTCAATTATTGTGGGCCTTAGAATATTTCCTGCTTTTATGACCATTTGAAAAAACAAGGAAATGGGATTAGACAAAAATCCCTGATTTACTTATTTATTTTTAGTCCTAAAGCAAGATGTTTCTCCAGACAAGCTTTGTAAACTCGCTAGAGTACATTCAACAATGCCAAAGCCTGGCAGACAAGAAGGTAGTATTGGAAAAATAATTTGGTTAAAATTGACCAAGTGAGTTTTGGACTGATATAAAGTAGCAGCACTCAGTAGTGGCTTTGGTGCCCTGCTTCCATAGCCATGATCCTGATAGTCATGGGCATGCATTGTGGTAGGACTGGACATCACCCAGTCCTGGGCATCTCTTGCAGAGCTCTCAGCAGCAGAGGCCACTTCTGAAAACCTTTGTGTACAACCTCTCTGAGCCTCTGATTTCTATTCACCTCCTTAACGTGACACAGTTTAAAAATACAGTGAAAAGGTTGGAACACATTGTTAAATTTTGACCTCCAGAATTTCCCATTTACCAGGACTGTCCTGCCCTGACAAGCCTTTGAGCCGTCGTAACTTTTCTTTCCCAGCTTCCTGACAGAGGGTGCACGCTGTCTCCCAGAGAGACTACTGCCAGTGCCAGAGAAGGAGACAGTGTTGCTTTGCTTAGAGTTGTCCTTGTGCTTTTTCCTCCCTCTTGTTGCTGAGATAAGGAGTCCGTGAAAGACTGTGCAAAGCACCATGTCGGTTTAATCAGCGTACGAGGGAGAAACTAGATATGCCCTGTTAGTGCAGTCACAGTCCAAGCATGAAATTAAGTGGAGGTGGGGGTGGATGCGATGGGGAGAAATGCTGTCCATCTCTCAGGCATGTAGCTGAGAGTCTACAGAAAGGGGGGATTGAGTGAGTGCCCTTGCAGAAAGCCTCTTGGAGCCTGGCAGACCAGGGTTGCTGTGTCTTGCAATTATTGCAAGTAATAACCCAAAGTGGGTCACGCTGCAGTTTTGTGTGACGGTATTAAATGGCACTTTGGGAGAGCGTGCGTGCTGATTACAGCTGGTGGGGAACACCATCACTTTAAGAGGGGTGAAAAAAAGAAGAAGTGAGAACAAAAAGATTTACTTTGTGCCTTGAGGGAGGTGAGGATAGTGTTTTCCCTGTCTTCCCAGAGATCAGTGGAGAGTTACACTCACTCAATCCAAACATCAGAGCCGGAGGCTGCATGTTGACATGGGATTTAATGCAACCTGTCTGTTTAAATGCTTCTTGAAACCATGGGGCTGTGGGGTGGCGAACACCTCCTGGCTGGAATTGCTGCGAGGTAGTGCTGTGCACTACCAAATGGTGTGTGTCCTTCAGCCCAGAGCAGGCAGTGTGATTGCACGTCTGACACTGGTACTTTCAGCTTTCACAAGCTGGTACCACTGCTGAGGAGTGGTCCTACCTGCCTGCTGCCCCTGACCACCTACTTGCCCTGCTCCATCCCTCCCTTAGTGCTGCTGTCAAGTATTTGGAATAGACTGACCAGACTTACAACCAACTTCAATGACAGTGGCCATTTAGGCTGACTAAGGTATGCAACTAGAGCCTTCCTTTCCTCTCATGGTTGTCTCTTGTGGGTCAGGAGGGAGTCCAACTCTTTCCTACCAAGCAGTGATACACTAATCTTTGGCTAGTCTGGAGGAATTCACCAAGAAGTTGATAAAGGTTGAGGTTTTACTGGCTGTCCTGCAGAGCCTCCTGGATAGATAGCGAGAAGATTTATACAGAAGAAACAGAGCTCCAGGCTACCAGTGTGGTCCTCCTGTATTGATGCTCTGATGCACGTGAGCCACAGGATTTTCCCTTGGTGTTGTCTCTTAAAATGAATTGTCTTTTCTACTGTGGAAGTGAAAGGGAAAATGACTTGGAGGAGAATGTGATTCAGGATCTCCCTCACAGTTGGAGGAGAAACCGTTCTTGGAACACTAATTTTGCCATCAAGTCTGACTTTTTGCATTTTCTACTGTGATTTTAATGTGCTCTTTAAGCTTAAAAATGGAAAATGTTGTAAATTTAATAACTTCTGACAATACTTAACTTTTACTAGATGTTACAGATATGACAATTGTCTCTGATATGATGATTATATGGGGAACCTCCAAACAGCTGTCACAATGACTCACCATGCTGCCCCAATNGAAAAAATGACTTAGAGGAGAATGGGATTCAGGGCCTCCCTCACAGTTGGAGGAGAAACCTTTCTTGGGACAATAATTTTGCCATCAAGTCTGACTTTTTGCATTTTCTACAGTGATTTTAATGTGCTCTTTAAGCTTAAAAATGGAAAATGTTGTAAATTTAATAACTTCTGACGATACTCAACTTTTACTAGATGTTACAGATATGCCAATTGTCTCTGATATGACAATTATATGGGGAACCTGCAAACAAAGCTGCCACAGTGACTCACCATGCTGCCCCAACCTCTGCTGTTTAATTATCCTTCCTAGGTTTGCATCCTAAAGAAAGGGCTTTCCATTTCTTTCAGAATGAAGAAGTCATGCAGAATATTTTTATTTCCATCTTCTTTTTGTCTTAAAACAAAGGATGATTTTAGTAGCCTCAGCACACCCTCTGGGCTCTCTGTGTGCTACCTTATTCAGGCAACAGTCCTTCTGAAATTAATGATATTGCACTTTGTAGTGGGTAGGTCTTAAAAATGCTTTACAGAGGCAGTTGGCACCCTCGTCCCTGCTTTACAAATCCAAGGTGCAGGGAAGAGCTTGCACTAAACCAAGCAGCAGGGAAAAGAGAATATGACCCACCTGATAGTCAATGGCAGTGTTGCAGGTCGGTGTTAGATCACTCAGGCTCAAACTAGTGCTGTCTCCTCTCCCTCTCANAATGGCAGTGTTGCAGGTCGGTGTCAGATCACTCAGGCTCCTCCTCCTCCCGTGGCTCTCACCCAGGGTTGGAGGTGCTAGTTATTATGGAAAAAGAACTGAATTTGTGTGTACTGCCTACAGGGTACAAATCTGAGTGTGTAAATTTGTGGATATGGAGCCAACTCCCCAAAACAGGGCCATAGCCAGATAAAATTTCAGAGATAAGTGAAGTCAAGGATTCTCTGGTGAAAGGGACTTCTCCACTAGGCTGGAGAATTGGATGTTCTTACTGCTGCTGCTGTAACTGTATAGCATCGTTGGGAAAACTATGTCATGGGTCTTTTGTTTCTTACTCTTAGTTATTGCTGTTAGTTTTCTGAGTGCTTCGGCCCAGCCCTGGTCAGACAGCTTTCTCCTGCTGTGGGAAGGAGCTTTCTGTAAACTGTATGAAATCATGTGGCTGCAGCACTTGTTCTGACTTGAACAAATAGACCCTCTGCTTTTCCGTCTGCTCTAGTCTGAAGCCAGACGGGTTGGAAAGGGTAAAAAAGCAGCATATATTTCCTTTGCATGTAGTCCTTGCTGCTGCATTGTCCATTTTGGTACACGGTCTCCCAGCAGTGACGCAGGTCAGTTGCTAGCATGGGGGCATCAACTCTGAGTGGCTTCAGGTGGGATCAGCTGAGTTGCTTTGCTCTGAAGCAACACACAGATCCTTGCCATTCATCCAGACCAGTGATCTCTGCCATTCTCCAGCCTGGTCCCCCAAATCCCCCACTCCCTCCCTGAGCTATGGGGCCGTGCAGAGCGGTCTCTGCCAGACGCTCGGGCGTCCTGCCAGCTGCCCCGCTCCCTTGGGCTGACAAAGGCTGGGGCTGCTGCGGGAGGAAGCATGTGCAGCTCCCAAGGGGAAAAGGAGAGCGAGCACTTTGTATCACTTGACAGGAAGGCCTCTGGTTGACAAAAGAGCACTGCTGACAGGCTCCAAAAAGCAGCTCCGGGGCTTATATTTCCTGAGCCAGCAAGACATTGCTGAGCCTTAGTGCAGAGGAGTGAAATAGATGGGAGTGAGAGCGGGGTCCTCGGGTGTTTGCAGACCTTGGCAAATGGGTTAATGACCTGTGCATGGCTTTTGCTTCCCAAAAGGTGAATTTTCCACCCGTCCCATCCAGCCTCTGGTTTCTGTGCAGCAGCTGGGGCATCGGGGATGCCGGCAGCTTGGGAAGCACTCGCCAGATTTTTCACTTCCCCCTCTGCTCCCCCCTCTCAGAGGCTCGCACAGCAGTGAAGTAATCTGTGACATTCAGACAGCGGGAAGGGGAAGCCGCTGCAAAATAAAATAACAGCATCAGGAAGCAGCACTATGCTCTTTCCCGCTCCCAGCTGGGAAATGACAACATTTCATTCAGCTGCTCCAAGCCCGTCGCCAGTTCAGCCCGTGCTGGTTAATAAGTTCCCCGGCTGCTCCCGCTCGGCGCTGCCTGCCCAGTGGGCTCAGGGGTACTGGGAGGATGAGAGAGGCGAGATGCCAGCAAAGAGTCGCTTTAACAGCAGGAGCTGCACGATAACACCTGGCAAAACAGTTGCTTGGGTTTATAGCTTCTGTGAAGACCCTGGAGGGTGTTTCTTTTACATTTTAATTCCTGCTAGTTACATTTTGCAGGAAACCCGGAGCCCCCCACCTCCCTTTTATGGTGGCTGTTACTTTTACAGATGTATTGCAACCCAACGTTTCACAGCCCAAATGCAGTGTGTAATGTGTCAAAGCGAGACGGCCGAAGGCAAGCTGACCACTTGGGCAGGTGGTGTGTGCCTGCCAAGAGAGATTTTTCTCTCTTCCTCTCCTTCTTGTTACAAGTCAACCCCTGGGTGCAAGGCAGTGCTTCTCCAGGCAGGTGTCTGAGTGCAGGAGGCTGGTCCTGCATTTCATCCGTGGTTTCTCTTACATGTGCGTGAAAGTGCAAGGAAGTCGATGAGCCTTCTTCTGTAAACTGTCCAAAGCAGCAGCCAACAACTAGTTGAACCATAGCTGTCAGGCAAAAGATGCAGTTTCCTGGGGTGATATAATCCTAAAAGGAGGGACAGTTTTGTGGATGCTCAGGTTTGTTAACATCAACCTAACAGTGGGAGAAGGACATGCAAGGGAGTGTGTGAGAAAGTGGGGGCATTGTCTAACTGTGGGCATCTAATTTGAGTATCTAAGTGAGGACTCAGAGTGGTGTCTACTCTGCCTGTTGGCTCCATGGGAGGGTAAAGATAGGCAGTGTAAATAGCTCCAGACATTTGAGCTTACAGGACAGCCTCTGGAGGGAAACAGTGCTGAAAATGCTGTTGCTTTAATGGTCACAACCGGGCTGGACAGTGCACCAGGGAAGAGCTCGTGTGCTGACGAAACACAAGGGCTTGTAGTGAAAAGTTTCCTCTGTCATTACCCAACCCTGCTAATCTGATCCAGAAGTGTTTCCCTGCCTTCCCCAACAGCAACTGTCCAAAGCAAAGCAACCTCATTTATCCCCTCTCCAGCACTCTCTTTCTAAAACGTTAGGGAAAAAAAAAAAAATCAACCTGGCACGTCAGACCCAATGAACAGAGTCTGATGGCACCAGCCAGGCACCTGAACATTGACAGCAAGATCTATAAACTTTAAATCCTCAAAAGCAGACAATATTCTTTGTTTATATATGACTGGAATGTAAAAATAAGCAAGGCAAAGCCTTCCTTGTTCAATGGAGTCCTAAGCCACAGATCTGCTGCAGATTTAATGCTTGTTCTCATCTGAATCTGAAAGAACACAAACGAGTCAGCGCCTGGTGATGGGTTTGAGGTTCCCAGAGAATTTTTGTCTCCTGTTAGGGGTGCCCACAGTTTCAGCTCTGGTGGGCCTGTCTGTGGCTGTCCCCAAGCCCTCTGTAATCTTGTGGTTCCTTTCTAATGTTGGCTCCTAAAAACTGCTTTCAGAAATTACAAAGCAGAAACGGTCACAAGTAAATGCACAGGCTGCACGCATATCTCTTCTGCCTGGGATGGGTTGCCTTGCTGCTGCCCTTCAAACAAGCTGCCTCCAAACCTTGTGCCAGCCTGGGTTGAAGCTGGCACAGCTTACTTATGGTCCTTTTGCTGCTGGGTGGGCACTGGTGGGAAGTGGAGGATCCAGACCAGATTTTCCATGGAGGTCAACCACACAACTATCAGAGTCAGAATGCAATTCCCATTCTTTTTTAATCAGATCTTTGCCATATCAGCCACTTTTTTTAGCATGCACCAACAACTTTATGGAGTAAGAAACTTAGTGGAGCCCCACAAGTTACCCCTCCATATTTCAGCCCCTTTCTTTGCGTGCTGTGACTTGGTGACATTACCCGAGAGATGGTGTCATCTCACTGCTGCACTGCCATCGCTGAACATGTGAAAAAGGGCATACACTCCATGGCATATAGGGTATAGCATGGCCATTTGAAACACCAAGCTGGTCCCACAACTTGCTGAGAGGTTTAACCCACTGTAATTGAGGGTCTTTGCATCCACTGGCTTTGGGGACCGTCACTTCAACCCTTCAGTTGGTTACAGCCTGAGTGGTTACCCCATCAGCATGGAACTGCCTTGTGCTCACACAAGAGTGATGTAAATGTCTGCCCGTGTTCCTGTGGGTTTTTTTGAGTTGCTTCTGAATGTTAAAGTCAGTTTGTGCTTTGTGCCTGGCTTTTGTCACCCAGGCTCTACCCCTGTCAATCCTCTTGCAATGGTTTACGTTAATCCTCTTGCTGGGTGTTTCTTTTCCTCTACCCCCCATCAGTCTCCCCAGGCTTCTCATCTGCAGTACAGCTAAATTCAGAGAGCACTGGACTCTTCACCTGCATCCCAAATCAAAACAAAATGTCTGCAGTTTTTCTTGGCCAGGTGCACTAAGCAAGCAAAGGTATTAAATGATGTCACCATCTACTGATGGTGTTGTTTTGGTCCTGGTTTGCCACAGAAAGCAGGAGTGCAGCTGTGAGCTGTAAGGAGGAGGATCCTGGCACTTAACTCTAGACCAGTACTGCCCCAAAGACATGTTTCTCTGTCCAATTAGTCTGATTTTAGAGTGTCTGCTCACTCACGGTTGTGCAAAGGGTGGTGTGACCTGCCCTTGGGGTGATTCCTGCCTCTGCAATCAACCTGCTGTGGGACCTTGGCTGATTCATTCCATAGCTCTTCTCATCCTCCTGATTTCTGTCTGGTGGCTCCATTTGGACATGCTCTCTTGTTGTACGTTTGCACCATACGTCGTTTGATCAGGGCTCTGATCCTGACTGACACTTTGGGGGAAAAGCCGTAATAATTGTGATGTAAAACCCTACTGTGTTGATGTGAGAGGGCTTTAACCTGTTTTGCATCACTGTAAATGGTGGATGTGTATCTACAAGTATGCACTCTCTCTTTTCCATGAATGTAATTACATTAGCTCTGATATATAGAGAAAAAAAAAGGGAAAAGAACTGTTTTACATCAGAAATTGCAGTTCTACCCTGTTGAAATGAAAGTGCCTCCTGGAATGACATGGGCTTTGCTGAACTTTAGACATAAACAATTCTCTTGAAAATAAGGGTTTCCTTTTAAGACAGTTTCCACCCTTCAGGTGTTGCTTCTGCTCCACACCAATCTGGATGTCAAAATCTCTGAAACTGTATGTGAAACAGGATACACAGCTTCTGCCTACCTCTGGATGGCAGGAGGCTTTCAACACCCTGCCCTGCAGACTGGGCAGAATGTGCGCTTCAGAGGGAGCAGGTTGGATGGAGGGAAACAACACAGGGAGCCAAATGATCTTTGTCATGTTGTCCACCTTGGTACCGGCTTCGTGTTCAGCCCAGGTCAACAAGCTGCATCTGTAGATAGAGTGCTATTCTGAGAGGGGACAGGTAAATGCAATAAAATCTTATACTTTATGCAACATATGCCCATGACTGAACCTCCTCTCCCCTTGAATTGGAGTTTGGAATCTGTTTTAGGAAATAGTCCTCCTTAAATTAAAAAATTAGACAAAGCTGCAAGTAAATGAATGGACTGGTACGACCTCGAGCCAGCAGCAGCTCCACTGTGGGGGCACCTGGCACTTCTCAGCAAACAGGGACACCACCCACCCGCTAACAGCTCCAGCTCATTAATCGGAAACTATCATATGCCTTGTTTTCTGGTGTTTGTGGCCCTTTCAGCTGGCCAGGCTCAGCTTTTGTCCCATCAAGTGTCCTACACTTTCATTTAAAGGGTGTTTCTCCAGCAAAAGTTGCACTGATAAATGAGGCTTCAGAGCCAAAGCAGCTCCCTTGGGGCCAAGGGAGCAGGATCAGTCCCTGCTCCTGAAAAAAGGTGGAGGGATCCTCTAAAGTGGTCTCTTTCTGGGGTGGGAGGAGACCATGGTGAACCCCATCAGCAGGACTTGAAATTGGTTTTACTTAACCTACTCAGTGCCAGGGTTCACTGTTTGGAGGTTCCCTCCCTTGCCCTGGGGATTAACTGGGATATGCAGGTGAAGCTAAGGTGGGTGCTGGAGCCTGGTATCTATCTCAATAATGCGTGGCTGGGGTGCCTGCATGCCCTGCTGCTGGCTTCAGTCTCACTTGCATCCTCCGAGACGTGAGCTGTATCATTTGAAGTATATATCCACTTCCGTGTGCCTGTTTGGACCAAGCAGATCAGAGGAAAACCTTCGGCCAAGAGTGCTCTCCTCATTTATTAGAGCCTTGACAAGTTAAATAGAGGTAGAGATTAAATATGAATGGGACTTATGTTGGAAAGCTCAACCTTAGAGACATTAAAGAAAAGGGAGTTAAGTCAACAGGAAAGTCACCTGACTAATGGGAGGAAAATCTAAGTAGGGATGGGGGTGCAGAGCAGAGGAGTTGGGGGTAGGACACCTGAGAGGTGCCTGGCAGATACGGCATCACCCTGCTCAGGGGAGAGCTGCAGCCACAGATAAACACCATCGTTTTAAACTTTCTTCCAAGTTTGTCATTCTGAAAAAACAAAACAAAACAAGGAAAGCTGTCCACTTTTGCTGCTTAGATGCAATGCAATTAGTGGATCCTTTCCATGTGCTGACAGACTTCATCTGTCTGTCTGTCTGTCTTTAGTTATTAATTGCTTAGGCTGCTAAACACAAGTTTCTCATTCATTATCTTTATTTATCATCAATACTTGTCTGATGGTATGCATAGCTGTCAAACTGAGCTAAGTATTGGCAGTTCCTGGCAGATTTGTGTGTTATTTGCATGAGAACAACTTTCTGCTGCCTGTTAAAATTAGAGCGAATGTGCAGTTGTGTTACTGACAAGATCAGGATGGCTCCAGCTTTGTGTCAGCATAGCAGCAAAACTTGGACTACAAGCTATTTTTTGCCATTGCATAGGAAGGTTGTTTTGTTGTTTGTTTTTTTTTTTTGGTAATTGATGGTCTTTTTTTGTTTCTTTTTCTAAAGCATTTACTGAAAAAATGAATACCATTTTAAGGCTATTTCTTTAGCAAGGAAGTACGTTATAAATAGAAGGCAAAGTTCTTCATTCCAAGAAAGCACTGCAAATCTGGACCACATCTGCTGACTTCAGCAGAGTCACACCAGGTTTACACAATACACACATTGCAGCTGGCCTCGTCTTGTGTATACTTAGAGAAAGTTAAGTCACCACTAGAGGTGATGGGAACATTTTTGTGAAATGAAGCTTTCCTGAAATTGTTTTTGTACTTCTGTTGAGACAAACATTGAGTCTTCGTATTTGGCACTAGCTGGTGCAGTATGTGCTTGTGGAGGTGTGCAGCCCTGGTATACAGCTCTGGTGTCCCCTAGGGAAGCCTTTATCATTTTGAGAGTTTTCATAGTCACCTTTTACTTGAAGGTACAATGGCTATTAGGCAATCTTAGTATCTAACGTATTTATTCATGTACTGTAAAGTCAGAGTATTTGCGTACACTCCATTAGAACTTCACAGGAGGGTTGTGATCCTGCTTTTTGCCCTACTCCTTACTCTCAAGATCCTGAACTCCACCATTCGCAGTCACTGCAGCCAGGGCGGTCCCTAACCTTCATGTCCCTGATCAGTTCTCCCTTGTTCATGTGTATCAGGTCCAAAAGGGTTGTCTCCTGTCATTTCTGTGATCACCTGTCTCAGGAAGTTATTTTAAATGAGGTCCGGAAACCTTCTGGATGGCTTGTGCCCTGCTGCCCTTCCAGCAGATATCAGCATGGTTCAAGTTCCCCATGAAGACCAGGTCCTGTGAACGTGAAGATTCTTCCCGTTGTGTGAAGGCTTAACCTACTTCTCTCTGAGAAGATGGTTTCTTAGAGACACCCATCACAACATTGTCCATGGTGGTGCCCTTGCAAATCCTGACTGATAAACTCTCAGCTGGCTCATCATCCATCCCTATCAGAGCTGCATGCATTCCTTCTGCTTTCTCACACAGAGAACAGTTGCAGTTGTCTTGCAAACCGATGGCCTGTATGACAAATATGGCCCAACAGGGCATATAGTAAGACTTTTGTTTATGGCATATTATTTGACAAGGAATGTGCATCAGTTGAAGGCTTTATGTGTTATATCTGCATGCTAATTTTTATGCAGAGGAAAGGTTTTTGTTAAATCCAAATCCCGACTTAATGGTATTTGGATTTGGATTGCATGACCAGAGGGGTCTGTTTTCTGAATTTGGTCCCATTTAGTATGGGGATCGAGAAAACAGGAATGACGTTACAGCAGTGTGTGGTGGGGTTTGAGAGCCTTTTAATGCTTCTCCAGATGGTATGAATCCGATCAGAACAGCCTAGACGTTTCCAGCATCATGGAAATGAGTTCTACAGCCGAATTAGGATTAGATCTCAAATCTTAAATCTTGAGCAAAGGGAGTCTGGACCAAGACCCAAGCACTACTGCTTCTGCTTAGATTAGAGGGCTCAGAGTGGTTTTAGGGGTTTAAGATGCTTGCACAGATCTTTGGCAGAATAGCAATCTAATGCATCATGACTGTTTCCAACATTGGATAACTGAAATGCTTCCAGACCGATTTCCAAGCCAAGTAGAGCAATGTCCCTGAGTGCTGTGAGTTACATTTTGCATTGGGTAACACAGTATTCAGAGATGCGTGGCAGGTGTGTCAGAGGATGGAGAAGTACGTCACAGTTTTTGGGGACAGTGAGCATCTTATGCTGTGTCATGACTCCTATGGATGCAGGTGTTAATAATCATGGCTGCTGCTTTGCTGATGTGCAAAGTGCTGCAACCAAGTATAAACACCTCTGTCTTGTTCCTGGACATTAGGCATTTTCCATGCATCTGCAGATCATAACTCAAAATTACAAGACAACGCAGAAGACAAACCTTATAGCCAAAGATTGTCAGCAAAGCTAGACTCCAGAATTCTCTTTTGCTGCTTTTGAAGGATTAAAGATTTTCTTCTCTCCAGTGTGGACAGCATGAGCTTCCCAAATAACTGGTGCCTTAATGTTAGGTTACAGCAAATTCTTAATCTCATGTTTATGGTGGACTCAGTCCTGCATTCAGGGACAGGATGACTTGTGCCAGTCCCAGAACCCACGGTGCTTGGTATGTAGCTCTTCTACTACTGAAGTCGGCTTCTTGGTTACCAGATGATAGAAAGAAAAGTGGATCTCATCCTTCTAGGTGGAAGCATGGGGGAACTGGGCTCTGCTGCAGGTCCCCTGTGTTGCTTTGGGAGATACCAATGTACTTCAGATGTTTTTTTTCAGGCAGGGTCCATCCTCCTACGTTCTCATCCCTGGTCATCTGTTCCTGTGCCGCATTGTGCTGCTCTGCCAGCTGTGCTGAGCAGGTTATTCATGTGTTTGCTTGGCAGAAGGGGATGAGGGAAATGAACCAGTTTAAAAAACAAACAAACAAACAAAACCCCATCAAACAAGCCCTAAAAAAGAAGACAGCAACAAGAAACTCCTTGAGAGTTGATAAATTTTCCTCTCTCCTGTTGCTTTTTCTGTGCAGATTTTAAGCTTGGCGAGGCACGGACTCTCTGGAGCACAGAGAGCCTCTGATCTCGCTGGCATGCTTGAAGCAATGTGTTATATACAGGAAGGAAAGAGGGAAGAGCCCAGGTCTCGTCAACAGCGAGCGTGCGACTATTTCTGTGGGCAGGAAACCTTACCAGACCCAATAGTTTGGAACCTGGTTGTGCTTCTGAGAGGTAGCCAACCTTTCCTACAAGTAACCTTTTGCACCCTTGGTGTTGAAATCCCCATACTGACATCCTAACCCTGCTGGAGTGCAGCCTTTTCATTTCTTGGATGTGCCAGTAAGCCTTTTTTTTTTTTCTTTTTTTTCTTTCCCCCCACAGTCAGTCTATTCAGTCCCTCTTAGAACAGACTGTCCTTCTGGGATGTTTCAGCGCAATTAGATATTAGGTGTCAGGAGCAGATAATCTGCAAACGTGTATCAGGGGAGATGGCACTTAGCTAATCGCTGGCTCTCTTTATCTTACAGGCTATTTTAGGGGAAAACAACAACAATGCAAGAAAGCTCCCACTGTAGCGTCTGCGGCTGACATTGGCTGCTGTTACTTGGGGATTGTGTTGACATTTCCATTCTGGTTTCATGTGGTGCTTTCCCAGTGGCCTTGTTTTCACAGCTGCCCCACGAGCGGGCAGGAGCTGAGTGGCAAATGAATGTAGCCACAGCTCTTACAAGACCACATTGTGGGCACGCCTGTCTTCTGCTGGGTTGCTTTCGTGTTGTCTTGTTTGTTGCCTCAAGCAAACCAAGAATCTAGGTGTGGGGATGTATGGGAAAAGGAGATGAGCTGTTAGGATAATTAGCATAGTCCATGAAACATTCACATTTTATATGCATGTTACATCAGAAGCGTTTAGGGTTGAAGTTGCATCTTTAAACATTTTAGTACATTTAAACACTCGATTCTCTGAATCTCCAGCATCTGCCTAGTTTAGGCGTCTTACATAATCTTTCTGGGATCTGTTTCAGCAGCGAAGAAAAAAAAAAAAGTGTGTTGAACAAAACCCAGGATGCCTGACCATACACACAGAGATTATTTTTCAAGCATTCTTTGCCCGAAACTAATTACCTCATACTAATTAGCCCTTTTGAAGGGGTGAATTACTGGGGAGGCAGCTGCAGATGTTGTCAGTCAGACTCCAATATCTAGCTCCTGGTGAAATGGGAAACCCAGTTGAGCACCTCCAGTTTACATGAGGGTTCCTACTCTGAGGTACCCCCTTGCCCTGGGTATCCCAGCTGGCTGAAACAGTGGAGAAAAAATTAGAAGCTGTGTATGTGTGGCGATTTTGGGAAAATAACTTTAAAGAGAAATGGAAACTCCATCTTCCTGCTTGCTGCTGTCCTATACAAAAAAGAAATCTCACCATGCAACTCCCGAATTGCAGGAATTCCTGGAGCCCCAGCAAACCCTGTCTAATCTCTCCCAGCCCCTCATGTATCGCCTCTGAATGTTTTCAGTGAGTTCCCAGACCTCGTGCTTTCTTGCTCCTGATAACTAGCCATTGCTGGCATGCCAGAACCACTGCATTGCATAGTTCAGCTATCAACAAAAATATAGTGAGATAAAGGGGATGGTTAATACCAGAGTGTCTGTGGTATTGCAGATGTCAGAGATAATCAACTGGCTTTCCCGGAGAAGTTCTTTAAACGGGTCAAGTTACTTTGGGAAAATACTATCTAGCCCTTTTGACAGTGTGAACATCCATAAGAACATCATGCAAACATTTCCTCCTGTTGAAGAGTCAGGCAGCCATCAAGTATACCCATAGTACTTCAGAGTCTTGGCAAAAAATGATACCATCTCGTCTGGGACTTTCCGAAGATAGCCTCTTGGGTACTGAGCATGTTTGGAAAGCTCAGAGTTGCAAATGATGATGAAAAGCTGGCCTGAATGCTGGGCAGTGAGATCTTTTGAGAACTAAGCCCATTAAAAAAAAAAAAAAAAAGGAAATCTGATAGAGGAGCTGAAGGATTTATTGAAATGACTGAGCAATTGTAGGATCACAGATGCCAAAGAGGAAGAATAGGGCTATTGGGTCTTCCTGCCAGGTCAGGACTGTTCCCTGTAGTGTCTAGTCTAGCAACCTGTTCAGTTGTTTCGAGTGACAGTTTACATTGCTTCCCTTCTGAGACTATTGTATTTCCTGATAGGAAAACTTAGTAACAATGAGACCTAATTGCCAGGCTGGATTTTTCTTTTGTCTAATTGCCGGCTGATATTCATTTTAATGGAAAATATATACTTGCAACAGACAGAAGGAATCCCATGGGATCCCTTAGATGATGTGTCATTGTCCATGGTATTTTCACCAGTGCGTCACTGGAGAGTACATCTTGGCATTGATGTGTTCGTGTCTGTCCATATCCAGTGCGTGTGATGTGTGGTAGCTCAGACGGCTTGTATGGCTTGTGGTGAAGGATGATACCAAGCAAGTTTTGGGTTGAGTGCTATGGCTTGTGAAGTTGAATAACGCGGGAGTGAAGGTCTTCGTGTTGAAACCGGTTTCTGGGAACCAGATGAGTAGAGTCTCTTTCTGACTTTGCTGCTAGCTTGGGCAAACATCTTTATGCTACGGTGAGCTGATGAGTGAAATACAGACTACATCAGAGGGGTACACTGTCTCTTTGCAGCCCAGATAACTACGTGTAAGGCACTACTGCATGTGTCAGAGCAAACGTGCTCTTGGTGTGTGGAAAGTGCAGGGCAGAATGTATCCACTTAGTTTCTAATGAAAGAGCCTTGAGCTAAGACATTTGCATTTGAGATGGATGCAGAATGCTGTTGTCCACTAAACAGCGGTGGCTTGATCATATTTTGTATTTTATAGCTGCTATGACCAGGGTCCAGAGAATGACTAGAGCTCCTTGTGCTGGAGGAGCTCTGGAGAAGTTCAAAAGACAATGATTACACTAGTCTAGGATTTTATCCGTGGGGCTGTAGATCAGTGTGGGGCTCGTATGCATTTGTGCTGAGTAGGGGAGGGAGAAGCAGGAAAGAAGAGCCTGCAGTCACAATCCTCCTCCATTCATGGGGATGCTATGCTTCACCATTTATGGAGGGGGATTGGCCTCAGCTGTGAAGGCAGCTGCCAGTCTGCCCCTCCTGACTGTTATTTAATGCTTGTTAAATGAACACAACCTTTAGTTTAGGTTCAGCGTTTCACTCGATAGCTCTCTGTACAACCACTGCGTCTGGGAAAAGGGAGGGAAGAAGAATCCCAAGAGCAGAAGCAAGAGAATAATAAGGGAAGGAGAAAAATATAAGGACATTGTTTCTAACAGCACTTAGTGGCCTAGATTTTCTTTTCACAGCTATTTCAAAAGTCTGCTTTATTGTGGATCCATTCAGCTTTTATTGGTATATAGTACACTGTGTAGTAGCAGCCACTGTTGTCTGCTCAGCTCTTAACATGATACTCTGCCAGATGGCAAGAATATAAACCTGCATTTGTACTCTGCGACTGATCAAAGTTTTTTTGCTGTTGTCACCCCTGTAACATTGTCACAGATGTAGAGCTCTTACACCTTGGCTCTCATCCCTGCGACCTCCCCATGTATAAATTCAGTACAGTGCCCCTTTTCATAGGAATATGATGCCCACATTCCTAAAATCCCAAGAATAGCCCTGTGCAGGGGAGGATGCACTGCAAGGTTTCGCTGGGAGTTTTTTAGACAAGGCTTGTGCATGGACGAGCATAGGGAGTGAAGCTGGCTGGGAGGAGGGTAGATCTCCAGTAGATGTAAATCAGCAGCCCCGTTAGTGTGTGTGTGCTGATTTACTCCAGAGGACAACCTGGTGTGGGATCTCAGCAGGAATCCCCCAAAGGAAAAGCATTTGAAAGTGATTAAAAAAATACTCAAGGTAATTATTGTTCAGTGGTTTTTTGTGAACAAAGTCTTGCAGAGGAGAGAAGCTGTTTTGGAAGGGGGCATGGGACTGTGCATCTATATGGAGTAAAGAGAAATTCTACCCTGTGCAGGGAGGTGATGTAGGGGAATGGCACAGGGGTCCTGCTCTATGCAGATAGGACAATTTAATTCATCTTTACTTTTCCGTTTGCTTCTTCCCATCTTTCCCTGGCTTTTACTCCCTATCCTGACATCCTTTCTCTCGCTGAGGGTGTACACACACCCATATGCTTCTGCAAAGATCTCTTGTAGGCTTGAATGGCTGCGCTATGGGCTGGACTCAGCTCCTTTCCCTGTGGTAGGAGAGCTGTGGAATCATGATCAACCCCTCTGCCTGCTGTGGGGAGACCATTTACGTTACAGAATGAAAATCCCGTGGTGTGGCCTTTGCTTAAAGGGAAGATGGTCTTTGCTCCAAGGAGAGGAGGGTGTCCTGCAGCCAAAGAGGTTGCATGCCCACACCAGACAGAGGGAAGCAGGAGAGGGAACATTGTGAGTAATTTTCTTCCCCCTGCCATCTAAGGAAACAACTTGCAATTTTGAAGAGGAAGGACAGGGGAAACAACGTCCCGAGGTTTGTAGGGCTAGGGAGAGAGCAGCAGGCCCTAGGTGGGAAGTAGAAGGGGTCTGGAGGATTTAAGCAGATGCCAATACCCAGTCTGTGGTGGTAGAGGTCTAGGAACACTTCTCTAGCCTGTTACTTTAGATAATTTTTACAAGACTGTACCTCATGCTGCTGGACCAGGGTCTCATTGTGTGTTGAGGGGACATGATCCCCTTCAACATGCGGCTGCGTATGAATTCCCTCTGGGAAACTGCTGCTGCTTTGTGTTGTAAAAAAGGCAAAAGCTGCCTGTTTTGTCTTCTGGACATTTCACAAAACTGGCAACTTCTCTCTTTTTTTTTTTTTTTTTTTTTTTTTTTTTTTTTTTTTTTTTTTTTTTTTTTTTTTTTGTTGTTTTTGTGGTTGTTGTTTGTTTGTTTTGGGTTTGTTTTT
>VZTO01022787.1:0-107235 GCA_013400615.1 Syrrhaptes paradoxus | reverse complement strand
TTTTTTTTTTTTTTTTTTAAGTTTGGGTTTTTCTCATGTTGATGGGGAGGAGGAGAGAAGAAGCCTGGTTTGGGATGATTTATGGCTCAAGGGGTGGCTAACTTTTTGGCAAACCTTCTTGCAGGAAGAGCTCCTGGAGCATGCCAACTGTAATCTACTGAGTTTTCGAGAGATACATTGAGAGAGATAGTGTTTTATTTATCCTTGCACNTTTTTTTTTTTTTTTAAGTTTGGGTTTTTCTCATGTTGATGGGGAGGAGGAGAGAAGAAGCCTGGTTTGGGATGATTTATGGCTCAAGGGGTGGCTAACTTTTTGGCAAACCTTCTTGCAGGAAGAGCTCCTGGAGCATGCCAACTGTAATCTACTGAGTTTTCGAGAGATACATTGAGAGAGATAGTGTTTTATTTATCCTTGCACAACCAGGCTGTTGGAAAATGTGCATGTCCCAGGCAGGGGAATTCTCCCTCCTCCCTCTGCCCCCTCACCGCACTTCAGGATCCCTGGGAGCAGCTGGGCTCTCATACTCCTGCAGTCCCTAACAGCTTCAAATTCACTTCCCTCAGCGCCTTCAAAGGAGGTTTTGATAAATGCATTACACTTTACAGCCAGCCAGGGCTCTAATTGCCAGGAGGATTACGATAAGCTTTTTTCTTGTTGTTTCAAAACAATCTGGAGGACGGCATGCCCTCCCGCTGCAGAGCCCCCCCCAGTCCAAGCGCAGCTGGGCAGAGAGGAGGCAGCAAGGTGCCATATCCACCCTGATTATTGCATTAAAAAGGGGGTTATTTGGTCATAATCCAGCTGAAGCATTGTGGGCTGACACTGGCTGCAGACCTGCTGGTGACCTGTGCTCAGCATGAGACTTGTGCCAAGGCAGCTTCTCCGTCAGCCGCCAAGCGCCCTGGCACCTCTGGGGTCTGCAGAGTCCCAGCACCAGACCTGCCTCGTGGGCCAGCGAAGTGGAAACTCAAGAGGCCTGTCAGCCCCCGGGAGCGATTTCCTTTCTCCAGCCATGTAGTTATGCTACATCTATGGTGTGGTGGTTTTTGTTTGTTTTTTTTTTTTTTTAATTTAAAGGATGCTCCTGCTCCTTTTCTGCTAAGTTTAATGGCCACGGTCTGGTTAAAAAATAATGCAGGGAAAAAAAGCAGAGCTGCCTTAAGTTGTGATCTAAAAATAGGGAAACCTACACCATTAAATTGAGAGGATTTAGAAGCATAACCATAAAGCCAAGAAGAGCTTGCCAGGAGCTATCGAGTGACACAGATTTAAACTCCTTACTTCTTCTAGTTTTCTTCTTTTAAAGGTGAACTGAACAGTCTTCAGTTACTGTTTTGCTGCTTTTGACTACAAGTGGAGTTCAGGGAGTTCCCATTGTGACAGTTATCGATCGAGTTTTCTCTGCAATTTTTATTTGTTTTATTTGTAATATATTTTGAAGTCTTTACCATCAGACAAGAAAATGCTTTGCAAGCCCTGTTTAACCCTTAAATATCCCAATGTGGGACTGATGTACCTGAGATGTGTTCCATGAGAGGAATTCAAGGACTTGTGACCTAGAAGGGAGAAAGACGGGTTTAGTGGTCACTGTTCTTATCTGGGACACAACAAACCATGGTTTAAATCTTTGTGCATCAGCAGTCTTCCAGACTGACCCGAGAGAAATTCCTTTTGTCTTTGCCATCACCAGCACGTGCATGAGTTTCCCCGGTGAGAAACAAGGAGAATGTTGCTTCACAGAAATACTTTGACTGGGAAGCACTAGGTTGCCTGTAACCAGCTTCCTCTGGAGAGACGTGGCATCCAGCTCTGCTTCTGGAGTGGTGAATGGATTGGAGACCCTGAGATAGAGCCTTCCAGCCTCTAAACACCATGCCATACTGTGGTCCCAAAACTGTTAATGATATCCTTTAGCAGGATCTACCCTGTGGACCCTCTTGGAAGAACTCAGATAGGGAAGTTCCTGTAGGTTGATCTTTTTAGCATAATGCCAAGTGGTTTCCTGCTCGGTGACTGACCGACCCACTTTAGCAGTCCCTATCTCCTCATGGTCACTGAAAATCTGCAGTGTAGCTCAGCCAAGTGCTTTTGGACAAGATGAGTTCCACTCATTTTCATTTTTCTGTGTGGTTGACATAAACCAATGAAGCTTTGTTCAAACTCAGCATCACCTTTTCATGTCTAGAAAATCAGTTTTCATATCAAAAGCAGGTTCCCAGTCAGTTGGCATTTTTGATTAAGAAATGTGGCTTTTTAACCAAGTTTTCTTGGCTACTTACCTACTTTTGGTTGCTCGGGGCTTCAAGATTTGCTATAAAGCACTGTATGGTAGTGAGATTGTATTCTTTGGGCTTGCACTCACCTCAGATGGCACTGTGCCAGTCTCATTAGTGCAAAAGAGTATCAGAGGGCGTGCTGTCAAGGAGAGCCTCATTTGCCTTCTTTTCTAGACAGTGTCTTTGAGTCAGCTTTCTTGGATGCCTTCAATATGAACAGAGCTGTCCAGTAAGCCAAAAGCAGCACAGCAGATGAACAAGGAAATATTCAGGCAACTTTGAAGGTGATGAAAAGCAGAATTCTTCTAGATAAGCTCTGGAACATACTGCCATGAGATAATACCAGGGCCACGTGCTAGTCGGGATTAAAAAATGTGTAGATATGTTGATAATGGGAATACCTGCTCTCACATTACCCAGTTTTTCTTTTTTTAAGGGATGTTAATCCTGATGCTTTAAAGGCATATGCCGAATACTGAGGATACAGTTATTTAAGGAGTGCTTTACTGGTATATAATGGTATGCTATGCAGTCGGTGGCTTCCTGGTATGAATATAGCTGCTACAGAAAGGCTGTGCTTTGGTCCACACTGCTACGAAAACTAAAGAAACTGCAGATTTTCCCACATATATTGTCCATGCTGGAGCCTCCTGAGTGAGTCTGGGGTCACTTCTACACAGCCTCATCATTGCAGCAATAATACCCTGTAGGATGTCCCCCTTTTCCCACCCCTTCCAATCATCACTGTTTACTCCGGCTGTCTGGAGGCAGAAGTAACGCGTGTTGTTTTTCAGAATTAGTGCCAAGATGATAGTCTAGCTGTCAAGATGTTCAAATCAGGAAAGTGTAGGTGTAATACCTATGTGTCTGATCCAGCAAGGTGCTGAGCTTCTTCAGCAAAGTGCTGAGCATACTCATGTCCATTTACACTCACTAAGAATGAGTGACCTTTGATTATCATGCCCCTGGCTAACACCTGGAGGGAGGCATGACCACAGCGTAGTGATGCTGTGCAGGCCACTGGCCTGGGGACCAGCCCTAAGGGCCAAAGTGTAGTCAGGCAGCTCTTCTATCAAGGATGGACTGTGTGGCTTCTGAAATGCCGTGGTTGCTGGTAGTAAGGGGCTAAAACATTATATGTTGGAATGAACACACCATGAAGCTTTGAAAACACCTTTTTAGCCCCTGTGCTTGCAGCTGGCTGCTGTTTGGTTGACTAACTTGAATTTATCTAGCCGGGGAAACAGATTCTGCTATGTTAAATATAAATTGCTGCCCTTCTTAAACATATTCTATGAGCAAAACCACTACTGCACGCATGGGTGAAGTGTATGTGTGACTTGGTTGGGTATTCTGAAGAGTGCTTCAATCTGAATTGAAAACACTACCTTTGGGCAGGTACGTTCTGTGTGCTTCTAAACTGGATCAGAAACATCAGAGGAAGGCTTTCTATTGACCTGAAGGGAATTGCATCCATATTCTGACCCACCACAATCTCTCTAGAGCTCCTCTAGCTACTCTGTAATTTCAGAACAATGCCATTTGTTTTTAACTCCCCCTCCTCGTCTCCATCGTCCTGGCACTCCAGTTTATTTAGCAGATGTTGGCCCAAACTTTCGAAGCAAGGGTAAACAGAACTAAGGTCAGTCTAAGCAACACAGCACCCCAGGAGAGCTGCTGCTTTTCACTGCTGCTGGAGAGCCTGTATCCAACTGGAATTGAAGGGAATCTGAAAAGACATTGGTAGGATTAGTCCCTGCAAGGATAGCAGGGTTTATATATTAAAAAAAAAATCCCATAGAACAAAAGTGTACAACCTTAACAAGGACTGGGTAAAGCTATACCCTTCTCATGTTTCCTCCCTTTGAAGACCTTGCATTTTGTACTCACATCCATTACCATATGAATCAATGATTAAAAAAAACCCAACAAACCCAACATCTTGATAAGAATCCAACTGCATTTTACCAGTCCATCCCATAAGGTAACCAGAGCGAGTTCCTTTCACTCCGGCCATTGTTGGCAACACAGATTATGTTCTTCAAAGACTGTCTGTCTCGTTCAAACACAAGGTCCATATCTTGGCTGAACATTAACGTTACCTGATAGGCCCTATGTCCAGCTCCACCTTGCCCTTCCCGGCGAATTAGGCTTTATAGCAGAGTAACGACATGAACAGAGGAAATAAAGAGCCTTTGTGCTCCTGCTGGGTCCATCCCCTGAAGCTGATCAGGCACCAGGATGGTTTACCAGGCAGGTAAAGTCCTGATAACCTACTGCATCTGTATGAAGAGCCCTTTTTCATGATTTCTTCCTCTTCTGGTTTGCATTTCAGCTCTCCGTCTCATTTTGGAAACGATTTTATCTGTTTTTCACTACAGGGCAAACTGGAGAAAGTTAGCGTGAGAAGATGCAGCAGGGAGAGTGTAAGCTTGAAGGCTACTCTTTTAGCACCATACAAATAGAAATTAAGGCCATATTCTGTTATTTAATGTGCAGCAATGGTTAGTTCAACTCCTCTGTTTCACAACTGATAGGAATTAGCATTGATTTATCCATCTATTCAATATATGTAAAATTACATAAAATTACATTAAACAAATTATTAAGGTTGCAAAAAAAAAAAAGGAATTGAAGAAAATGTCATTTTCTGCCTTAGTTCGTCTCATTTGTGTGTAAGCCAAATCATAGAATTTCTAATTAGATGTTCTCCTGCTATTTTTCTCTCTCAAAGGAATGTTCCAAGCATGGGGAAGTCTTGTCCCAAACAGTTCTGTTTTGGCAGAGTTATGAGCAATTAAACTTCTGTCTTCATCAATTTTAACAACCTGTTGATTCTCATCATAACCACAGAGTCTTGTGGTAGCTATTATGTATGGAAGTCCCATATGTAACTCTTCAGTGTCTTTTGTTCGGGATAGCAATAGCCCTTGAAGAAATTTTATATAGAAAGGGTGGGGTTTCTTAAAAAAGGGACATTTCTTTTTAAAAATTCTGCTTCATATTTAAAAAGCTGTTTCTTTTATGGAAGTCCTGGCAAATAACGATGAAGTTCGTTTGGTGCCTCTTCTCTCTCTTCTCTGCTGGTGCATGGTGGCTCCTAGAAATGGGTAGGGTCTGTGCAAAAGACTGTGGAAGTGGGACTGTCCTCCATGCTATACGTGTCGGTGTCTGCTGGAGGATGCTTGCCAAATTATGTGGAATACTCTAAGAAATTTTCTCCATTTGGGAAGTGACCCAACAGGCCCCAAAGCTCTTATTGCTGTATTACAGGAACTGTGAGTAGAGGTGAAGCCTCCCTCGCCTAAATCCAACAATTATAAAAACAGCCACTTAGCCAAAACATAAAAGATGGTATAAATGGAAATATGCCTTCCCTTAGGGTGTTCCATCAGAGGGTCTGTTTCCCTGACATCCAGCCCTGGGGAATAGCCTGCTCTTTTGTCAGCGATTCCTATGGGAGGTCTGAGGAATTTTGAAGCTGTCAGGCTGTAATACCCTGATTTTAGCTTTTTTTTTCGAGAAAGCACACTGTTTTCCAGAGACTGAAGCCAGATTGCTGGTTTAAAGCTGCTACTTTTCACCAAAAGAATGCTGATTATTTCACAGTCATGCGAGCGCCTGACCGGTAAAACGTGTGGGCAGTCTGTCGACTTTTTTTTTTTTTTTTTTCCTGTTTTTTCACCGATTTGGCTTCTTAATACAATGCCTGAAGAACTTTTGAAAGAGCCAGAAAAATCTGCTGATGGCTCACGCAGCTGATGTGACCCAGAGCGCCTGCTTGGCTGAGCAGAAAGATGACACTGCAGCAGAAATGTTACTTTAAGGGAAAAGAAAACACACGCAATGCTCCTACCATTGTTCGCAGCCTCTGTTCTGGTGCCAAGCTCTGCACTTAAGAAAACACAGAGGTACCAGGTTTTAACCTTTCGCCTGCTTCCCGCAGGTGTTATCTTTTGCTCTGAATAGGCAGGATGAGGTCCACAAATCGCATTCAAGCCTCTAGCAGCCCCGCTGGCTATGAAAAAACAACTTTTAGTAACAGCTTAACAAGATTTTCAGAAAAAAAGAGTAATTTGTTCAATTTTATTCTTTTTAATGTTTCACTGTGATATTGGGTGAAGCCACTGGCAACTTCTCTTGCAGGGATGAAAAATAGTGGAGGTGGTTCAGCGCTGGGATATCCAGCCTGTGCTGAACAGGTGCTGTGGAGCAGGCAGGTCTCTCTGGTTTTTGTGATTTAACTATAATTTATCATTGACAGAGGGCTGAAAAAACCATCAAAATCTGAAATTACTTTGGTGAGGCTCCCATTTAAATAGTTATTGTTTTGAGTGAAAATGGTTTGTGGAAGGAGAGCAAAGTGCTCCAGCTTCAAAGCTTGTCATGATAAAGAAATCTGATGGCGAGTGGTCACGCATACCTGAACGTCACTCCTCCTGCAGCACAGCCAAAAGCGCTGGCAAGCAGCCTGGTCATGTTTCCATTAACGTCGGGGTGAGAGATCCTCAGCTGGTGTAAATTGTGATAGCTGTGTTTAAATCACAGATTATTTTTTTTTAATTTATTGACTGCACTGGGGGCTGGATTGAGCCCCTTATGAGCCCGTGGGAGCTTCTTGAAACCTTCTGATGCTGTTGTTTGTTTAAATCTTAGAGAAATCCCTTGAGCCCAAGAAAATTTGGTGCAAGCATGAACAAGACTTGCTGTATTTTTTCCGTTTTTCAGGCTGACTGGGCATCCTGTTGCATTTAACAGGACATTGATAATTGCCCAGATGGACTGAGTGTCCCCTCGTATGTGCCATGACAAATTAAAATTGCTCATTTAGCCCCGCTGAATGGTCATTTTTGTGAAGACCTACCACACCACGTTCCTGCAGCTCAGCTGGATGCCGTCCTGCACCGTCAGGACACAGCAGGCAGAGTCCAGCAATGTGTCCCCCTGTAATATCTGCACAGTCTGAGTGTTCAGCTTGAAATATCCAGACCACAAACTACTTTTCTCCCTAGTAGATACACACACAAGGTAACAGGTATGCACACTCCCCTCCTGCAGATCAAGTAGCTCCATCGTGCAAGGATGATGCATTTTGCAAGGATAATGCAGCAGTGATGACAAACGGGTGCCTCTGAGTATTTAGAGGGTGCCTGGAAGGCAGACAGATTGTCTCAGAAGCACCTCAAGCTAATCCTCCACAAGAAAACCAGTTTTACTTAGCCTCTAATCTACCTGCTGAAACTTGGATTGATTTGGCGCGTCTTTTTTTGGAAGAAGTGGGAAGTAGGATGACATGCAAACCGGCAGTTCAAGTCTGGAGATTGCTTGTTTGTCTTTGGGTGTGGAAAAATTGCAAGACATTTAATATTCAGTGGGTATTTTTTGACCACTAGTCATTTTTAGTGTGTTTGTGAATATCTCCTGTGCTCTTGGAAGTGATAGGTGATGAAAATCCACTGCCACAATCGTTTCTTGGTGCTTTTGTCCGTGAGGGAACTGTGCATTAATCTATACTGGTCATGCTTTATGAGAAGTTTGAAACAATTCAGACCTTTCTGCTTGGCCCGTTATGAGCACAGTGTCAACAAAAGTGTTAGAAGTGGTGTGCACACGACTGGGAAGAAGTTCCAGGAGGAGACTGTGATTACAGCTGTCCAAAGGACGGCAGATCTATGTCCTATTCTTTTTTTTTTGAGATGAAAAAGACTACTGTACTGCACTGGAACAAACCCAAAGTATTTAATTTTTTTTTTTTTTCCCCCACAAGATGGAATGTCAACAAAAAGTCCAATTTGGACTGAAAATCCTGAGCTTTTCCATTCCTCCTGGCCACTGTAGGAGATCATTAAAACATGCAGTTACTTATCCCTGCTTCTTCAGGAACAGCAACGTGTGGCCATCCTGGCAGTAGGAGGTTCAGCTGTGCCTGTGCAGCGTTGCCCAGATCCCACCGAACTCTCCTCTGATGACAGCAATGCCTTCCTGGGTGAAGCCGTAGCCCAGCTTTTGCCAGGATTTTCTTTGTCTGTGGATGAACCCGTTAACTGTCATTTAAAACCCGAATCTGCGAATCAAACTTTAAGTAAACATGAAGCTATTTCCCCTCCCACTAAAATATATCTTCTAGGCAGGCTAGCTGGCTCATTGGGGTTGTTGTTTTCATCATTGCTGGGTTTGTTGTCGGGTCATGCTAACCTGACCATAGATGTATATTTTAGTTGAAAGAAACACGGGTCTGATTCTTAGACTAAAGTTCATGGCTGAGTTATGATTGCGTAGCTACATCAATTTACTTTAAATGAGCATCTGTGATTTTTTTAAAGTGATCCGATCCCTAAGGAAACAGTTTGATGAAATATGGGCTCTCAGAGAAGCCTGGACCAACCTGTTAGGGAGGAGGGGATGGAAAAGGAGAAGAGAGAAAAAAGCCATAACCTGTGCTCTCCCAGGGATGATGATGCTACCTGGGATTGTTCTGGTGCTTTCCCTTAGTGAAAATCTTACCACTTTATTAAAAAAAAAAAAAATACCACCATGTCCATTATACAGATGGGGAAATGAGGCAGAGAAAGATGAAAGGACTTTGGCCTATTCATCCCACCAGGAAAACAACAACATCCAAGTCAGCCAAGCCCCAATCTTTACGCTTTACTCCTTAGGCTGTGGCTTTCTAACTACCTCGCACCTGTGTAAATAGGGAGGCAGGTGCAAAGCCCTGGCGTGCTGAGCCTGCTGCGGTGGAAGACATCTATGCGAGGAGATGTTGTCAGAGGGTAGTTAAGCAATGTAAGGGTATCCTTCCTTAAGTCTGCTGCCTGCCCCAGACAGTGTGGCTTGTGTCCTCCCCAGCAGAGAAGGCATTGCTCCTGCAGTGTGAAAGCATGTAGTCAGCACAGGGGATTTCATGCTCTGTCTCTTGAAATCCAATATGAAGCAGTTGCCATCTCTCCATCCCACAGGCTCATTACACAGCTCTGTGTGTGGCCTCTCCCCGTAATTAACCTGAGGGGGTTACTTTCCTTTTCTAATTTGTAGGAAGTGGCTCATGACATCTGTTGCAGCCCTGAGGCTCCTTCCTGCAAACCTTTCGCTGGTTTTCAGTGAAAGAAAAGGCAACACAAAGAGGTGTAACAATTAACGGACTCGAGTTCTGGCTTTGAAAATAGCATCTTCCAGTTGCTCAATAAAAACCTACTGAGAGCAGAGGAGACTGGCTATGCATTTTTAAAGGGAACCATGGACTTAAACCTTGGGACTAAACATACTAATTTTTCTTCTTGTTAACACTTCAGGAAAAACAAACAAACCAGCCCCAAATAACCTAGGAAGAGTTTTAATGCGTTTTGCTTCATGTATTCTGTTGGTTTCATGGTGCAAAGTTAAGAGCAGCCCTCTTCCTGTTTCACCCCTTCTCCGTTGCAGGTTTGCACTTACCTGTTGCATCTGATCTGAGACTTGAAACTCTGGGGACCTCCTCTATAAAAACTACTGTAGAGTTTGATCCTAAAATTTAAGCCTTTTGGAATCAAGAAAAATCTTTCCTAGACTTGAAAGGCAAAAGGGATCATTTGGATTCTCTTATCATTAATAGGCTTTTTTCTTTTTGCATAGCATTTTGGATTTAGGTGGTGTTTTGGCATGGAAAAAACCCCAAAGAGAGAGAAAGATGCACCAGCCTGTTTTATAGGAGGGAAGTCACTGAGGCGGGTGGGAAGCTGGTTCTCACCAGATTAGCTAGTTTGAGGTGGATCTCTCTCAATATCGTTTCTTGGAGCTCCTTGTTATTATTATAAAGTCAGTATTCCTTAGGCCAGAGAGAGAGAAAAGCTGTAAAGGTGCATCTGTGTGCGCTAGGTCTGTGAGAAAATATGAAAGTCTTGTTCTCACTGATTTATTACAGGGCCTGAACTGAGATTTTTGTGATCTAGGCTGTGGTTGTTCTGGGAAACATAAATTTCCGTCCTGGACCTAAGAAGTTTTTTACAGTGTATCAATTTTGATATACTTTCATCCCAAATTTGCACTTTTCTTCAAACTGACATCTTCTGAGTGAAATGCAGGCAGCTGGAAAGTGGTTGTGCTGTAATCTCATCCGACCTCTTGCATAACGCACTTCACAAAACCTCACATGGTAATTTCTGCATGGTAATTGGGCACAGGACACAAGTTGTATATAGATAAAAAACCTTTTTAGAAAGCTGTCTACTTTGTGTTTGCAGCAGGCGGTTGTAGTATGAGTCGGGCAGCTTTGACCTCCGCCAAGGCTCGTGATACCTTAACAGCAGTTGTGGATGTGTGTACCGCAGTAACAGCAACTGAATGAAAAAGTCTTTGAAGTTCCTGGCTGGCTGAGGAGCAAAAGTCCCTTCGTCTTTCAGCACTAGTCGTGCTTGCCAGGCCATCCGGCGCGACTGAAAATCCCCCTCCTTGTTCCTGATTGTGAACGTAATGAAGATGACTGATAACGTGCTGTTTGCCTCCTGCTCTGTGTGAACGGTGAAAGCAGCCTGGTTGGTCCCGCTGAGATTTGTATCCGTGTAAGGGCTTTTTTGGGTTTGTGATTATTGTTGGGGACTTTTACAGGAAGGTAATCCCTTCCTTCATGAAATGAACTGCTGTCGTGTGAGGGCTTGCTGAGGACTAGTGCCTGAACTTTTGGCATGGCTAGTGGGTAGTGGGGTGAGCTGCCTCCTGCCCCATCTACACCATCAGGTTGTCTTCTTGGGAGCAGACCCATGCCCCCACCCTGCTCCTCATGCATTGGGGCAATAGCAGCAATGTCACCATATTGTCCTCAGCTCCCTGTGAAAAAGGACTATTGCTGTACCTAGGGTACAATAGATAGCAGGGGAGGAACTTTTCTCCACACAGCACTGCTGTGGTGAGATATTTAGAGTTAGACCTACTTCACAGGGAAGAAATAACACTAAGAAGTTAGGGCCCAAGCCTTCAAACTCACATGTTTAATGACAGATGCTTAAATCCGTGCTTGGACACCTAAATGTGTTGCCTTGTCCTGAGCTGCAAAGGCTATTAAGCACTTGTAATTATATTAATTTAATGCCAATTTAATGCTACTTCCTGAGGACCATCCCCTCCACAGAAAAGGCAGAGGCTCAACATTGTTACAGAAAATCTCTGATTTCATCCTGGTCAAGTCCCGCAGGAGATGGTAGCAGTGTAATGTTGCCCTTCTCAGAACCATGACTCAGTCTTCAACACTCAAGAGAATATTTTAAGGTATTTCAAAATTGCCATTTGGGCACTTGTTACTTGTTTTCTGGCTGCGGGTTTGAATTCTCAAGCTTTCCAAGAGCTTGTCACCACAATGGCTGAAAAATTCCTTAAGGTTAATCCTTTTGTGTTATCCCATGACTTCCAGAAGCTGGGACTTCATGAAAACATACTAAATATAATTAACTCAGGATGCAAAAGATCACAGTTGGCATCTCAGGGAGTTTTACACAAGCACTAACATTTACAAGGCTGGCTCTGCTCTGAGAAATGATGGGGTACAAGTGGCACCTTCTTGTTTAGTTGAATTTTTTCAGGTGTCTTGTAAAGTCAACACAGCTGAGGGATGGTGAGGTCGCTTCTCACCCGCCTTGTGCCTTGTCAGCAATAAAAACATGTAAAGCATTGATTGGAGATTTTTCTTTAATTGGGTGAGATGGTTTGGAGAGAACCAGCTGTTATTCTCCTCTCCGGGGAAGCTTTTGGGCTGACATAACCCAGCAGCAAGAAAAGTGGATAGACATGGGAGGGAGGTGGTAAAGGAGAGCAGACGTTGGGTCTCATGCCTTCCTGAACCGAATCACACATCTGTCACTATCAGGTCTTGAAGCGGATGGCTCAGAAGGCAGTTGACATAGGTTAAGCGCTACAAGAGCAGCAGAAGTACTGTGGCAACGCGTGTCACAGCGGGGATGCTGTGACAGCTGCCCCATTTGCGTGAGTTCAACCCCGTGTCACTGTGGGGGCCGTTTTCTTGCTCGTAGTTGCATCACACCCCTCAAGGCTCACCGGTGGTAGTGAATGGACCTTTATCACCCTGAAATCAAAGCGTGGCTGTGCAATAACCGCAGAGCTTGGCCCCGGCTAGCCCTCGGTGGTTGGTAATGAAATTCAGGGAATTGCAGACACAAGTGCTTCTTCATCTCCCTCTGCTTTTATCTGAATGAGCAAAGTAATTTGTGCAGAGGAACGGAAGACCTCGAAGGCCGTGCCAGATAGCTCGCTGCGCAGGGCAGCCTCCCAGATGCTTGCAGAGAGTAGGTCACTTTGCAAGCGTTTCGCTTCCCCCTGGCAGGGAATTGAGAGATAGGGGCATACCAGAGGGAAAGGGTGCCATTACCCATATGTTTGTCCATCACTGCAAGCGGGTGAAACGATAAGGTGCATTTAACACAAGGTCTCGGTGTGTTTTTTCCTTGCTTACTGACATGAGGAGCTAGTGTGCTGCTCTGTGTTACGGCTCAGTGGCTCTGTGCGTGAAAGAATTCAATTCATTTCATCTTTCATTGACATTGCTGTGTAGGGGAAGGAGTTACTTTTGGTTTTTAAAGTCCAACGTGCATTAAATCTTGTGTGTTCTGTGCCAATACACAGCTGCAGAAGCACCATGGAATACCATAACACCCATGAACTGCTGCGAGGCATGGATGCTCCTATATCACCATTGGGTCTAGCTGAGATTTTCTGGAGGTAGCAATTTTGCAGGGAAAAATGCTAGCTCATCATAAGTGAAATTTTGAGGAAAGTATTTTGACCCATTTAAAAAAAAAAGCCCAACACACCGCTATTGACATCTGTTTCGCAATTGTGCCTGAGGGACTTTATCTTGGATCAGGACAGCCTAATTGTTGTACAAATAAAGAATGATGGGAATAAAATTGTCTCTCACCCAGGGAGTTTGTGATTGCAGTTTACTTTCTTCAAATGGTAAAGCATCATTTTCTGATTTGAAATAGTTTGAGTTTGATCTGTGCTTTAGGGTACTTATTACCAAAAACCTTGAAAAGATTAAAACTGAAGAGCAACTGCCAGGACTGAATTGAAACACTCCCAGACCACTGATACAACATTTGATCAGATAGGAAAATATTCTTAGATTAGCATTTAGAGAAAATGCTGAGTTTCTTACTTTTCATTTTATTTGTGACTCCCCCTTTGGAATAGAATTTTCCTTTTCAAATTTCAGAAAAAGCTCTGGGGACTGGAAAACCATTTCCCCCTTGCTTTCCTCACGGACACTGCAATTAGACTATTGTGAAGAGGGGGGTGTCAGGGTGTGGGAGTTTTTCCCACTGTTTTTTTCTAACCCAACTCTAGGCAGAGTTAGATAATCCAATATGAAAACAGCTGAGTCTGGTCTTGCATTAGAGTGCTGCTGTTGCTGCTACTGGCNTGAACAGCTTTTTTTTTTTTTTTTTTTTTTTTGAATTATGGGGCCAGTTTTTGCAGTGCGGACAAGGCTGTAATTATTCTCTGAGTGTGGGGCGGGTGATGTCATGCTGTTGTAGAAAGTTTGCTCTGCATGTGGTAAGATAGCCGTGTGTTTCAAGACACAGAGAGAGAGCCCTCGTGGCTGTGGAGTAGCATCAGGCGTTTCATTAATACAATACTATCCGAGTTCTGCTTTCATGAAATACGTGGCAATACACACACACACACACACGTGTTTATTGTATGTGAGGTGATGTCGTGTCCTGATCTGCAGAGCCGTGTGATAAAAGGCAGGGATTTATACATGTAGGGCATGCGTGCACACATGTGCGTGTACTCATGTGTGCTGTTCATGTATGCATGTATATACATATGCAGAAGAATTAATTATAAGCTGATAAGATTTGCAAAAATCTTTTTGATTTAGAAAAAAGATTTTTAAATAATTTTTAACATCTTCAATTACTTCTTGCATTATTTAAACATTCCTTTTTCCCCCTGCTCTTTCCACCTTGCCTCCATTCCCAGTAGCAGTCACTATTTTTTTGCATACCAGTGGTAGCTTGTAGGGGTATTTACAGCGTCGGAGGAGTTTAGCGGGGGCTTAACAGGAGCACTCAGGCTGTGCAGGCAGCGGCGGTGCTGTTGCTGCATGAGTGTATCAGCAAAGTTCTATCAGCACCAGCAATAGCCATCCTGGACTATCCTAAAGATACTGGGAGGGCAGGAGAGAGAAGATGTGCTCTCTACCAGAGTTGGTTTTTTACCTTGGACACCAGCCAGAGGTCCTCCAAGGCACACATTTTGGTGGCTAATCTGTGCAGAAGCTCTCAGCACCACTCCTTCTCCAGCGTCTGTCTCGCTGCTCAGTTCAAAGCTTGCAGATGCCGGGTTTTCTGGGCAGTGCACAGCCCAGCGCTGCAGTACAAAGGCATTGCAAACGTTCAACATCCATGAGGTTTTGAAGCTGGGTGTGTTTCTAACATCTCAGGCTCGCAGGATGACACAGGCTTACTCACTACGAACAGCGTGTTCACACAGGAACGGAGTCACTTCTGGATGAAATACCGAGTCCCATGGGTTACGTGGGCTGCTTCCCCTTAAGGTCGCTGCACAGAGTTTCTCCCAGCTCAGCCTGATGCCCATCAGTGCAATCTGCCTCTTGCTCAGAAAAAGTGAGAACGGAGTTTTTCCTGATCCAAAACAGCAGCCGATCTGGTGGCCTCAGTCCAACACAACTCCCGAGCTGTCTCACCAGAGATGGCAAAACAGGCACCAACTTTCCTTACCTGTTTAGCCATGATACATCCCACAGCCTTTGTCTGTGTCCTCTGTGCCCCATCCTATGTCATACGTGAGGACAGTTTCCCTCTCGCAGTGGGGAACATCTATACAACTCTGCATAGATGAGCTTTCTTCCCTGCTGTCAGCAGTAGGACTTCCGTGAGAACTGAAACTCTCCCCAAATATGTATAAATAAGAGAATAAGCTGAGCTCATAGCAGTGTGTAGGGCCACTGGAAGATTTCTCCTTCCCACACCATGCAACTTCTTCCTTCCTCTTTGCTCATCTCTTAAGACTGAGTATTTTCCTTTTGCTCTTTCCCATTCCCTTCTACTCCAGGGAAAAAGTAGTGGTGTACCTGAGTGAGCCCCTTACTCCTGCTGGTACATGATTATCTGCCTGAGGGGTTTCATTTAAATCACAGAGGAGTAGGTGTGTGAACAACTGCTTAGTAGTGAAAAAAAGGTTCATAGTCCATTTCTGGGGGAAAAAAATATATATAAAGCAGCTTCACATTATTTTAAAAGTCACTCCAAAGAAATCCCTTTCACTTGTATAATGATTTCTTCTCTTGGGACATCTCTCTGCAATAGCTGTCCTCTTCCTTTAAGTGGTTACATATTGAGAATGTGATACCCTGCCAGAAGAACCTTGATTGCTCTACTTCAGGCTAAATGAACTGAAAAAAAGAAAGAGGCTTTATAAGATTGGTGCTTTTGTTAGCTCTAGACTTTGTGCCAGGTATAAAATCTCTCATTGCACATTGTATTTGTTTCACACTTCTGTACTGGGGGATGTTTGCAGTAATAATGTTGGGACTGCTTCTCAGATGTGTCTTTGTGGATCAGAAGAAGGATCACTGACATTTTTAGAGGACAGGTGTAAATCTCGCAGAGAAAAAAAAATGTTACATGTGGCATTTTGCATTGATCGGCCTTCTAGGTAGGCATGTCCACAGGCTGAACTGTTCATGCTGAGATAGTCTCATTTCTTGCTGTAACCCCTAGAGTCGCAGCTGACATTTGGTGCATCCCACATGACTTTGTGTCATGTTGCTGTGTCCCTAGCTTCTTAAAATGATGGATTTTCCCTGTTTCACCATGATCTGCCATGCTGCTGCTCCACAAATCAGCAGTTTCCTTTTCCTTCTTCCACAAAAGCTTCTCACTGCAAATTTCTTGGCCACCAAGTAAGGTAAGATTTGAGAACCGTGGGGCTTGCTCAGGTCCCCATGCATGGCCAAGGTTTCACAGGAGGGAGCATGCCCTGGATAGGGGAAGCATCGCCTGGTCATCATGGTAGAGCACTGGGAGTCAAAACTGGATTCCTGATGGTGCCACCACAGACTTTCAGGGCAGCTTTGGGCAAGTCGCTCTCTCTGTCCATGCTGGTCTGCATTACATTTGCAATGCAGCTGATGTGAAATGGTGCATGGATGCTAGCAAGGATCCTGGCAGCAGTCGATGTGATCCCTTGTATGACGAAGATGGACCCATTATTTTCTTCTCTGTGAAGGGTATGAGACTATCAGTCAACACATTTTGAAGCCTTTAATTCATAAAGTATCCTGTGTCATCCTTATGTTAACAGGCAACTATGCAAAGCATTATTAGTCCTGATTCTCGTATTCCTGAAGGGAAGAGTGAACAAGAGCATCTTCTAGAGAATTTCCCATGCACGAATAAAGTAGACAGAATAAAGCAGTTCACCTTCAAGATGATGTATCACTTTCTCCCCTAAATTCTGATTTTTGGATAGTTTAACCAGAACTTTTTTATTGTTTTGCCTTAACTTTTATATTTAAAACACTGGAGTACTATACCTCCTCTGTGCTGGATGTACTCCAGTCTAAACAATCTCCATTCTGCTTGCCTAAATTCCCTTCTATAGTTTCAGCTGAATATGGAATTCTGCTCCTCCATCTAAATTGCCATGTGCCGTTCCTCGAGGCTGGGGGACAGCTCGTGTGTTCGTCCCTGGAAGTGGCAGCATCTCAGTAGTGTGTGAAGCAGGGTCTGCGTAATCCTTCAGGATCTCTCGGGATAAAAAGCTACTCTATAAATAATATATCCTTTTCATTGTCAGTCTGGATTCAGGAGTGAAATGATCCTGCTTAGTTAAAGCAGGATGAAGTGTCTATTTTCATATTTGTTTAATTGAACCACTCAGCGTGTCTGATAGTAATGGCTTTATTTGAAGCATGTGGTTCTTATGAGCTGTTAAGATACCAATAGCATTTGGATTAGTCTTTCTGCCAAGAAAGCCAGGTCAATTCTTCAGGAAAATTAAAAAAACGAAGGCAAACTTTATTTTAACAGTGTCTTGAGTTTCACTTTAGGTTCCATAAATATTTGTCAGTGTTCCTTTTGTAAGACCCATGCGAGCCCTTGGCAAGACACAAGGTCTATCTCCAGAACACGGAACATAAATAAATTCCCCAAACCATGCCGGAGAATTGGAGGTAGTTTTAGCCCATGTGAGCGACCTGAAGCCGAGTGAAGGGTTGATGTGGTTCTTGAATTACTAGTTGTACAGAGGAGAGGGAATGGGGTCGGGGGGGGGGGGGTAAAGGAAAAACGTGAAGAGGTGGAGAGGAAAATGCAAACATTTGTAGAAGGTATGTGGGAGCCCACACCATCCTGTGCAGAAAGGTGAAGGTCATTTACCAAGGTAGTGACAGAAATGTGACTTCTGCTTGGATTCCAGTAGCTATCTGCTCCTAATGTTTCCAGAAGAGTTAACAATTTTTCCTTATGCCCTAGAGGATAAGAGAGGAAATTTCACAATCTTGATGAGGACTGGTGATGCCATCTACTTCAAGAGAATCAGGCTAAAAAAGCACTGTGGAGCCACCCTGTGTGCCCCCTTCCTCCAATTTCCTTTGAATACTTTTGTTATTCCTGAGAACTTGGTTTGCTTCTGTGGTTTTCAGACCTATATCTAAGAAAAAAAAAAAAGCCCATGATGGTTTCAAAGACTTGCTTATAGTTAAGTACTTAACCAGAGGTTTAGGGTGCAGGGCTTTTGATTTAAGAGCAAGCCCTGTTCTGTGCAGTTGTGGGGGGAAATAGCTGAAATTTTATCCTATCCCTGACCACAGATTGAGATTACCAAAGCAGTACAAAAGCAGGGAGTCAGAATGAAGGAGGTGTATTGAAGGAAGTGGGACCTTGGCTTCTAGCAATGCGCTCTGGTTGCTGGATCAACTCCAATAAAAATTTAAAATCAGACAAGCTGAATGCCTTATTTGTCTGGTTAAGGGGAAGGTGGGGATGAATGAAGTTTTTCCTCTGCCTCTGAAAGTTAAAATAATGATAGTAGGATGTGAAAAGTACATATTCCTGAAGAATGTACTTTTATAATTTCAGATGGTTAGCAACTGGTTTTTTTTCTTCTTTATGTATGTAAACTGAAAAATTACAACGCATGGATAAATAGAGACATGAGAGCAGTTTGCTGGAGGAGAACCCTTTTTATATAGGCTGGATGGGGCTTTGAGCAACCTGGTCTAGTGGAGGGTGTCCCTGCCCATGGCAGGGGGGTTGGAACTTGATGGTCTTTAAGGTCCTTTCCAACCCAAACCATTCTATGATTCTATGATAGTGAGATGGGAGCCTACCTGTCCATAGATTTAGAATTTCCTACAAAATGCTGGATGTCTTTGGTCTCCCTTTAAATTAATGGGAATTGAGTGTTGCCCACACTTCACAAGATCACTGTCTCTTTGCATGCAGAATTTCCAGCAGTGATCAGTGATCTCTACGACAGTCCTCAGTTGTCTGCAAGTGCTAAAAGAAAAATATAAAAGAACCATTAACCCCATGTTTTCTGCTTTCTCAGACAGCTGTCTGGGGCCCTGTAGCGGTTGATACTCTATAGCTTTCTATTCCTGCCACACTGTTCCTACGTATGGTTTTGGAAAGAGTGACTGAGGTTTGCTAGCAGTTCCTTAATCTGGCTACCATGGACGTCAAGGAAAAAAAAAAATCAGGTAACAACCTCCGTCTGGAAAACTACTTCTGGTTTTGTGACTGGGCTGAATACACAGTGAGCGTAGTCAGATCATTTTTTATTTAAAAAATACCCTGTCTCCCTCACCAGAACAGGAAGCGTCTTTCTAGGAATGCTTGGGAAAGTGTTGGACTTTTATGTCACTGCTATAACTGCTGAAAGTTAAACAACTTTAAAGCTAGTAAAGGTTTAGCTGGACAGAAACATTTGTTGAACTCTATAGGAATGAGAGCTATCTCTTCTTTCTAATGTGAGACTGTTTTCTCCTTTATGTGTGTGTGTATCTGTCCATGGCTACAGCAACAATTATTGGACAATAAATGATGGCTGAAATGCGGAGTGTGTCCCTGCTTGGGAGTCGCTGCCCGGGATGATGTCCTGACCCTGTCGCATAAGCAGGACATGTTGCCCTGGCCTGTCCAGGGCACCAAAGCTCATGTCTATCACGTGTAGCGCTGTACACAAATTTAGTGAGTTCAAGGCAACCAGAGAGTTGTAAGCTCATCAATTGCCTCTGCTCAGTCTTTCTTAAGAGACTAACATTTTTCTTCCCAGGGTACTTTTTAAAAAAACCGATGGGGTTTCAGTTATCCTTTTGAGCTTCATAAAACTTGCTAAAAAAAGCTTTGCAGCCCGTTTCTTAATTCTGTTCCATTATATAGCTCATGTCAATAGCACAGTTTGGCAACTTGCTGTTTACCTTTCCGCATAATGTCCAAAAAAGTGCAGGAGGGACAGAGCCCCAGTTAGTGTATGCTGGCAGGGTGAATACAGGCACTTCTCTGCCTGTGGGCCAAGGAGCTGCAAGACTTAGGAGACGGAGCAGCTTTTACAGGAGCTGCTGCTGAGCACAGGCTCCTGGTTAACAAAGGAGGAGGGGAGGGATGCTCGCTTCGTTCCTGCACCGAGGGCTGTGGTTTACACAGCTTCATTGTGTTGCACAGGGCTTTCCTGCCCTGCAGCTTGACTTGCTCCGTGACAAATTATTCCTTAATTGCTGGATGGCAGAAGAAAAGCTTTATAGCCCTGAGGTTATTCCTAACAAATCAGGTTACAGAAGCCTTGAAAATTATATTGAGCAGAAAAGAAGCGCCATGAGGTTTCCTTGGGTTCTTGGACTGTGTTAAGCTTGACTAAGGCAATGTGCTAATGAAGCTTGTTAAAATGCAATTATGCTTTAATGCTGCGGATGCAGAAATGAGGATAATCAGCGGAGAGGTGCTAGTGAAGCGGTTGTGATTAGCATGGTGTGTGTGTGTCGCTGCTGTGCTCAGGGTCTTCACCCCACCATACAAGGTTGTGTCTGAACCCAACAAGGTGGTTGTACCTAAAGAGCGACCTGGGGGTATGAGATGAAGGATGATGGTGGGAAGATGGGACGGGTGGAGCAAAGCAGCAGTGAGATGGTGCTGACCATGAGGACCAGCAGAGGTTGTGAGGTTTAGCTGCTGACCTGCAATCCTGGGTGTCTGGTGCAGGAAAGCTTTAAGGAGCGATGTGGGGGGAGAGAGCTGAGCCAATGCTGAGGGGGAGCTGCTCCCACAGAAGGCAGGCGGCTTGGCAGAAAACACCTGTGATTTTCTGTGAAAAGTGTTAAAAAGGGAGGAGAGAGCCTGGACTTCTGGGTCAGTTGGAAGAGGGTGGACCTCTGGGAGGGAAGAGATGGTAGCTACAGTGGGGAGAGGCCAGGAGGAGCCTTGACAAGTGAAGAAAAGTAGCAGCTGTTTGATGTGGCAGGGAAAGGGAGAGCTGGATGCAAAGAGAAGCAGATGTGGCCAGAGCGGTGTCTAGAAGAAAAAACAAATATGAATGAGGGAAGAGTGTGTTTCGTCAAGGCTGGAGCAGAGGAGTCACGATGAAATATGACAGGAGTCTGGGTGCAAACTGCCAGTGAGTGGATGGACAGCCAAGGCTGGGGCTTGTCAATGAGCTGCAGTAAGACTCTGCTGGGATGTGGAGAGCTGGAGGGGGAGACGAGGGAAAAATGCTTGGGCTGTGGGCCTGAGCGACAGGCAGGACGGTAGTGGTGTCTGCAGCAATTAAGGAAGGAGGTAGGGAGGGGGAGGAAGATTAAGAGCTCTGAGCTTGAGCTGACAGCTCGACATCCATGAGATGTCAGGGAGACAGGCGAGGTTTTCACTCGGACAGAGAGAGACAGGCCCAGATGATCAGATCAGACAACTGGGGGGACTGATTTATGTGAGGAGATTAAAAGAGCTGCTTGTAAATATATGTATAGCTTGGCTAAGTGACACCTGAGGGGACAATAACTGTCTACAAGTGTATGGAGGGATTGAATACTGGAGCCAGGAGGAGGGGGAGGGAACAGTTTAGGAGCAGAGATGAGAATTTTGACTGGAGGCAGTGGAATAAGGTGGAGCAGAGCTGGCTGTAGTGCCTGGTTAGGGAAAACATCCCCCTGAAAGACTGGGAAGACTCTTTGGTGAGATTTCTTTTTCATTTAAAAGAAACATGCATATCTGTCTAGGGACCCACCGGCACTCCCCCCATCACAGGGTGCCTGGCAATGTGACGTTTGTCCTCACAGCACCCAGCGAGAGGGAGGTGTCCCTGTGCGCGGTTATGGCACCTGGGTACCCTGTGTGACCTTTGCTGTCCGACTTGAATCAAGGACCTAAGAAAGCATCTTAACCATTATACTCACCTTCCTTTAACTTGTCCCTGCTTTAAAGGGTCAACCCTGTTGACAGTACAGTGAGATGGGTGAGAAGGGGATCTAATGGGACTCCTCCAGCCTACAATTTGTATGGTCTTCTCTTGTAATTTTTTACTCCTTATGAAGTTTTACTCCTCTATGAAGACAAGGGAAGAAGAAGCAGTTATTTGTTGCTCATTCCTACATGAGCTCTTCCCAAGAGAGCAAGTTTGGAGGGGAACCACTGGAAGTGGCATGTTCAGGAGGGGAGTTAAGATTGAAGCAATTTTGCCCTAAACACCCCTAGAACTGATCAGTGCCCTGGATAGCGGTGGGAATAAGGTGCATGTAGAGTTGAAATGTGTTGCTGGTTCCTGTCTGGTCACAGGTGTAGTAACTGTTGGTTTGGTTGACAGCTGTATGGTTTATTTTCCTAAGGCAAATGAGAGACTGGTCTAATTCAGAACAAATGGTCAGAAAGAAAGCACGTGTTGGAGATGGAGGAATAGTATATACAATGCATTTTGAATCCCAGTCCTGTGCTGGGCTCATCTGTGGGCTGTGCAGACCAATGTCTTGTCTCTGCCTGTGGCCTTTTCAGGTATTTCAGGAGGAGACGCAGGGCATTTTGCAGGAGGCAGGTCCAGAATGAGCTGTCTGTTGGCAGACTTGGTTTCCCAACACTGGTTACAGAATGCCTCATATTTTGCGGGGCTTGGGTTTCTGTTCTGACCAAACAACACTGGTCAGAACATGGGAGGGTTTTTCTTCTGGGAAACAAAAGCACCAAGAAAAGTAAAAGAAATCAGCAAAAATGGAACCACCCCAGCTTTTGTGGTCTTGATTTTCTGTTGAAGGTTCTGCTGTGATACCAGATGTGGGTTATCTCTCCAGAGAGAACTTTCAAAGAGCCTTACTTCCAAAGCTAAATAAGTAACCAGCTACTTCCTTCTGTCTGAGTTTCCTTTCTGTACCTATCCCTGTCCAGCTGATCTTTAGGCTGGTCTTTAGGTTGGTGTCCTGGGGAGATGAGATCCATGTGGTGATATTTTTTGAGGGTTGGTCCATCTCCACCCCTCCCAATAGCTTTTGAGCCTATTAGCCAATTTCAGATGTACCTGAGAAGGAGCAATGTGGGAGATAGTAAGTTCTTACAAACTTTGTGAAAATGGGAAGCCGTGTAGATGGGAGTGGTTGTAACAGTGCTGCATCTCACTACCACTGTGCTTGGGGCAGAGGCCATTGCATGGTCAGCCTTTTCTGAATGTTACGGGGAGATGAATGCAACAGCAACAAACACGCAAATAAATATATGAAGATGTCAGCAGGTTCTTGCCCCTTAATAGGTGGTGAGAAATCCAGGTACAGAATATAGGGCCACTGAAACTAAGCTTTATTAGTCTTGCTGCATTTTTAGTAACTGCAAAACCATCTCTGATGGGCAATCCCCAGCAGCGGAATGAAAGGGAGACAACGTATAGTGGATAAATGGCCTGCCATTGCAAACTGTGCCATCCCCAGAGTGGGGTTGTACAGCCATCAATGAGAGCCTGCAGGAACATGTGGGTTGCTGATGGTTATTGCATCTCTTTCTGTGTGGGAGATGCATAGGGTGTCATCTCTTACCAATGCCAGACCAAGTACATTAGTCTTACTGTGCATTAGCAACAAAAAACAGGTAATACAGAACCAAATAATCTTTTCCAGCTCTTCATGCAGACTTTAGCTGCATTTTAACAGTGTAGCACTTCAGCAGAGACCAGAGATCTATTTCTTTTTTCCTGCAAGGAGTTCATATTTGACCTTGGCAGTCACAGTTAAAACCAGAGCTCCCTGCTCTGACTTTCACTTCTGTTTCAGCAGGACCAAAAATCTGTGGGGCCTTGCTGAATATTTCCCTCCTCACCCAATATTGCTGAAAATGAGCCTGAAGTGTTGACAGACAGCAGCACACTCAGTGTGTAGGAATCCAACATAAACAGACTTGCTGGTTGTGTACTTGGACATGTTAAACGAGGTCTCAGCTTTGATCTTCCCTGCACTATCCTAAAGCCCAGCAAGCAAAGGCTAAGTAAACAGACCTTTGATTTCAGGGCTGTTTGGAGCAGAGGTCTTGTAAAACTTTTATCAATGGCAGAGCTTGAGCTACTGAAGTCCCTCTTGGACTGTAGGTGCTGCAAGAGCAGCAGCATGGTTTTATTGACCCTAACGTCCCTCTTTTCCCCGCCTCTTCCCATAATGACAAACATCTGGGGATACGAGCCAGCTTCCTGTTGATTGTAGCGTACCAGTTTCTCTAGGAAAGACACCTGCTTATGATCTCCTCTATGGTGAATGGAGAGTAAGCTATATTAGATCCTACAGCCATTGGATCCCACAGCCGGTGTAGCTTGTTGTTAATGCATGTTATAAAGATGCTTCAATAAATCACATAGGACACATCCGTGGGAAACACTCACGTTACTAATCCTGCGTGTTCAATACTCCTGGGTCAAACCCCAGAAAACCAGTACTCTGGCTTAAATAGCATGAATGTTAGAAAAAAAATAGATTTGATTTATTTGCTTCCTGGTTTTAGAGTATTTAGTGATTCCCCGTGATCACAAAGGTCAGAAATTTCCTTTCGTGTTCAAATAAACAGGAGATTCTCCTTCAGGATTATGCCCTCGGAAAAGAGACATTAAGACACAAGCACCTAATATCACAAGATTTAAAAAATAAAATTGTGTATGCTGGCAAATTCCCCTCAATGGGTAAAACAGAGGAGTTAGATTGGCTTCTGCTTCCTTTTAATTTAATGTTTTACCCTGTCTTCTGGTGGGTCACACAAAGGAAGCTTTGGCTTCTCTTCTACCCACTGTAGAAAAATTATATGAGAGTGAGATCCTGCCAAGGTATTATATTTTTTAAGTGTTACTAATTTTCCATTGTTTTCAAAACTGAGAACCACTGTGCTTAGCAATGATGGAGCCCAGGCTGTTCCTGGTGGGCCAGAGCTGTGGTCCCTCCTGCTGGGGCCATTTCAGCCCAAAGCTTAGGACCAAAAGTTGGAGCATTTTGCTCAGCCCTGCTGGTCATTATTGCTTCTTAACAAGATAAATACCAAATGACAAATTCATTGGCCAGCTGCTCCCTGCCAACACTGCCCCTGATGTACCTTCTGGAGGTCAAGCTGGGATCGTTGACTGAGTCTGAGCTCCTGCCAGTAAATTGTGAGCGTTTAAGTGCATCTAGTCTCTCTTGTCCTTTGCCCTTGCACTTCTATAGCATGTCCTTAAATGCCGTCTTACTTACGCTGCCTTTTGTGCCTTAGTCACCAACCGATCCTTTACTGTACGTAAAACAATGCCCTCGTTCTTCCTTCAGAAGGGAATTTTGTCTTTTGTCAAAGAGTCAAATCCACTATTAGATAAAAAGCGTCTTTAACAGCCCTTTATTTGTTGGTATTTGATGGCAGTTCTTTGATCCCTGAAGGGGTGTGCAGCGCTGTTTGTGATATAGTGCAAATTGATTTTACACATTTCCATCTTTTATCAATGAGTCTTCCATTGGGGTTTTACTGTACGCAGATTGGAGATTACCACGGCGCAGCCGTCGGGAAGAGATTGGAATTTATATGCAATAAAGATTAGGGGATTAGGGACTGATTAGAAAACTGCTGATTAACCAGCCACAGGTACAGCAAGGGGTCTTGTGTGTCTGCTTTTTTTCTGACCTTGGGGTTTGACCTCTTGACTCCTCATTTAGCAATGCCAGTGTGCAGCACGGAGTGATTTCTGATGTGGCTTCTTTCAAGAACAAGTTCAAGTCATTGCAACAGTAAAAACCCCTATTTCTGTGAAAAGAGAAGCTTGAAAAATTTTATGCAAGTGGACACTTTGCTCCGATGTGTATCGACCAGGACAGGCTGAGCAGACAGATTGTGGCAACGCTTTAATCTGCAGTCAGGAATTCCTGCTGACAGCTGATGCGGTGTGCGTGTGCTGGTACACGCACACGCGCGATGGGGGATAAAGCAGCTATGTAACCACGCGGCGAGACAATATTTCTCCGTGCACAGCTTTTCCTAGATAGCTGTTACGCTCTCCAGGTTTCTCCTCCCATGCACGCTTGCAGGAGGGTAGCTGGGACCGTACATTACCAGACTGTGAGGTAATAGGAGTGCACATTAATTGATATTCCAGTGGAGCTCTATCTACCTGATGGATACGACGTTACATACCCACGCGCAGCCCGCCAGCGGAATGATGTCATTTGGAATTACAGAGTGATCGGTGTCAGCAAAACTTCTGTACGTTCTGTAGCTGCTGAAGTTTGGGCAGCTCAAATAAAGCAACCGTGCTGACGGTCACAGGCTGTGTTAAATAACAGGGGGTTGGCAGTTTGCTTGTGTATCAGATAATAGTTAGCACCATCTTTCTACTCATGCAGATTTATAGAGATAAAAGGCAGGCAGGATGAGCTCTTCAGCAAAGGAGAAATATTTCCAAATCCTTTGGATAGTTCAGGGAATTTAAACAGATTTATATTTTAAATACTTATTTTTATTGTTTCAACTTAGGCAGAATATAGTCACTGTTAGGTGCTGTTTTGGTAATACCATTCATATTGAGACATGCCACATTGGTGTGTAATAGAGGTATAGGAAAAATACCTTCCTCCAGATGAGGTGCAGCAGCTTTTGAGCAGCAAGGGGTGCAGCAGAACTTTGGACATATCAGATGAAATGCTCTGGTTTCATCTGATCTTAGAAGCTGAACAGTCCTGGGGCTGTCCAGAAGCATCTGGCAATCCTAGGCACAAACCGTGGCGTTGCGATTGGATGTAATAAGCCTAACAGAACAACAAGTCTTCACTGTCTCCTATTAGAAAAATTAATAAAGGCCACTTAAGAGTGCACTAACCCTGTTGTCATGAGCAAGCCAGTGTGTAGAAAAGGAGGAGCAGAGGAGGGGGATCTGTTTGAAGCTGTCCCAGTTGCAGGCAGGCAGCAGAAATCTGGACGAGCCTCTGTCCAAGGCACCAGCTGAGCCCTCAGACTGTGCCAATGATAACTTGAGTTTTCAGAGCCAGAAGATTGCTTGTGCATGGATTTGTGCAGGCATCATCGCATGCTTTAACACTGTGCTGTGACACCAGACTAGGGTTGATCCATTTGAAGAAAATGTTACCTGCTTTTCTTTGGGTATGGCCTGGAGCTGAGGCTGTTTTGTACGAGAGATCTGACAATATAATATTCTCCAGGTGTGAAGGCTTCATGCATTTAAAAGTCCTGGCTCCTGCCATTACCATCGGGTATTGTGTGCTTTTATATCAGGTAGTGTGTGCTTCAGTGTCTAGGAGCAGAAACCAGATGTGAATGCTATAAGAATTCATTGATGGTTTCCCTGTTTTCACATGCAGGAGACCTGACGTCTCTTGAGTTTTAATGTATGTTTTCACTGAATCAACCTATGTGAACACTCTCTTTTAAATTACATTGAAGTATTTTCCCCTCTTGGAAGAGATGTACAATGTGTGTCGAAGTTAGCTTGTAGAATGGCACAACAGGAACAAATCTTTAAAATGAAATATTTGGTGCTGAGGAGGTGATGTTCACACTGTAGGCATTTTGGGAGTTTATTCTGGATTAGCTCCAGTCTGGTTGTGTAGATTGAGCATTCGTTAATGGAAATCCAAAAGCACAGCTTCTGCTTTTGTTTTACCAGGGACCCAGCTAGCAATTGCTGCTGTATTAGAAGGTAGAAAGTCAGATATTGTTTGCAATTTTCTTTTGGAGCAAGATGAGTTGGTGGTTTTTTTATAATATAGGTATACTTCCACCTTTGTGAATTTTTTATGTATTTTATTTTATTCCTGTCCCAAATCAAAACCATTTTCATATTTTGGTGATACAGCAACACAGTAAACAAAGATTACCATTGCTTAATCAATGTACTTTCAAAATCCTGACTTTTTTTCATAGAATCATAGGATCATTTATGTTGGAAAAGACCTTTATGATCATTGAGTCCAACCATTAACCTAACTCTGCCAAGTCCACCACTGAACCATGTCCCTAAGGGTCACATCTACATGTCTTTTAAATACTTCCAAGAATGGTGGCTCAGCCACCTCCCTGGGCAGCCTGTTCCAATGCTTAACAACACTTTCAGTGAAGAATTTTTTTCCTAATATCCATTCTAAACCTCCCCTGGTGCAACTTGAGGCTGTTTCCTCTTGTCTTATTACTTTTTAGTTGGGAGGCTGACCCTCATCTCTCTACAACTTCCTTTCAGGTAGTTGTAGAGTGTAGTTGTAGTTTTTGTTTCTATGTGTTTCATTTTAATTTGTCAAAATCATGATGCAAAATAATTCTCAAACTGAAAAAGGGAATATTGAAAGAGAAAACCTGACAAGGTCTTGGTTCTTGACAAAAATGCCATTTTCTGATAGAAAAATATTTCTGCAAAACACTCCATACCGTCTGCTCTGGAGCCATTCAGCTAGAAGTGCTTTCTGTTTTAGAGAAGCCTCCGAAAATATCTTCAGTTCTTAAATGCCATGGTGTTTATCTCTTTGTGGTTACCAACAAACAGTTGTTACCACGTTTTTGTGGTGACCAAACTTAGAAGCCCCCAGTGATGACAATACAGTAAAGAGAGGGCTGAAAGCAGCCTTGCCATGTAGGGCACTGCCACTGATTTCCCAACAGCAAAAGGCTTATGGGTATTTTGGCAGTGTCTCCTGCTTGAGAGTGAATGGTAAAGATTTTTTTTTTTTCTGAGCCCTTAATGCCCTAATCACACCTTTTCCATCTTGCATATTGGGAAAGGCCAGTAAGATGGAAGAGTGTAAAGTCTTCTCCAATGTCATCCCTTCTAGAGAAATTTGTTAAAAAAGATTTTAAAGAATATTTTGAGGAAAACCGAAGTCTTGGATGCAAATGAAAAAGGCTCCTATGTTGGTATATGGCTGAAGACTCACTGCTCTGGACCAGCAGGAAGGCAAAACAACTATTTAAAGATCCTCACACACATCATTGCCGAATATGGCACAGAGTCAACAATCGTGGTTTCTGTTTCCCTGCCGACATAAACAATGACACTTAAAATTTCCTGCTTGTGCAGCTCTCACACAAATGTCTGTCTGTGAGGGAAACGGCTAATTACTTATTGAACCTTGTACTGTGCTTAGACTGGGTTAAATATTGACTACCAAAGTTCAAGGGGAATCCGTGTTACTAAACATGAACTTGGGCATCCTATTTTCTAGGAGCTCTTCAAATAAAATGATTAGGTGGCAGGATACTGCATGTAGGCAGGAGGGACAAAGAAGGGGACAAAAAAATGGAGCAGATTGGCTCAGAAGTAAATGCCTGTCTTTGAAGCCTTAGGTTTTGGAATGTGATTGCAACGAGTGGCTTGAAGGGGAGTTTTGTTACAAAATAAGTGAATTAAACTGAGATTTGCAGAGTGTCTGGTTTGTTTTGGTGAAAGATGGCGGGCGATTTGACTGTGAAATCCACTGGGCTCATGAAGCAGGATTTGCATGGTTGGGCAGAAGTTTGGAGTGTAATAGCATTTGTGTTAAAATTGGGGTAGATTAACCCCAGAAGTTAGTTCAGAGCTGCCTGACTGGATTGTTTCCCAGAGATTATGGGAAGCAAACAAATGCCTTATGTTGGCAGGAATGGTTCCTGTGTGACTTTTGGTGGAGACTCTGGAGGTCTGGGTTATGTTTGGTGAGAGCAGGTTGGGGGTATGGCAGTTGGGTCCTGGATTCTCCTAACTCCCTCAAGCCAGAGGATTTCTAGCTTTCTTCTAGAATTAGGCAATTTGTCCTTCCTGGAATCAGGAGGCTAAAAAAAGCCTTTTAATTTCAGAACCTTTCAAAAAATGTTTTAATGCCGTTTCCTTTGAAAAAGAAAATTGCCATTATTCAGATGGGCTTGTCTTCGTGAATGGGAATGAAAAAGGTAGATTGTGTGGGTACCTGTGCCAACACACCCTTGTTGTACTTAATCTCGTCTCTAAAAAAAACTTTTCAGGTTATCTATTGAACTGCATACTTGAGCTGCGCCATCAGGATAATTTTAGCCTTAGAGTAGAAATGTTAGTCCTCCTTTTTAGCCCATGCTAAGCCCACTGGAAGCACTTAAGAAACAATAAATAATATCTTTTTTTTCCACGCTAGAAGACAAACCTTCTAGCATTCGAAGTCTGTTTCTTCAAATGTAATTTGAAGTAATTCTAACTCTCCTCTGTGTCTGCTACCTCAAAACCTAAGGGATAAAATGACTGGGTTTTGCTGCTGAAAAAATATTCAGCAACACTTGAAATTGAATGTCACCTATGCACATTTAATTTAATAAGATGGTAATTTCATGTTAAATAAATACCAACCGATTATTGAAAACATATGCTCAAAGGATTTTAAAACCATGTAAGAGATATGTATCTCATCTACTGTTGTTGAACTGCAATAAATCTATACAATAATCAAGTGCCAATTGTTTAACATACAATAACTATTTTATTAAATCTCAGTGAAATGTGTATGCAGGGCACTTAATTAAATGGAACATGTTCCAAAATATTCTATTTTTCTTATTTTTGGAACATCCAGAGTAGAAAATTTACTGGCAGTCTTCACCCAAGGGACTAGTTATTACTCATGTAAAAATATGGCAAGCACTTCTTGTGCTATCAATAAATATCCATTTCATCAGGAAAGCAACTCCTACCACAGAGGTGGGGAAGAAGGAGAAAATATGTCACTTTACTTGCTGTAAAATGAATCCACCAAACTGTTTTCTCCATCACTGTTGTTGGGCTCAGCTGTGCAGTCCAAGCCTAGAACTTGCTCCTGCAAACAGTCTGCTACTCCCAGAGCTGAGTCTGACCAGTCATCGGGGCTGCAAATACTTGTGGTGTTTTTGTGTTCTTCTCTAAGAGTCTTTGTTCTGCAGAGATGCTGTTGTTTTTTTCTTTAATCTTTTGATTGTTTTTGATAAGCATTGTTTTTGTCTGTGGGCGCCTATGTTTTCAAGCCAAGAAGGACCCATTAGCTCATCTAATCTGATCTCCCCATGTCACATACCAAAGCTTTTGGCCCATTTACCCCTACACTGACCCCAACTTTACTTGGTTAATGCATACCTTTTGGAACTGCAGACTGTTTTGTTTTGAAAATATGAAAAGATGTTGGATTCACCAGTCCTTTGAACTGCTTATTCCAATCGTTAATGGTATACACTGGTAAAACACTCATCCTTTTATCTCTGTCTAAAAGCATTTTTATCAGTTCTGCTCTCCACCTAATGGCTTCTCACTGTGCGGAGACCTACAGTTCCTCTCTTTGAGGAACACCTACTCATGGTAATTGAAACTCTTGCCCTCATTGCTTTGTAAGCCTTTCCCTGGGGCAATTGTTCTTTGGTAGGTGTTTGTCTCAGCCCCCTGGCATAGCGAGAGCTCTCTCAATTGCAATTGATCCATCGTTAGGGCCAAAACAAGTAATGGTGATAATGATGTGCAGAGAGTGAAAGTGCATGATCCTCATGTTAGTTTTGCAGAGAGGGATAAGCTGTTGTGGAAAAGGTTAAGCTCCTGCTGTAAGCCCAACTTTCTGGAAATGAATACACCAAGTTAACCAACAATGGAAGCAAGTTTAAAACATGATTTTTATCTGGTCCCTTCCAACCATCCATGTTCATTCTGAAGCATGGTAGAGGTGAAAGAAGTCAACTTTGGTGTGAACCATCCTTGTGCTAAGGACTTTGGAGGATCAGATTTTAGAGTGATGAGTATGGTGAAGGCCAAATGTTGCCTCAAGTATTGGTGTAAGAGATTGTGTTCACACTGAATGAGTGGTTTGGTTAGTGGCTGATGTCCAGCTCCTTCATTTCACTATCATAATTTAGCATTTCTCTGCTTTGCTGTATTCTCCTCATAGGACACACATTGTCTGTGATACCCCAGTCCCTGATGTTAATTCCTTACATGCGTTGGTGTGTTGTTTAGGTGCTTCATGGTAAATGACTTTGCTAATTTGCTAACACAGCACTTCAAAAGAAATCTTATCTTCATGGAAAGTGAATGTATTTGGTATTAAATAATAAAATATACACAACCCATGGGGCTCTTAAAACTTATTTAACTTCTTTATAAACTTTACAATACCGTATGTGGATATTATAAATTACTTTCCATTCCAAGAAACTGTCCGGGCTGGTTGACCTTCCTTGGAATTTCCTCTTTGTAATTATGTTTAATGTGTTAATAAAGTTCACTTTGAACTGTATCATGGCAAATGGTCTCATAGGACGTGGGTCAGTGCTGGTGTGTTCACCATATGTGAAGCTTGACATTAGTGTGCAGTTCGGTTGAAGGAATAACAAGGCTAAGTCCAAACAATTGTCGAAGCGGTATCTCCTCCCCAGGTTAGCAGTAAAAGGGGTTCATGGAAAGTTAGGAATGTGGAGTGGGAAATCATTTAGCTTTCACTGCTAGGTGTTACTAAATTATAGCTCTAGGTTCGAGTCACTATCAAAACACCATATATCTAGAGGGTTTTCACACAGAGCTATAAATCATGTTTACTACATGTATGAGTTGAACGAGTGCATGAACTTTGCAATGCAGTCCAGGAAAATATAATTACACGTGTGTATTTTTTTGACTATGAGAAATATGGACGGGAAGCTCCAGGCTATTCCACTGTTGTGTCTTAAATACACTTCTAGAAATTGGTTTTGCTGCTTCCTGGAAATACCCATGTGCTAAAGCAAAGAGGTTTTCTTGGGTTTTACGTAACTCCTTTTGCCAAGAAGTGGCACCCACCAGCCCTTCCAAGGCACTGGCAGAGGGAGAGCAGCAATGCTTGTAAAACAGCGTCAGCAGCAGAGCAGCAAGTGGGGCTTTTCTGTGGTATAAGATAGTGGAGAGCAGTATTGCAGGATTTAAATTGAAAATTGCCCAGCTGTTCAGTAAGACAGGTGTAGGATCTGTCTTTTATATAATGGAACAGAATGGAGATTCCAGTTGCTTGTATTCGTAAATGAGGCAAATAAATCTGCACACTTGTCTGCATGTATATGTGCAGAAATATTTAAAACAAATGAGGTGATCACAGCACTTCCTTGTTAATGTTTGACTGCACATATATGATCTTGAACAGAAAACTTGGCATCTGGCGGGGATTGTTGGTTTCTTTCTGTGTGTACTGATATGTCTTTGCAGATGGGGAAACTACAAGCAAGAAAATAACTTGGTGGAAAATGTAGGGTCTGGATTGTTTGAATTATATTTTAAGCCTGATTGCACCCTGGCCCTTGGAACTCCAGGCATGATCTCTTCTAGTAACTAAAATGATTTGAATGTTATGGGGCAAAGTTATATTTAGTTTGTATTTGGAGAAAGAATAACAACCAGGCGCGGGGGGAGGCAGCTGCATTCTCGTCACTTCTTCCCAAGTCACATCCACGGATGTCAAACCCCACCCTTCCCCCTTGGCTGAAATATTAAGAAATGATTCTCTCGAACTGTTGGGTTGAGGACAAGGGGGACTGAAGAAAACCTGCCCCCGCTGGGTTTCTGTCGATGTAGGGCTTAATTTGTCATAATAAGTCCTGTTCGCACAGGCTGTGAAGTCAGCTGCGCCCTCTCCAGCGTGGTGTGGCTTAAAAGGCTGTTTCTCAGCAGTGCCCCGTGGCCACAGAGAGCTGCCTTTGTGTAATGGAAAATTGCAAGAGTGGAAGCAAGAAATGGGGGTTGTTTTCTGTCCCTACCATTCCCCCCTCCCCTCTTGACTATAAAAATGTATAAAAATCTCTGTCACTAGTTTTGGTGGAATATCTACCTGGGGCCTTGGCTTTGGTCCCTTCTCCCATATCTCATGGCAAAATGCTTCGGGAAGTTCTCTCTGTCTCCAGGAGCATCAGAGATTGCAAATTCTCAGCACTTACAAAGGCTGATTTTTTTCAAGAATTGCTGCCTAATGTCTAAGAAATCAGGGGGAGTATGGTTTAGGGACATCTCCCCCAGGATTCACACCCAGGGCCAGCGAGCACTGCTCACTCCTGCTCTGTCTTGAAAGGATCCATCCAGTCCGGAGTTTTGGCCCATGGCTGCAGGCACATGGCAATTCATTGGATCACCCACATAGCCAGAAAGATGGTACGAACTGTTATTAAAAAATGTGTGTTGGCAAATATATGAATTCACAATTTAACAATCTGGTTTAACACAATGATTTCGGGTTTTAAAACAATCCCTGATGGTGTTGCTCTCCAGCTCCTGTGGTGTTGTCCTAGTGCATAACCCACAAGCAAGAGGGTATTGCTCTCAAAAGACATTAGACGTTTCTGCTCACATACAACACAAAGCTGGAGCTAGAATGGCTGAGAGGGTGGCTGCTTGAGGAGTAATTGCATCTGCTTTTTAATGCTACATGAGAGCACAGAACAGAAGCCGGGAGCGGGAAGGGATGGGAAGTCGGCAGCAGGCAGGGTTCAGCCTGTTTTTACCTCGCTGGCAGCTGTAGGTGAAGCAGCAGGTGCTTTCCTGGGATTTTGCCTCTCTAAGCAGCTGTAGAAATGTATCCAGCCTGCAGAGCCCTGGGCTCTGCTCCGGTGCTGCTGCGCTCAGCTGTGAGCACACGCGTGCCCCAGCCCCGCGGGAGGCAACCACCAAGGAACACCCCCAAATCTACACCTTGGGAGAGCTGGCAGCTATCGGGCTCTCTGCTCTCATGGGCCGGTTCTGCAAGGTGGGGAGCTCCCTTCAGAAGCAGTGGTGGACATGAGAAATTGGGGTGCTCAGCATCTTTTTACTACATCTTTTTGCTCTGTTCATACAGCAGAAGGTAGATTTGCCATAGAGAAGCCCTAGAAATTAAACTCCAGGGGAACCTGAGTGGTTCTGGGCAGCTTAATGTATGGATTCATAGGGGCAATAGATTTCTAGCTGGATAGTGTGGGATTTCCGCGGCGCATCGTGTGAGACAGCTCTGTGTCAGCAGGGATTGTTGCAGAAGGGCCTTTTTGCACTGCCTCCACCACCTCCCCTCCAAATACTGACAGCGCAGAGTGGCAATATGTGCCAAAGTGTATCTTGACTTGAAAAGCATTAATCCATCAATGTTGCGGTCCCAAGGCAAGGCTGTACAGATATGTAGTGAAATAAGACCCAGTGGATGCCTGTATATTAGAGAGACAGAGATCCGTGATGATATCAACATTTTATTCTTGCTGTACCCACCTACAGGAGGTCCAGCTATCGCTGGCTTGCCAGGCCCTCTGAAGCCTCTGGCATATGAGAAAGCACTGATTCCAGAGAGGGAATATTGCTTGTGCAGAAAGTTATTAACACAAAGATGGTAATAAAACAGGAATATTTACAGCACCAAATGAACAAAAGCAAGGTTTAACATCTATGCCCTGAGGCTGTACCTCATTGAGAAGTGCATGCAGCTGTATCAGGCAAAATTCAGAGCAGGAAAAAGAGTGGGGGGAAATTTTATGCCTCATCCTGAGAAAGTTGCTGGAGGGGCTAATGAAAGGCTGCAGAGGACCACGCTAGTGTTTTTCTTTTCAAGCAGAAAGGCCCTAAGAAATACACCCTTTTCTAAATGTCATAAAGGTCTGCGAATAGATCCTGTGACAGAGAGCGATCCAACAATTCCTCAGAACGAAAGGTCAATCAAAGGAAAATGGCATTTAGGAGGACCAAGCTTACCGCTGACCCAAACATGTGACAGATCCAGAGGCAACTCTGGTGCCATCAGGAGAGCTGCTTGTGCAGCCTGCCCCAGCGAGGCACATGACGTGACTGGGAAACTATCTGATTCCTCCAGGTCTCAAAATTCATCAGGAGTCAACCTGAATGTCGGAAGGAAAGGGATTTTGAAGGAGCTACAGCAGGTTTCCAAGCTGGGAGGAGGGCACTCCCTCTCCACTGTCCCTGCTTGCCCTGCACCAGCCCTTTTTCCCCAGCACTAATTATAGATCTGTTTTTTCCACTTGAATATGCATGGCATAGTATCCTGGCTCACAAGTAGATTGCAATGAAGCTACTCTTAAAGTTTGTCTTGGTTTGGTAGGGCTCCAGGTCAGAGAGGATCTCTCCAAGGACCGACACAGAATTTCAACAAGGCTGTGGACTTGTCTGTCCTTTATGCTGAGTGAGATGCTGTACCATGTAGGGAAATGTAGCAGAATTTGGGGGTGGATCCTCACCTGGCGTTGGTGAATTCTGTTTTATCAGAGTCAACACACACAACCCCTCTTGATGTGTAGATTTCCTCATTAAAAGATTCAGCAATGTGTCTTGTGTCAGATCAGCATTCAAAGGATCTTGGGATTATCTCTCCATCCACAGGGCTGGCTGGAGACCTCTCAAGGTGAAGAACACTAACAGAGTGGTTTGCAGTGCTTAGAAAGACCTGGACAGGCAGGACTTATAGTGTTCTGACAGTTTCCTTGCAGTATGGGAGGGCACCATCACCTTCAAGGTGCTACCCCACAGATGTCTGCAGGAGGTGTGCAGGGATCGGTGTTATCTTTGCCAGCGACTGACTTTTTCAGCATAAGTGCTCTCGAGATCCCCACTTTAGGTCTTCACCAGTTCATCAGGATACAGGTCTGTGTAAGACCCATGGGTTTAACCAGGCTCTTAGTTAAATTAATTAAACTAAACTAATTATTAAACTAGCAAACTGATCAAGCTAGTTCCTGACTCCCTTCTCAGCTTGAGCATCGCTTCTGTGCACCAGCAAAGCTGCAAAATTCATGGGTGCGATTCAGCATGAGTAACTGCAACAGCAACTCTGTAGTCATTCGTGAGCTGGACTGGCTGTACTGCCTTAGTCATGCTGGGGAAAATTCAGGCAGACATTGGAATAATACGAATTAGTCATGAGGAACTGCAAATATGAGCTCTGTAGCTTATCCCATGTGAGTCCCATCCTGCAGAATGCTAGGAACAGGAAAAAAAAAAAAAGTATGAGGGAACAATTCCAAATCCCACAAACATCTTGTGGGTTTTGGGTGCAATTCAGCATCAGCAATCTTTAGCAAAACATTTTGTCCTTATGCAAGAGCTGGGCACTTATTATCGCACCCATTAATAGGCTATTCTGGGAAGAGCATTGCTATTGCAGTTTGTGTGGGGAACTTGTGCAATTAATGAAAAGGCAGACGCAGGAAGAAGACTGCTTCAACTTTTCAGAGCCTTGGGGAGGAATTCTGGTTTGAATTCAGCTATGGGACCACTCCCACTGTTGGAGTCTTTATCACTTCTTTTTTTTCTGAGTGTTGACCTGTCCAAGTGCATCCTGTTATCATGTGGCAAACTGTGTGTTCACTCTGTGGCATTCCAGGGACACTCTGTTTTGCACAAAATTATCACCTTTTACAAAGAACAAATATTTGTCAATCAGGTCAACCAGCAGGGTTGAAATTTATAAAAATAACCTCTTTTGGACTATAAGCAACATTAACATGTCAGGCTGTCCTGTATCTTTTGGTGAAGCACTACCCAATGAATGCTTTATGTCTGACAACTGCAGGCTTATGTGTCTCAGATAAAGCCCATCTGGTGACTACTAAAGGGAATTACTGTACATACAACATGAAAGGATTATAACATTTGGGGGAGGGGGAAGTGTTTTGTTTTAAGTACCAGTGCTGTTACTAATTTCGCCTTCAGGAGAGGTGTTAAGTTTAAAACAACTCCAGTTGCTTTACCACATACAGCTGAACAGTTTGTGTCATGGACTCCTCCTTGCTATAGAAAAATGGGGGTGTTTTGGAAAAGCAAGAGAGACCCAGAACCAGGCTTCCCTGGTGGGTTAGCCTGAGGTGGTGATGATGGCAAGGCTACAGCTTCAGGTCTTGCACAAACCAGCATCTCTGTTGATGTATCCCACTGTAATTGCCTGCATTTTTAGCTTTGGTTGTGATTTTTCATAAGCACCTTTCACTATATTTCTGTATAGCAGTCAATGTAGTGCTCTGATTGATAACTGGTCTTCAAATCAGTGTGATATCACTGACAAAAGCAATAACAGCTCTGCCTCTCTCTGTTCTTTCTTAGGTCCCCCAAGGATTGCCGATAAAGTGATCCACCGTCAGTCCGTGAGGCTAGGGAGGACCATCAAGCTCCTGTGCCCAGTGGAGGGTGACCCCCCGCCTCTCACCATGTGGATGAAGGATGGACGCACGATCCACAGCGGCTGGACAAGGTTCCGAATCCTTCAGCAAGGGCTGAAAATCAAGGAGGTAGAAAGCGAAGATGCGGGAACCTACATTTGCAAAGCCACCAATGGCTTTGGCAGCACCAATGTGAACTACACCCTCATTGTCATTGGTGAGTGGAGCCACAGAAAAGTCTGCTGTGCGGGAATGGAACGAGCTGATTTCTGTGTAGCTGCCAGTGATTGCAGATTTGCTTTGCTAATCATTTACTGACCTCCACTCTTCACTGGCCCTTTCCAGTGTTTGTGGGTTACCAGGACTGGCTATATTGCTGCACATCTTCTGCTGCAGCCGGCTGCAGGCTGATAAGATTACACAGTGCCAAAGGTTACAAAAAACCAGAAATGATGCAATAGTCACTAGGGTCCGGATCACAATGAATTCCACACAGGAAAGGCTGTGCGATAAGGAGAGGTCACACTGATCTTTATGTTTGCTGTTGGAACAGGATAGTTCTCAAAACAAATGTTAAGGCACCCATATAAAAACGCACAGCTGGAAGATCCATGTACTGAGCTTTTACAAAGCTTGGTGTCTTCAGGAATAATAATGTTTGGGTAGAAACAAAGCTCAGAGCTGGCATATGACCCAGGGATGCTCAGTTCCTGAGAAATCCTCTTAGTGGAGGCAGGATTAAAAAAACTTCATTTGCCATCTTGGTGACCATGGGTTCTTTTGACTGGCTCCAGAGGGCTTGCTTGGCTTGGCAGTGGGATTTTGGGGTCCCCTGCTTGGCTGAGCATTCCTGAAGGCTCCCAAAGACACTTCGTTGGGTGACCAGAGATTCCTCCACTGTGGCTGCCACAGAAATATTCTCATTGGTCCTCATCTGCGAGGAGGGAAAGACCTGGATGAGATTTGGCATGATGCAGAATGCTGAGGAGGGAGCAAAGGGGAGGGTTACAAAGAGGGGGTAAGATCAGGTATCTTGCTCAGCCTATTGCCTGATCTGCACCCCCAGTATCTGGTCTACAAAGTTCTGTTTCTCTCAGACAACAGAAGTGAGGACAGAGTTTAGGGCAGTTTCCAGCTCCCTGCTGGTTGGCACTTGACCTGGTTTTGTTCTGTTTGTTCTTTTCCCCCTTCACAGTAGGAGGGCTGCTGTGGACTCAGCATGTAGCAAACACTTGATGCTGCTTGATGGAGGCTTATCACCCGATAACAGGGTGATTCTTAGAGAATGCATTTTGCTGCAGAGCCAGTATGGGAGAGAGACCAGAATCTAAATGTCTTATCAGGAAAGAGATGCTTAGGTGAGGGAAACTTTTACGATATGACTCCTGTAGCATCAGTGAGATAAAGCTGCAAAAGCCATCTTATAGTTTACATAGTTTGTAGATGTGATTTTCCTCGTTCACCATCTTTCTTTGCTACACTGAGCAAAAAGGGTGAAGTGGAAAGAGTCTATAAAGGGTCGTATCTACGTAGACTCCTTTTGGACATGCTTTCCAGAGTTTATGGTGTGGAGAAAGAAATGCTATAGGAGCCTGCTTCGTTCCTGCTTGTGCTTTTGCAGCTGTGGAGCTTGCCAAAGTCTTTGATCTTCTGTGTCATCCAGATTTTCTATGAATGTGAACTACACCGCCAGCTACCATTATTCCATGGCAAAGAGTCATCAAGGCATCTCTGAGTCAAAGAAGGCACTGACTATTCTTGGTAGCACAACAGAAACAAATGAAAGGGTAAAAGTTGGACCAGAATTCAGGAAAGATTGAGGCAAAAACTCCAATTCAGTTGCTCAGGGAAATTGGATTATCAAATTTAATTGTGTTAAGAACAATAGTGGTCATTGTGTTTGGCACTGAAAAGCCCTGGGCACAAACATTAGTTATTTAGAACCTCATTGGACAACTATGGAAGGAAATGGCAAGCTCCTACTGGCCTCTGTGGGTGTGAGATTGAGCCCTATGCAAACAAATATTGATTACCCGTAGCCAAGAAAAGGATAACTCTGAACTAAATGTGTGTCAGACACGTGGTTCATCTCCATGCATCCTTGTGGTAATGCTGGCTAAAACCAGTACTTCTTAGACTCTTTGCCCCTTTCTTCCTTGTCTCACAGTGTACCCTTGTGCGTTGCTGTTGCTTAGACCATTTTTGATGGATTACTTATGTCTCTCGTCTCCAGTGGTACAGATGTGTTCATGTTTCAAACCAATTGCTTGTTCACTAGAATGATTTCCCATGAAAACAAATGTTCCCCTAGTGTCTTTCTTGCCAAGGTCTGCAAGTAAACACAAGGTATCACTGACTTATTCTTTCAAAGGACTCGAACATTTAATGCATTGGCCAGATGCTTGTGTTCGTCTTGGTGAAAATGCTTTTGGTTAAGAACAAATCAATCCTTTGTTGATTTTTGAGAAGGAGGCAGTGTTTTAAAACCAACTGCATGTCAGTATTGAGGATGAAGATCAAATTGATGGAGCTGTTCTGTTTGTGCTCCGGAAAGCACAAACTTCATTAGGCAGAGTGGCTTTTTGAACCATATGGCCCCTCTATTTTCCCACTCCTTCAAAGAAGAAAAAGCCCTCTTATTCCACGTTTACTGCTGACACCAAACATGTAAAACCACGCAGGTGTCAGACATGGGCAAGGTGGTTAAGATATTAAATCTAGAATAGCATTAAATGATTCATTGGGTGTTGGGACTTGAAACAATAAAATTCATTTTGATGTGACAACATTCTGGGCACTTAAGCAGTAATATCTGAAATCGATACAGTAGCTTATTGAAAGGTTTTGGATTTATGCTACATGCTTTTAACTGAGCTCTGACACACCACTGGCAAGGGAGGAACTGTCACACATCTGTTATATATGCGTACACTGCAGCAGGGTAAAGTGAAGGTTTGCCCAAGATCCTACAGAAAGCTGAGAGTGAAATTCCGCAGCCTTAAACCTGTCTGCCTGCATTCAGTGCTATGTGACTCATTAATCTTAGCTCTTATAGTCTCTGTATTCCATGATAGTATAGAAAACCAGAAAATCTGTGACATTGTACAAAGGAATAAAAAGGGCAGTGGATCCACCAGCATCGGTGGTCCTGGCAGACCTGGCAGAGGTGAGCTCTCCTGTGTACATTGCAGGTCGGTGTCTAGGAGATGTAATAATTTTTGTATAAGCCTGTTCCAACGTCGCTTTGCGGCTTTCTTGGCAGATGTTGCTTGCAACCAGACAGCTCAGTGAAGGAGCAGACCAAATTTAGGTCTGCCTCTACACGTCTGGTAGACATACTTACAAGTTGCCTGGCTGGAGAACTTCTCAGTCTGCAAGTGCGGATGAGACGGATTGCTGTGATTTTACAGATGGTAACTAAGGCAAAGAGAGGCCAGGTGATTAGTTCAAGACCACATAAAATATGAGCTGTGGCTCAGAGTTGAGTCTAAACCTCTTAAATCTCACCCTAAAAGATTGCTCCTCCTTTATAACACTTGCTGAAGTCTTTTCTTCCTAATTTTGCATCTTCTTGATGCTGCGTTGGAAGGGAGTCTTCTCTTATTCTAGGTTTTTGATCTTCCTTCTCAGACAAAAGTTTTGCCAACCCAGATGGTAGCAATTGTTTTCTGCTCTGCTTATTTCCCCATCTTCTGAGACTGCAGGGCCTGGATCCCAAAGATCCAAGGAATCCTGCTCTAATACACCCCTGCGTGAAATGTAAGCCAGTAAAAGCAGATAACCAATAGAAGTCAAAACTACAATTTTCCCTTCTAGCCAGCCTTAATAGTTTTTGTGGCTTACCACAAAATTTGGGATGCCAATTACACTGCAGACAGATTTACAAATGCTGGAAGAGGAACTTCTCTTTAATCAGTATTAAATCAGCTTTGCAGTTATTAAGTACAATGGTTCCTTATTGCGGAGAATTATCTGTAGGTCATCAAAACACATGTCCTGTACCTTGCAAAATGTTATTTGTACAATGATGCCCATGGAAATCTGATCTTTAAGTTTTTTTCCCAGTTGAATCAATTCAGAAGTGCTGATTTATAATCTACAGGTGTGAGAAGTAACTTTATTTTGTTTTTAGATGCTTGGTTGAAACCTGTGGTTTCTTTACTTCAGAATAAAACATCCTTGCCAGTGTGCTCTAAAAGGAAGCCTAAGGCCAAAGAGGAAGAAACAAAATGTTGAATAGCTGCTCATTATTTGAAAAATGTCCACCCTGTGTACTGAAGGGAGGTATGTTCTGCAGAAAAAAAAACATAGAGTGTGATGGTGTAACTGAAGCCTGTATCAAGCTGTGGCCAGCTTGGAGAAACTGTGAGGTTGCACATATGGAGCCATCACACGCTCCAGCCATCAGGCCCTCCCTGGGAAATCTTAGCCCAAACAGGTGAGATTTGCCTGACCTTATAAATAACTGAAAGCAAAGTCTTCTAACAAGGAAGGGCTGGACAACCTCCATTACCATCTCTTTCTGCAATAATAAACAGTATCACTCGTTCCAGAAGTCTGGTCCTTCTCTGAAGGGAAAATTGTTGGTGAACAGCTGTAGGAAGGTCTATTAGTAAATATTTATGCTGTAGCATAATGACCTCTTTCACTAATGCACAACACAGAGGACTTCTCACTTGCTGAAATGTTATGGGCCAAATCCTGCAAGGTGTGCCAGCATTGCAACATGCAGGGCTATTGCTACAGGTGCTGCCAGTAAATACTTCATCTTGCATCGGTTGCTCAACCAAGTGATGAAAGATCAAACTGTCTCTATTTTTGTATCTGCATGCGTGTTTCTTATTGCCTTCTGTAGCAAAAAGGAAGCAGCATTGAGGGCAGGGTTTGGGATTGTCTCTTCACGGTAGACTTCTTGCTTCACTTCGAGTTTTTAAAGTGCCAAACACACATCTTGCTTGGGTTGACCTCAGCACAAAAAAGATCAACATTTAAGTCCAAGGAACAGCTGCTCCAGTGTTTCTCTTTCTTGCCCTGCATCTCTGACTGCTACAATTGTTTTTTTCTTCTTTGGATTTATTTGGAGGAAGATTTTGGTGAAGAATCCATCATCCATCCAGTTCATGCTCCCCTCTGAGTGACCAAGCCTCTTGGTCCCATTTGGGCTGTGGAGTAGTAAAATCTTCATGCAGAGAGCAGGAGGAAGAGTGCAGCTTGTTGTCCAAAACCTCTGATGGGCTGTTCAGAAGTTGAGCTACATCTTATTTTCAGACAAATCAAATTTACTATTAAATGTCTGCTGTCTGTCTGCTGCAATTGATTGCTTTGAGAATCTTCCCTGACATCAGATGATTTATCTTTAAAGTAGCTTTTTCCTGCTGAGCCAGCTGCTATTTTATACGTTTTTACAGCTTGCCCAAAGACAGCTCTCTTTGATAACAGGCATGTGTGAAAAATTTGCATTAAAATAACCTTTTTTTTTTTTTTTTAACAGTTAGCATAAGTACCTTGAAAAAAAAATCATGGCAACGTCTGAACGGATATTTATTCTAAAGTGCTTTTTTCTGCTCATAGTAGTAGAAAATAGTGTGTGAAAAAAGTCAAGTACAGTAAAATATGGTTTGCATTACAGTTTTCCAATGAAGTCATGAATCCATGTTTCAGAACTCATTTATAGTGCAAAAGCTGAGAAAACATTTGTAGCCCAGAGTCAGGTGCCACCAGCCATCTTGAAAAAGCATGACAAATTCATTTATGTTTGGGTTTTGGCCTCTTAATAAACTCTGGGGACCGGAGAGGGATGTGCTCAGCAAGAAGATGTGAATCAACGTTGAGTCAGCAATATGTGTACCAAGGGACTGCTAATGCTAAGCAAAAACTGAAATGAGTCAACACTTTTAAAAAAAGGTGCAGCATTAGCTTTTGAGAACAAGGTGGTGTAGGTTGTGCTGGTCATGGTACGGGGTTAGCAATCTGTCTTTAGTGCTTTTACTTCAACACGAAGTGCGAAAGGCAGCCCATCCAGCGTGGGACCGTTAACACAATCACAGGGCATATAATCATGACTAATGATGATTAGTCAGTTGTTATATGGAAATGAAGAATTTCTTGTGACAATAAACAGTAACAAAGTCCTCATGTTTAATTTGTTCAGGCCCCAATCCGGCAGCTGGATCTACGTTGGTGGCCTCCTGTGCATACGCAGAGTGATTAACACCAGATGAGGATCTGGCCATAGTCACTGGTGCTTAGTAATGGTTGTGTTGCTAATTAAAGCTCAGATTGTTTTTGGCCTTTGGGAGCTGAGCAGAAAAGGGGAGCCTTAGTTTACTACTCAAGACCTAGCAGTTGCAATTATTGCACAAGGACGTCTTGTCAGCGTGTGGTGCGGTGTCACTGGGTCAGAGCAGCCCTTGTGTGACAAGACCTATCTAAGGGGTGTTGCTGAGCGAGGGGGTCTTGGATGTGCGGGAAGAGACTGTTGATCATGAATTGATCCCATTGACTAGAGCAGTCAATGAAATGTTCAGTACATAAAGTGTGTTTTCATGTTTTGGTGCAAACTCATAACTGAAGACTGTTCACTTGGAAACGAAGCTCCTTTTCCAGTGGAAGTGACTCATTGTTGACTAATGATGCCCTCACCCCAGTGGAGGCTCTTCCTTCTGAGTGTTTATTAGCGTAGGCATAAGCACACACACCCTGACCAAACTTGGTGTTGCCCAGGGACAGCAGAAGCACACACATTAGAAGGAATTTAAAAACAGTCATTTATTCCTATCCCCTGAATTTCAGTGGTGCTTCATTTCCTTCTCTTTTGGGGAATCCCGCTCAGAGTCTGACAAACTCCCTGTCCTGATGTGTGGCATGTTTAGTCCTGGAAAATGTCCACTGTCCTGGGAGAGGAGAGGAGGAGAGAGAAATACTCCAAGGTGAAAAGGTGACTATTCTTGGATTGCTGTAGAAGAACTATTTCACTAGGTTTAGTCATTGTGATGAGTGCTACACTAGATTGATGCCACAACAGCCTATAATAATTTGTGCTTGAAAAGCTCTTTCTCCATAAAAGAGGTGATGATGTGAGTGCCAGTATTAGCTGTAACTATCCTAAAAATGACTGATCAAAAAAGTAGCACTGAGTGGTATGACTGATGGCTCTTGGTGAATGGGTGTAAAAGGCTGGAAAAAATCACAATGGGGCAGCGGTCTTGTTCCTTCCAAGTCCAGATCTCTAATGTAACTCAGTGCTAATGCTGTATAATGTCCACAGTTTTTACAAGATCTTTGTTAGGTTTTATTAGTTTCATTTGATTTTATAACAAACTTTACAGTATGCTTATCAATACATCATGTTCTGGCTAACAAAAGCCCCACTGTTTCGCGTAGTTTTCCTTTTTTCCCTTCGTGAGCCTGTAACATAGAAGCCAAGTTAAGAAGGTGACAACACCTGTTCACAATTTAAAGGAAATGAAAAGATTTTTTTCCATGGATGTAAGCATGAAATTCATACATATATGTATGGATATATAATTTCCCCCCATGCTCCATCCTGTGGTAGACTGTGGCAAACCAGAGCTGCAGCCAGTGTAAATTTGAGGCATGCGGGACATATGGATGCATTTAGCCCACAATCCTTTGCAGATGCTTTGGAGCGCGTAGCTGCTGCTTCACCCATGCAAACAGCAAACTGCAGTGCTGTTTGCTGCGTGAATATTGTTTGGGAATGAAAGCAATACACAATGCCAGGCAGGCTGACGTTAAAAGTGTGTTTGATCTGAGCAATTTATGGTTTCCTTCTGTTAAATGATATTAATAGAATCAGCCTCTGATCCCAACGAGTTTGCGGCGTACATGTCGGGTTTTCCTCGTCAGTGTGTCTGAGGCTAAAAACATCTTTTGCCTCTGACTTTATTAATCAGAGTTTTCTATGTTGCAATCCTCCATACAGTTACTGGGCAGAATTTCAGCCCGTGTTGGCAGAGCAGTGCTGATGTGCACAGACACCGATTTATCTACCTCTATGGATCTATAATGCTTAGAAGTAGCCGCGTTTGTGAGTAAAGCCAAGGCAGTCCCTGGTCCCGGCAGGTGCTGTGAATGTGTGTGGAAAGCAGGCATGCAGGGGGTGGTCTAGATTACCAAAGTCTTCTGTGACTGCAGCGAAGTTGTTAAGAGTTTTTTAATGAATAGTGCCCCAGGTGATGAGGAGCCATCATGCTAATTGCAGACCTGGTCATCTGCAGTTTTGAGATATCTACCATCTTGCCAACCATCCAAGATGAGCATCCTCCCCAAGTAGCGGGATCTTTCTGTTAACTTTCCTACAACTAATACTGTCCTCCCCTCTTCCTGATGGTATATCCTTGGCACCTATGCTCCATCTCTCTTCTTCTTGAAAAAGACTGTGAGTGAAGGATTTACCATGGCTCATTGGACTCAGAGGACCACTGAAGCTGGATTGAGCTTCGCGGGTGCAATGTTTCCAAGAGGTCTCTGTCAGAGAGTGCTGTGCTCCATTCACTCACACCATCATACAGCTCTGCTGTCCTCAGTTTGCCCAGTAAATACCACTGACAGTGGTTTTTTAGCCAAATTTGTGTCCATTTGATATCAGTTTTCTTAGAAGTGCGCAAAAGGCACACTTGTAAATTAAGGCACAGCGTAGAATATTTATTATAGAGAAAGCAGCACCAAGCTGGGCAGATTTATAAGGTGTAGCTTGAAAGTTGATTGTGGAGACTCCCTCTTTATGTGTAAATGCACATTCACATCATCCATCGCTCGCGTGCTACTTCTTGATCCACACATGCAGGTATGTTGCCTGTTTAAAATGTACGGTTGTTGAGGAGGTGTATTTTTACATTCCTATAGGGTCTGGTTCTCTACCTTTGCTGTGCTGTCTTTGGCATCCACATTAAGAAAAAAATTAAGAAAAGGAAAAAAAAGAAAAACAGCAAAAATGCTAGCAATTAGTGTATAAACCTATTTTAAAATCCAATTTATTTTTGTTTGATGAGAGAAAGAACATATTCCGTGTTGTGCTTGATGAATAATATCATTGTGCTGGAACACGTTGATTCTTCTTTATAATAACGTGCGTTTCACAGTCAGAAGACCTGAGTGTTTACATTATACACTTTTGGCAATAAATTTGGAAAAGAAGAGAAAAAAAGCACTAATCCCAGGAGTTCTGAAACCCACACTCCTTCTTAAACGTACCCTGTTAAAGACATTAAGTCCCTTGCAAACATCCATCTATCAGCAGTTGAAAGTTTGTAAAAGGCGTACTTTGTTCTGAACTCCCTGCCCTACTGATTATGCACAGTTCTTTTATTTAGTGAATAGGATGACGACCCCTTAGCCTGGTAATGATGACAGATTTATGTATTTTAACACCCAGATGCTGCTGTATTTGCTAAGGGCTGCCAGACTCCAGCAGTGCTGCAACCGTGGTTTATTTTCATTGTCAGTTTGTGCTGCTTTTTAAGGTGTTCTGCAGCCACTGGAAGCAGCGCGGCTGCTGCTCTCAGAGGTTGAGATGTCAGGATGTTAAGAGCATAAGCCACCATCCTTGGACTGTTTCCACTCATAAAATGTCAGTTTTACTCTGGTCTCGCTGGCGGGGTGGAACCTGCTCCTAACACTGAAGTCAGAGAAAAGGGGGGAGAAATAAAACCCCTCCAGGCAGTAAAAGGAATCAGATAACATAGAATTTATCCCTTCACTTTCTACTCCCATGATGAATTTTGCAGCTCTCAAGATGTTTTAAAGAGAACCTTCTTTTAACGTGCAGAAAAAACAAAGAGCATAAACATACCTTGCAAACTTAGCTGTTAAAGCACCGTATAGGTCAGCACATCTGTCCCCTATGCAATGTGATTTCTTTTGGGTTGGTTTGAATTACTGCAAGTGGCAGAACAATAGGGAGGCAAACAGTAAGAACAATGCTGTTGTTTAATAATAAGCTAAATTATTAACAGGCCTGTACAGAAAGTATTTCCTGTAAATTAAAGGGAAGCAAATAATTTTATTTTCCATTGCAATGATCCAGTGCAACAAAGACACTTGATGTCTTTCTTCTTCTTTTTCATCTTACTATAGGTACGTGTGTTCCTGTGTGTGTATATGATTTTCTTACAGACATACTACAGAAAATGCAGAATATAGATGGTTTTCTTTCTCTTCCTGCCAACCAAACCACTAAGTCTGAGGTTATCACCGAACCCAAGTGATGCACAGGGCTTTTATTACCCTTTTTTCTTTCTTTTTTTTTTTTTACTTCCAATTCATTGTTTCGTTGAAAAAATGTTGTCAAGTCAGTTGAGCTATTGAGTTGAGACAGTTTTCTGCTTGATTGTCAACAAAGGGTTTTGAAATATTTGGGACTGAATCCTTCATTGCAAAACTATTTTGATTTGGAAAAAGCGTCACCACCAAGTTTTTTGTTGAGTTTTCTTTGGTCCAATGTTAGATGTTTCTCTTCCTAAAGAGAAACCATATGAGTTGGCATGTTGGTTTTGTGTTGTTTTTTTTCAATGTAGAATAAATTATGATGACCTTTCCACTGAAGTAAACAAGGATCTTCATCTCACCTTTGTTGAATGTGGAGCTGGCAGGAGAGAGAAGACCTGGTGATAGTCCTCCTTGTTCACTGGCAGGAAATTTAGGAAAGGAGCTAGATCCACTTCAGATATGAGTTGGGATTCCCAGACCTGCTTGCTGCTCTCTCCAGAGCAATCCCAGGAATCTTGTGGAGGAGAGGGATGGCACCACCCCAATCCCCAGCACAACCCAGTGTTTGTGCTCTGTTTGCAGCATCTCCTGACAACCGCAAACCTACCAAGTTTCTCCTGGTAACCCTCGGGTGTGCTTTGGCAGGAGAAACTCCAACCCAGGAGAAAGTTGTGGGAATTTGGCTTCAAGGGGGTTGTTTCAGACAAGGTCTCTTGTGAGCTGCTTTGGTTTGAGTGTGGTTTTGTTAATCCCTTTCCTTCAAGGAGGTTTGGAAGATGCAGCAGCCTTCACTTGTGGGAAGTGAGTAATATTGAGGGTGAATTTTGAGAAGCTGGTCTGTGCCTTTATCTTGAAATGCAACCAAGGTGCTAGGAATGCTCCTCCCATCCTGCCGGGCATGCTCCTGAGATGTGAGCCATCTCCTGCTCATATTGGCAGATCAGTCGGCTTCATCAACCCCTTTCCACTGGGATGATTTTCAGAGCTTACGGGGAGGTGTTTGAGAAACTGTAATCATGGCCATTGCAAAAACATGTCTATGTGACCTTCAAAATTAAGAGGTTGTTCTCTGGGTACTCTGTCCTGGGTAATTATGGAGAATTTTTAGGTGGCCCCTTGAAACCTTGCCACAATAAACAGACAAAAGGGCAACAGCTTTCAGGGGCAGATTGGTGGAATTGCATCAGAAGGGAATTCGACCACTCAACATCCTCAGTACCGTCAGTGCTCATGTCTATCTCCCATCCCTTTGCCAGGAATGGTTTGGATAGATTTTACCCTTGTCCTAGGCAAAACCCGGGTCAGGGACACACTCACCTGTAAATTAAACTGTTAAACCTTAAATACTGAAGTTATGCCTTATATGTGGTTATTGCTATTTGTTTATTTAACCTGTGTTAGCTCTTCTCAGGAATTTTTGGCCTTTCTTCTGTTCAAAGTTCCATGCTTAACATGAGGATGGACTGCACACTGGACTTCTCACAAGTGACATTTTTGCCACCATTCAGCAGTGAGGGAGGGAATATTGCAGATCCTGTGACTGCAGGATCCTCCAAAGTGACATGGGCATGTCCTGATGGACAAACTCTTTAAAGTATTCTCTAGATCCTTCCCACCTGGTATTTGGAAAAATACCAGGACCAAATCTATTCATCTTTGCTTCTATGCTATGGACTGCAGAAATAGTTTCAGACATAGGGAATAAAAAACAACAAGTTGCCTGGATGTCTGTCCTGTTATTTCTGCTACAGCATGTTTTTGCAGTATTTTATTGCTTTTCTTATTGACAGTTACCTCCCTACAGCCCCATACCAGCTTTTTTGACACTTAATGCAGGGAACCTGTTTGCTGTGGGGGAACGACCAGTGTCCTGAACCCTTACAGAGTCCTGACCTGCCTTTTATCTTTCAGATGTGGCACGACACTTGGTGCCATCCTGGCTTGGCAGTGTGCACAGTGATAATGATTTAACTTATTGGGATGGTGTTGCTTTTGTGCCTTGCTTAGACATGGTCCCATGGACTTGGAAGGTATTTTCAAGCCTGCTCACTTCATCCTGCCTATTTTGGGGGATTTGCTATTGTAATGCAGCGTGATTTCTTCCTCAGCCTCAAATACTAAACCACTGCTAAGCTGTGATGATACAGCCAGTTCTTTGCTGATACTGTGGTCTCTTCTCAGAGTGTAAAGTGATGGGTGGATTTTTAGCCACTGCTTTTCTCAAACCCTTCTTCACATGTGGCATGACTCAGGCCCCGAGTGATGTGCTTTTCATGTTCTTAGTGAGGGAAGAAGTGGAGCCCACTTAGAGGTCTGTAATTTTAAAGGAGGATGGTAAACTGAACTTACAGCACTTTATCTCTGGGGCCCTTGAAGATGGAAGATAAAGTGGAATTTTTCAAAAGCAGTCAGCTGAGGCTGAGTCAACCCCTTTCGAAGAATTCCCATAACTTCCGTGGGACGAGGATTGCTAGTGCTGAAAGCTGCTGAAACCCTACCTAACCATCCAGTGACACCTTTTGAAAATGTGTGCACTAAGCACAAATTCCTGGGAAAATGTAAGTAGGGTTCACATGTGTTGAATACGGAGGTGCTTTCTCAGGAGCAGGTGTTTTGAAAGGAAATTGCGCAAATGGGTTTCTAAAGCAATTTTAACGAGCTATAGAGTCTGCCCTAGTCAGTAGGGACATAGTACTTAAAATAAAGGGTGTTTTTTGACATAGTTTTCTCTCCTGTAAGCAAGACTGGACCAGTAAGTTGGCTGTCACGATACACAATCCCTCTAACGCCAGTCCAACACATTCAGCTGTTGTGTGAAGTCACGCTGAGCACAAAAGAATTGCAAAGCTTGCTAGTGTCTAACTCAGAGCTTGTATGATGCTTTGGGATTCAGAATATGAAAGAAATTTCTGTACCACCTCTGGATATGAGCTGTGACTGCTGTAACAGTTAAATACAAATTAATAAGAAGATGGAAGCTGGGGCCTGAGACAGTCCCAAGGTTGCAGTAATCAATTTTTTAATTTTTTTTCTGCTTTCGAAGAAGTCTGGGCTCAAATATGAGGAACACTGTTGCTGGATATGGTCCATGCGTACAGTTGCTATTGGCCGTGGTGGGAAATCAGTGAAGTTACTCAAAGGAATGTATGTGAGTGAGGAGCAGGGTGCTCTGCCCCTGTTGAAGGGGGGCATCCTGATACTTACCTTCGTTAGCTGTAGGACTGCTCAAATTCTGTCATCTGAGGGGAATGGCTTGTTTGGCAGTTCTGCAAGGAGGAAATGAAGGAGAGAAGGAGCAAAAGGAGAAAAACATCAGGGAGGGATTTTTAAAAAAAATCTTTCCTTCCTTTTGCATTGCAGACACGTTAAGTACTTAATATTTTAAGAGCATCTTCTTACTTAGAAAAGCTGGCAAAGATGGGATTCAGTGTGAGTCTGCCAGACTGATTTACAAATCGGCCTTACGAACCCCTGCTGCTTAAACATACCAGAGTGCGACAATTAAAGCCAACATCTGGAATTCATTGGTGGAGCAGATCCTAGATAAACATTAAATGAATGTCCATTTCCTCAGCACTGGATTTCCTCTGGCTACCACGGCTTAAGTAGTGTCATCCTATCAGATAGAACCAATGATGATAGCAGAGCAAATGTCAAAGTCATGAGCCAGATCTATTTGTTCCGTCTTTTAGCACTGAAACTAGGACTAAAGCTGGGCTGAAGAGACACCCGTTGTTTTTTCCACTAGACTGTGGGGACCTCATCTCACTGACCTGGGCTAAGCTGGCTGTGTGACTCCTTCTTTCTCCCGTGAAGACAGAATACTTCAGATTAGTTAGGTTAACCTTAGCTGGGGAACTTTGTCTCAATAGAGTTTCTCCTCTCTCCCTTTCCTCCAAACCTATTTATGTTACTGCAGTTTCCCTCCATTCTCCAGATCCAGGGAGGGATTCTGTTTGATCTTTTGTTAGAAATAGAGAAAATTGGCTAATGAACTTGGGAGTAAGTCCAAAGTTATGTAAGTGGAAGCCAGTCACAATGCATACCCGCCTGTCTTCCTTTGCAACACATCTCTTCTCTGAGGCTTGGCTGAAGAGGAGAGTGGTCAGGGCTGTCCACATCCATGGTGGGTGAGAGGAAAGACCTGAGTAATGTTTTTTCTCAGGGCTGAGAAGAGCTTGCTTGCCCTGGCAAGAATCGTATTTCTTTCTGCAATCCAACCTAAATGCCACCGTGGGGAAAGTAAAAAGCACCTTTTGACTTTCAGTTGTGCTCCTATTTCCCTGTAGTCTCTGACTTCCTTGGACACTGGAGGAGCAAAAAATGTGGTGGTCTCCGGGTGGTTTTAATTGCACAACCATTGTGTTCCCCAGCCCCCCGAAGCTGTTCAGTCCTGGATCACTGAAATTAAGGTGAGAAGTGTTTCCATGTGGACAGGCACTCTAGACCCAAACAACCTGAGGAGAAAAACATTCCTTTCATGGAAAACCATAACTGCTTTTAGAAGTGGAGCCTTCCACTATGGCACATGAAAACACATTTGCTCAAATCTGCGCTCAGGAGATCATTCTTCTCTCTGATCTCAAAGAGATGGGATGAGGTTTGGGGTCTTTAGGAACTTTCTGAGAATCCAGGGCATATATCAAAGCATCTGATTTCACTTGAGGCATGAGGTTTTGCCCACAAACAAACAGACATGGATTTTGAGGAAAACTTTGAAGCAGTCACTTTCTGCTCTGTACCATGCAGGAGCTATATCGAGAGAAGTAAATGCATTGCTGGTTACCTTGAAGTAACCTCCAAAATCTCCATTATTGCCTCTCTGGGTCTCGAGGTTGCCTCTGCTGGGCTCTCTTTCTGCAGCTCCTGGGTTCTACTCAAAGCATGGTCTCTCTCTCTCCCTTAGGACCCTAGTAGTCAGCTTCTTCCCGCTTTCACCAATCTGGCAGTCAAAAGTCCTCCTTCCCACCTCTTGCCTAGTCATTCAGCTTTACAAAAGCACTAGCTCAGCATCTTGGTTTCTTTGGAGAAAATTTCATGAATCTTTCCATTTACTTCCCTCCCCTGCTTTCATACCCTGCCTCCCCACACTCTATGGAGAAGCTGAATCCATATGGATCTTCTCGGCTTGGGATGTAGCTCCTGGGAGGCACCCAGGTGGCTTCTGGGAGGCGTTTTGGTTTCCAGTCTCTTGTCACTGGTTCAGCAAGGAGCAACAGAACGGTGAGGGCTGCGCTTGACACACCTCAGAGCGCTCAGCAACACAGTAATATCTCAAGAGCCAGTGCGTTTCAGAAACAGGGCACAGATAGGTTCCCCGAATCATCCAACCGCATCAGCAGGACTTTCTGCACAGAGCAGGCGCCTTCTCTCCTCTGAACGCCCCCAGCCCGGCTTAGCTGGAGGGAGCGGGTGACCCCGCGCAGGCACGGCGCAGAGCGGGCTCGGCACAGCGATGCAGAGGAGCTGCAGTGAGATCCATACGGCCCTTGTGCTTTGCATTCTGATAGTATAGAGTTGCCTGCTTGGGGTAGGCTCGAAGAGGCAGAAGTATTTTTCTTGCTGTTTGGCCCTTTTTCCCTTGTGGCTCTGCAAGCGTTAATCTGCAAGCTGAAGCGGTAACACGAAAGAGCTCCACACAGAGGAAAGATTCAGGTAAGTTTGCAGTTATTTTATTTTGCTTTGCTGGTGACTCCTATCTGGTGGGTTTTCCAAAGCAACTGATAAATATTTTTCTCTCTGTTATGGTGCCGACAGTAGCCTGAAGTCATAATTTCCTCCTACGGAAGATAGACCTTTGAGGTCTATAAAATTTATACAGTATACTTTCTGATTTTTATTAGCCTAGTAAAAGAGATCGTATTTTGTGTGCTTCTGTATCTCTGGATGTTATGACTGGGGAATTATTCCACGGGGCAACAGGCTGAATGCTGTGGTTGAAAATACTGATTTATCTGAGCTGTGAAAGCGCTAGACAGAGCACATAATGAAAGTCCTTGAAATGCTTCAGACGTGCACAGCCATTTTAGAATATCCCACAAGGGGGCTATGGGTTACGTTGTCATTTAGCTTTTAGTCGTTGCTAATTAGTTCCACCTAAATACAGATTTCCCCAGCCCATTCCTCGTCTCTCAATTGTAACACCCCAAAGAGTGAATTTTGTTTGCTGTCCCCGTGTTTGAATACAGTCGTAGGGCAGCTGGTCTGTTAGTGGATGTGCAGTGAATCTAAATACTTATAAAAACATAACGATTTTAATAAACGTGTGCTTCAAGGCCCATCTATGAATGGAATGGAGTAAGGCACAGCAGAAAGCAAGTCCCAGACTTTTATGCTCTAAACAGGCAAAGGTGATCAAGGACTGCTGGAGTAACAGAGGTATGAAAAGGTAAAGGGAGTTTCTAAACTTTGTGCAAAACATCGGTGGTGTGGATGGCCTCTTTATGCCCCGTATTAGTTTTGTCTTTGCATTGTTTTTCTTATCTGGGCAGCTAAAAAAAGAAACAAAGTATTGGCCAGTAAAGCACGTATTGTTTCTGTTCAAATAGAAATTTTCACTAAGACTGGGTAAATAGTTCTGTTTGGGACAGAGCAGGGCTGGAATGAGCTACTTTAGGTACGTGTAATTTCTCTCTGTGAGATGAGCCATGACTTTTACCTTGATGATAAGGAAAACGGCTTTTTCCAGTGAAGGAGAAAAAGATGGTAGTAGAAATGCACCCTAAAGTAGTAATAAGAGCTTTTTCCATTGCTTGGCTTAGGCTGGAATATTTCTATGTGTACACATTTTGCCAAAATAGTTTATTTGCTGGTAAGAAAGCCTCCAGAATGACCTTGTGTCAATACACCAACAGACATGGGAGGGGAAGGGATCCGTACAGTGTCACTTGGGTGGGATGTTAGGAGGGACAGTCCCCGCTGGGGATTCCTGCTCTTTCCTCTGAGAAAACAACGGCTGGTGGACAGCCTAGACACAACCCAGAATTTGCCTCCATTGCTTTGTGCTCCTTGCAGCTGAAAGGCAGCTGAGCACAGAGGTGAGGAGGCTTTGGGGCTATGTTACCCCTGCACAGTCCTGGAGGTGCTGTCAGATGGAGATGCCACATCCTCCTGGCCTTCTCCTTCCATGAAAAATCCCACTGAATAGCTGGGTCTGTGCCACAAACATAGGTGAGTCCCCCTTACCGCCATGTGGAAGACATGACCGAGCTCTTTGGCCTTTTATTCAGGAAAGGGCAGTGGAAGGTAAATCTGAGGTGACTCTGTTGCCTCCTGCATAATTTTTCTGACCTAAAAATAACACTGCAGCCCCTGCGGTTGCCTTTAGGGTTATTTAGTGCTTCAGCTTTTTTTTTTTTTTTTTTACTCCTTCCCTTTCCAGAACACTAGTGCTGCTGAGCAGAAGAACTGCCCCATTGTGTGAGCCCAAAGGAAACACTGCATAGAAAATGCGAGGAATTTTTAGGCCATGATATGTTTGGACTAGGAAGCAGGGGACTCGGAGGAATGCGGCGTACGGTTCCAAAAATATTCCTTGCAATAGCGCTCTTGGTCAGTAACAGTTATTTTTGTTGGCCCGCCAACCCCCTGGAGCAGAGGTGATGTCATTCCCCGGCACGGTGGAGATGGAAATACAGAGGGTGCCCTGTGGTTTTGCAGGGCTGAGAGTGGACAGCTGAACCCAATGCCTTCTCCCGTCTCAAAATGCTCTTTTTTCTTGTTAATAAATTAAAAAAAAATAAATTAAAAAATAGCATATTGTGGGGGATGGTGAGGATGGCTTTAAAATAATTAACAGCACCGTAGAAATATTTTCTACAGTCTAGTCTCTTCCTCCCATGTGAACTCCCTTCCCGTTAGCTCTTCTGCTTTTCTCCTTATAGTGATGTGGATGCTTGGGGGGTGCTTTTGGGGTTGTGTTTATAATGTTACATTTCTTTAGTTATTAAAACTGATCAGATCATAACATGTAGCTCTCTCAGTGCCCTGGGAACCTGGCTGAGGCATGGGCACATGAATGTCTTCACAGTGATTGAAATGGGCTGGTATAACCTGGAACACCTCTGAAGAAGAAAGCTGGCACTTTTTCTGTAATAAACAGGATGGAGCAGGAAAATATTTGGACCTTTTTCCATGCTGATGACTCTCAATATTCATTGTGACCTTGATGATACTGATTTGACTTTTAAAGTGCATGTGGGACAGACCAAGAAAGAGAGGAACTGTGATTTTTTTAAAAAGTTTACCTAAGGTTAATAGGATAGCAAGAGATTTGTGCCTCCATGTGTGGTACGAACACAGGAAGACCGTAACTTCCCCAGAGTCCTCCCTACCCTAAATTATGTTCAGCACAGGTACCTAACCCAGATTTCTGCTTTATCCCAGAGACAGGTACCACAGCATACTGAATGCAAGGCAAGGAGTTAAGAAACCTGGATTTTAATTGTGGTTCTGGCATTTAGCTACTGGGTGCCACTGGGTATTGCTTTCCTACCTGGATCTTGTGTATGCCACTTGTGCACTCTGAGAGTGACACTGTTCAACCTGGTGGGGCTCTAATGTTTGTTATGGCATCTGGATCGAATTGCATGACAAGTAGTAGCCACGTTGATGATCTTTGCCCCTTCAGCAGCACTTGCAAAAGTTCTGTCTTGTTGATGTGACATGAAGGGCAATCAATTTGAGCTATTTTGGACCATGGGAGTGGTCCAGAACTCTCCTGTTCAGATCCTTATTGCATGGTATTTCATGGGAGAAGGAAGAATCTGCAAAAAAAACAGTGCTGCTTTTCCCAGGATTCCTCAGCCAGGTATCTTGGGGCTGCAGAGGAAAGGAAACTGTATAAAAACAACCCAAAATCATACGAATGCAAAGATTTCCTAACCTTGAAACCTAACTTTTTGGGTTGATAAAAGCCATGCAACGCTGAGAGTTACACAGTGGCAGGAAATTGTTAGAGGTGTCAGGTTTTCCATTTTAATTCTGGGAACACTCTGGAAGTAGATTTCCTCGAAAATGCTGTTGAAAAGGTCCCACTTTCTAAATTGGAAAGATTTACAATTTACCTTTTCTGTTAACCTCTTGTTCCTCAAAAGGTTAAGTAAGGAAAACTCCTCTTTTTAACACTGGTACCTATTTGACAGAGTTTCCTTAGCACTGGGTAAATTTGGATTTCTCAGCAAATACGCCAATCTAATGGTAAAAGAAACACTTGTAAATTGCCTACAGAGGTCTTAGAAAACTGCTTGTGTTGCATAATTCGTGTACCCCATGTAGTTTCTGCTAGGGCTTAATGTACCCTCCTAAAACTTACCACTTGCACAAGTGTCTTACCTCTTCAAGGGGGTTATACAGTTTTGAGTGAATTAATCCTCAAACAACCCAGGAGGGAAACAAGTCAGCATATTTTTGATGGCAAGATGAGCTTGGGATATCAGGACAGTCAATTTATGTGGGAGAAATCTTCTTCATTTGAGGACAAGCAGGTATGTTTGGAATTGCTGTTGAAATCTGATTTCATTTAGGATAACTGTAAAGCAGGGTGAGATCTGGTAGATTTAGAGCAGGCATGTTCAAGCTTACTTGTGATCAATACACCTTTCCTGAAGCTTTGCTGGAGAAAAGATGGAGCTTTACTAACGTGAGGCTGGTACTTCAGGTGCAGGATGGTTGTTGAGTGTTGGGCTTGGAGTGCAGGAGAAGGCAAGGATGCTGCAATGTGCTTCAGAGGCGTTATCCCAGGTTGGTGGGGCATGAAGGCTGGGGCAGTTCTGGGATATGTAGGAGCCCTGGGACAAGGAGGTGGGCGCTAATTTGGGTTGAAACCAGAACCTCTATGGAAAGGACTGCAAAGGTGATATCTCTCTGGAAAGAAAAAGTCTGTGGAGCTCTTGGAAGGTCTGGAAATGGATAAGGTGATTTTAAGGGACTGTTCTCCCAGGGCTAATTCACATCTCCAGACTTCTCTCCATAACAACAAAATAACCAGCTGCTTCTTCTCTGCCTGGGTCCTAATATGGGACAGGTTTAAAAAATTAGTTGCATCTGGGGTTTCATCAGGACTTCTTGGTATAATGGATTATCTGCTGACTGTGGAGTAGGCCTGGAAGGCTATGAGCAGACTATGGGCTGGGGAATATGTCAGGATTAATAGGCCAGCCAGTCCCTTGATTAGCTCTACCCTGGCAGCTGCTTAGTAGCCAGCTTCCAGTATAAATAATCTTATAACTCTGGGGTTGATATTTCCAAACCTTAAAATATGAAGGCCATACTGTGCTCTTTCTCAACACCATGACCTTAATAGGTTTCCAGTAAGAGCTGTAAAAATTGTCCCTGCACCCGTTCTGCTTTGTGACTTGAAAACATCTATGCAACAGTGCACGGCTTTCTGTCCTGGGCAGGGCTGAATGAAGCCCCGTTGCCTAATTGAAGAAGAAAGGTCTTTGATGCGCCCCGGATTAAAGACATCTAATGGTCTCTCTAATTAGTCACTGAAATAGATTTGTAGTTCTGACGCAAATTGTATCAGAGACATTAATGGTCATGGCTAATCATTTTTGTTTCTATTCTACAGATGGATAAACTGCAATTAGGTGACTGAGTGTATTGGCCTGTTGGGACACGTACTGAAGGAGACAAACAGGACAAAGAAAGCTGCAGTACGTTGTACTGCATTGGGAAAAGCAGATAGAGAAGAGGCTTTGTAGAGGGTGATGGTCAAAAGGTCCAAAGTGCTTTGTTTTAAGGAACTTAGTGGGGCAGGTTATGGGCACCTTATGCTGAAACCTAAAGCATCAGGTGTTTATTGATACATACTTCTCTGATACCCGTATCTTAGTTCCCAAAAGCTGTCAAAATTGAAGCAAGGTTGTAGAGAGGCAGTTTTATACAGCTGGCTGGAGCATCAAGGGAATATAAGCGACCTTTGGACATAAGGGGTCCTGGCCCTAGTGACAAGATGGTGAAATGGAGAATGGGGACTGACAATAATTTTCTGGAGGGGGAAGTCCTATTTGTCCCCTAGAGCCTTGCTGTGCTATTGATAAGGGTTATTGAAAGCAAGTGCCCCCGTAGTCACTTCTTCACATTGTCATTGCAACACACTCCCCCAGTGAAATTCCTGCCTTAACTTCAGTCATTAGCAGAGTCTCCGTTTTCAGCCAGCTGTTTCCCCATAGATTGCTCTGCAGGGCAGGTCATTTGCTGCCAGGAGCCTCTAAAGAAGATTTCTCTATCTGGATTGCACCGTGTAGCAAAGCTGTCAGTGAACACTGGATACATTTTCTGTGTTATTGTTAGGGTGAGCTCTTTATAACCATTCAATTTTCTTTTAAATAAATCCCATTTGGAAAAACAAATCCTGCCCATAAAAGCAGTTCTCTGTTCTGGGTTAGTTTTCAGCATACCATATGCTGCTGTATATTTGGGTTTATGTCTCCAGGCTAAACTCTCATTCGTGTGTGCAACCAGTGTATTCATGCCAGAGCAATGGCAAAGCTGTTTCTTGGGACTCTTGGGGTTTCATTGAGTCTAATGGCATTAGGGAAAATGGAGGAGAATAAGGTGGGAAGCCAGGTGGTTTCATAGAATCATGGAATGGTTAGGGTTGGGATTTGTCCTAGGGACTCTTGTGTGAAAGATTAGAAAGGGCCCAAGTTCATTCCTACAAAGTCCGAGATCATCTTGTCCCCAGTCTCCTGGGCATCACATTGTGTCCTGCCTGGTCTGTCTTTGAGGTTTGAGCCCGTTTGTCCTTACCCCGTCTTCTTCCTGTCCCAAGTCCCTTGTGCACCATGGAGACAAAGCTCCACTTCTGAGCACCTGCAGAGGTAGGAGGGACATCTAACCAGCGTGGCTTCCATCCAGAGCAGAAGTGGGACTTTTCTGTGTCCACAGATCATGCTGAGAGGGCTGAGTGATTAGGAATAGATGCAGTTCTGTGGCACCCAGGACTGCATTAGAAACTTCCTGAGAGCATAATCTATTTTTTTTATCCCAAATAAAAGTGTGTGACCGGAGTATTCCTGTTTCCATGGAGGACAGTCCTACAACATGGCAACAGAGATCCCAGTTCCTTTGCCTTGGGGACACTGGCTGTGTTCAACAAATTGCAAATATTATGGGAGAAAAGACATGAGGACTGTAATTTCTGCCAAATTAAGAAAAATCGTTTGCTGTTTGAGTTTACTCGTAGCAAACCACAGTTCCTGGAAGTTCCCAAAGGGTCAATAGCAGATAAGTGGCTTAAACCACCTTCCAATCATTAAAAATAGTTTAACCTGTACTTCACTGGGTGTTTGTCCATGTAGCAAGTAGCCTAAGTCTACGTAGAAAGGCAGTGGAAACGTAAAGGCTTGTTCCTCCTCTTGTGTAGCATGCCAGGAAGAAAATGGAGCTCTCTGTCCAGCTCACTGCAGGGCTTCACACTGTCTTCTCCATATTTAACAGTTTGACATCAAGGATGCTCTCACCAGGCATTGAGCTCTAGTAGGGGTGGCAACGGAGCAGTCCCACTCGGGATGCCCCGTGGGTCTCCTAACTGCCAAGTCAATGCTCTTCCCACTTGACCGGCCCAGTCCAGCAGCCTTTCCTGCACACACCGGTGGGTTAGGTAGGATGGAGTGACGTTGTACAGGTGGTGCCTGACTGTGTGAGTCAAAGAGTCCTGTGATATGGGTCCATTGCCCTTAAATTCCACCTCAGGTGACATGATGAAGAACCTAGATGTTGAGGTGTACTCTATCTCTCCAGTTCCCCAAGGCTTCTGCCTCACAGCTTCATGCCCTCTGAAAAAGTGCAGCTTATGGTTATAACTTTTCTTCGTCATGCGGGCTGTCTCTTTAAATTCCTCTTTTTTTCTTCTTCCCCTCCCCTCCTCCCCCAATGGAAGAGGGAGATGAGAAGAAGCAATTGTCCCACAATTGTTGCCAATTCTTTGCTGGCTGACAGATATACGGAAAAGTCGGCAAAATATAGACTCTGGGAAGGGGGATCTCAAAAGAAACCATGGGAATTGGAGTTCCTTTGAAACAAAAGTGCTATTATTCATCGTGGGCTTCATCTTAGCAATTCTAGTGCGTAAGGCACTGCGAACATCCAGTGTTGGGACGCAGAGTGGGAAATTTCAGCTAGAGCAAAGGAGTCATCTGAAGATGTAATTGCGAAGGAGTGTGAGGCACCCCCTTCCTTTCCATCCTCGTTACATCTGGAATTATTTCATACTGTTATTTAGTAACGCTATAACAATAATGCTTTGCAGTTCTTTAATAAGGTTTCAAATAAGGCCTCAGAACGTCATTAGTGGAGAGCTGCACTTAAATTACATAAGACTCTAATTTTTAAGTATTTTTCTTTTAATTTCTATGTGTAACTCTTGAGACAGAGTAGTTTATTTCTGCTGCTGTCTGTCTTGGATGTGAGAGAATTCAAAGACCTATTTCTGGATATCGTCTTTGCAGATAGCTTGGGGCTTTTTTTTTCTGTGAGCCTTAAGGGATGGAAGGAAGCCTGGTTTAACACTTTAGCCAGAGCACAGGATGGAATATTTTAAAGCAGATTTGCTTGCTGTAGGGCTTATGTGCCACTGTTGACGAGGTGGGGCAGGATTTTGGATATTGCAAAGAAACCATATTGTTCTGTATCATGCAGAGTGAATTCCTAGGGGGACTTCCTAGTCCTTAGCACAGAGCTGGCCAAAGGCTCCTGTTCCTGCGTTGCTTTTGACCTCGTGTTCGTCCTTCCTTGTGTAAAACAATGCAACAGTCATGGGAGAAAAGTTCTTCAGTTCCTGTGGATCTTCACAGCTTGCAAAAGGTTTAGCATTTGTGTAGCTCCTGCTAAAACAATTTCCTTCGCAAAAACAATTTAATAGGAATTGAAAAAGTCGTCCCTGTATTTCAAGTTGCAGATCTCAGGCTCAGGCAAAAGCAGCTGACCTCAGGTTTTCATTATCATTCTCCTACTATAGGAATTAAGCGGAATGTGTGTTCTGATGATCTGAAAGGTTTGCATGGAGTGGCTGAGTCAGAAGACACAAGGAGAGAAGTGTTTTTCAGATGCATGTCTTCAATATTGCTGGAAAGCCATGGCTGAGGCTTGCATTCAGGTTGGACCCTCAGGAGCATTTCTTCAGCAATTCTTGTCACACCAGTAACGCTTTGCTTTTCCTCAAGTAGATGTTTTACTAGCTGCGTTCATGTCCTTGGGGAAAAATAACAAGTGCCTATGATTAGGAAGGTGATTTGATATGACTGAAAAGAAAAATAGCTCAAGTTTTTAAACTGAGGTAAATATTTAGTGCTTGTGTCAGCGGTGCATACAGCATTTGATTTCCTTAGCGCATTAGTTCTCCTCCCTCCCTCTCCACTTACCTCTCTCTGCCACTTACATTTTTGTGTGACATGGATATACCTGATAGAGGTTTATAAAGTGGAGGTTTTTGCAAATCTTTAATTTGAATTGTGGCAGTGTGATGGTTAGAAGGGTATTGCTAAAAAGCGGGATGCTGCCTTGTGCTGTCCCTTGGGCGTCAGTCTAGCCTCAGTTGTCCATTTTCTTGGGAATTTGCCAAGGCTGAATTTGATTCTCCAGTTTTGAAATCTGTTTTCTGTCTGGGGGAAAATCTTGCATCTATTTTTCAGGATCCAAGATTTACACCATGGGATAACAGGGTTTATGGCGTCTCCTCCATGTCCTTCCATACCTCTCCTGAGGTGGCTAGCAGCAGAGGAAACACTGGCAGAAAAATGAATCTATTGGGTGAAGGGGCGGGTGATACAACACCCCTCGCTGAGGGGTTGAGGAAGGATTATCAGCCGGGCTAGAAGATGTGGTTGGTGCACCAAAGTCACCCGAGGTGCTGTGTTCTGGAGGGCAGAGCAGGAGCTGGCGACAGAGACCGCAGCAGCATCTCAGAGCGGTTTAGGGCAGAAACTGCAAAAGAGGAGCGCCCAGCAGGAATCCAGACCTGCTGTCTGCTCCCATCCTGCTGTCCTGGAGTCTGAGGCAGGAACATCCATCTGCCAGAACATAGAAGTCTACTGCCCATCCCCTGCTATGAACTCTGCCTGTCCCTCCATCCAGAACCAGTCTTTTCTTTTTCAGACAGTGTCATTTCCTTCCTGATATACACCATTTTATTGCAAAAAAATAGTTTTTTATTACTGTTTTGTTCTCCTCAGCCTATTTCTTTTTTGTTTTGGTTTGGTTTTTTTGTTTTGTTTTGTTTTCTCCCAAGCAGTTTTAAATACATTGGCATCAATTTCTTATGTCTGCAATAGTGCTCAGAGGTGCAAATGAAGGCAAGCCCGTGTTCTGCTGGGCATTTTTCTAACATGTGGTAAGAAATAGACCTCACCCCTATGATCTTACAGGCTAAGTCAACTACACAGAAGAGTGATGAGTGACAGCCCTTGTCCCACTTTTCTGAGTGAGGGAACTTGCCTGAAGTCCCAAAGGAAGTTTGTGTAGGAACTGGAAACTGAGCCCCTACGTTACAAGTCCCAGTGCCACAATCAGAAGTCTGTCCTTCTTTTCCAAAACTTATTAACAGATGTTATTTCTCTGCCAGGGAGGTTTTTTTCTGATTTCCTGATATGAAACCTAAATATTTTCTTTCTTAATTTCATTCTGCTAGTTTGAGGCAGACACACTGCAAGAATTCAATATCCCCTTTTGATTTGGGTATTGCTTTCTACTAATGACAATGCACACACATGATGGAGAACAGTGACTGTTGGGTTTGCTCCTGCGCACAGGTATAAGATTTGTTGGTACATCAGCAAACTTCTCTAACACATATGGAAGATATTGTGTGTTAAAATTTGCCAGTCAGGAAGGCTCATAAAGTATGCTAAAGCTAGCTATAATGTCTCAGTATGAAGAGGAGAAGACATGGGACAAGGCTGCTTCCATGCACACATGCCTGGCCCAGATGTGGAGGATACAGTCTTTTGACAATTTAGAAGGTTTTGCTGTCTAACCTAAACCCTGACTGTGGTGGATATTATCCACTTGAATTTGTATTTTGGTTTGAGGGGGGTTTTTTTGTCCAAATTTATTTTACATGCATGGGGATTCCCATATTTTACTTGTTAAATTAAGGACCCAGAAGTGTCTCAATACACTGGAGCTGTCATAAATCTCTTTGACCCTCTGGCAGTAGCAGTTTGGTCTTGGAATTTTCCAGCATTTATAGCATTGTTACAGTAAATGAAGTATAGTAAATGAAGTATAACTTCTGTTCCCTAGGAATTTGCTTTTTTTGAGGAGACTTTGAGCTCTGTGCTGGACACTGTGCTATGAAATTATCTGTACTATCATGGATAACAATATTATCACCCTACTATCACTGAGTTAATTTCCTCAGATAGACTCTTAGACACTGGCTTCAGGAACACATCTACCATGATCTACCATGTCTGTAACACCTGTGATAATGGACGCCCAAGGAAAAGTGGGAAAAAACCACAAAGGTAGCATATTGTGGTATTCCCCTGACATAAGTGCCCAGACTCCAACAGTTAGCTCCTTGGGAACTCCCTGAAACAGAAATGGTGTGTGTGTACAGCATGGAAAGCACTGGATGCCAACCGGTGCTGGCTCATTGTCAACAACATAGAAGAAATATTTTTTGTAATCAAAAATTGAGTAAATGGCCCTGTTTAGAGTATTTGAGTTGTGGCTGGATTTTGTATTGTAGAATACACTGGCTGGGAGAGCAGCAACGGGCTTCAACAGCAGCTGACCGGTCCTTTCTGTAACTGTGAGCAGCATCAGGGCTGCTGCTGAAAGGTCGCCACCTCTTGCAGCTCTGGGTGGCTTGTAGCAGAAGTTACTCCTTCACTTCCAGTGAACAACAAGCCCTTGAAGGCTTCATCCCAACTCAGTCCTTTTCCTGTGACAGGAGTTTCCTGGGCCTGATCTGGGAACAGACAAATTAAATGCATTGCTGAAAAGCCCTTAACTAGCTCTACATTAACCACAGGTTGGCATCCACCACTTTAAAGATCCACGAGATCATATTTTTGTTTTCCTTCACAGTTGTCGGCAAATCCTTCCAGATTTGCCTTGGTGGGGCATCCATGGGCTTGCAATGGTAGGGAGATGGATACTGTATGGAGTATACTGAAAATGGCACCCAAAATAACAGTGGGGGTGCTGTCCGATAGTCTTTCCTTTGCCTTTGTTTCTTAGTAGCTTTGCTACTTTCTGGGAAAGGTTGTTGCAGCTCATGATGGTGTCTAGAGCAGTAGTCATTCTGAGAGAACCCCCAAATTTTCCTTCTGAAAATTTTCTGGAGTCTGCTGGAAACACAGTTTTCTGTGAGAAGACAGCTTCTGTGTTAAAAAGCCATTCACATTTCCATAAGGAAAACAGTAAGGGAAATACCTCCACAGAAAATGTCACCTTGGGCAGAGTGTACCATGGCTCTAAGTCCCTTCTGACCAAACCCAACTCAAAGCAGGGGCAGAAAAGCCCCAAGGGACCAGTCTAGGGACATGTCTTCTGGGAGGACTGTGCCCTGCACTTGCTATGAAGGTTTTCAGCTTTGCAGCAAGAAGCAAGTAATGTCTGAATGAATGCAAAATGTTTTTCTGTCCTTATTGCTGTGCTCTTATGGTTTGCACGACTCATAAGGCTCATTTCTCCCCTGCACAGTATCTTGCATGATGATTTACCCAATAGGACTCAAGTAAATGTATGTAAATAGTAGTTTATATCCACTTTGGGGAAAGCACAAATGACTGTACAATCTTCAAAAAAGTGAAGAACAAAGCCCATTTCCTCTGATTAGAACATATTATACAGTAATGCCTCTGTTATTCAAACTTCAGGGAGTTTTTTAAGTAGGCAATGTACAGTAATTACGCAAATTGGATTTTTGGCTAGAACAAACATCTCTGCTTTTGTGAAAAACATAATAAGATTTTTAATTATGATGAATGATCGGCACATTGGTTTTATGTTTTTCCTAAAAGAGAGATGAATTATAGATGTAAGAGCTGGAAAAGTCTTAGAGAAAGAGATCGAGCAATCCATCCCCAAGAAAACAGGATCACATTAATGTTTGATGGTTTAAGACACTTGAACAGCACTTCAGTAATAGTAACTGAGCTGTTCTGTTCGCTTGCTTCTTTCCTCATGCTTTCAGATTTTCCTTCAGTTTCATTGCATTCCTGCAAAAGAAGAGAACTCATCCTAAGTCCTTCTCTTGAGAGATGCTAAGCAGAGCTCAAATCACATAAGCCAGATTCTGCCAACCAATGAAGGATTTCATAGTTTGAGCATTTTGCAAAGATAACAAGCGCTGCATCAGTCATTTGCACAGTGCCAGGAAAATACTACATTGGTTTTTACTAGTCACAAAGCTGGCATTTTCTCTGCAAGCTTTTTATGATGGTTTAATTTAAGTTTAGGAGTTAGCCCAGTCATCTCTCTCATTTAAAAAATGTGTGTGTATGGAAATAGCTAAAAGTTAAGCAAATGAGTGTAAAATGACATCCTTTTCTAGGTAGGACTAAGCAGCCTGATTTAAAGGAAACTTTTTTGACAAGATCTTTTAAGTATAGCCTTTAAGGTAGCTCCTCTGGAAAGTGATGGCAGCTCAGGCTTTTAAAGTTTTGCCTGAAAGTAGATGTCTACAGAAGGCACCCCCAGGATGTTAAGAAATATTTAGAAAGCCATCAACCCAACATCATCCTTTATTTTCATTTTCTGTAACCGTTTCCTTTTATACTATTTGGATTAAGGACACTAAATTGCACCAGACTAGGGGCTATGTTGACAATTTGCCAGACTCTTTGAGAGCCACATGTAATTTTCAAAATATGGAGAAAATTGCAGCTGGTGCTTATTTGGAACATGGCAGGTTGCATCACTTAACCGTGCAAGAGCGTTACTATGCCCACAGAGGGACACATATTTTGACAGAGCTCTGGTTATGCCAGCCTGTCCTGGGTGTCCTAAAAACCCTCTTCCTGTGTCCTGTTTTTGTAAGTGGGGATTTCTGAGTAATCTCTGAGCAGGAGACGTTGCATCATGGGATGGTGTTAGGAAAGCTGTCTGAACAGCTGCAGCTGGTGGACTTCATCCCTGGCAGAGTGGGGAGCACCGTACGCTGGATGTTCATCCAGACCTGTGCTGGATTGCCTCTCACCGAGGGTCGTCAAAAATACCTGCAGCAGCTCAGTGCCTCAGAGGACATGGAACGGAAAGCAGCAGAGAATTCAGCAACGAAATATTGCAACAAACTTTTTTTTAAAAAAGTAAAGATGGTTAAGTCGTTTGCAGGTAGAGAGATAAGCTTGTCCTTGACTTTCCAGAGAGCCTAAGCCAAGACAGTTAAACCTGTTAACAAGTCACTAACGTGGGTTTCTGTGAAATATCTGAGAGCATTTGATATGTTTTTAAAAGTGATAATCATTGTTCAGAAGGACAAATTGTGTTGTATGTTGTGCTACCAAATATGTTTGCTCACGTGATGCTTTTTCTCCTGTGCAGATAAGACTGAAGTAGATTGTTCCAGGTAGCCAGAGGAGGGAACTGTGCAAGGCTCCCTGCTAAAAGCAATACCGTGGGCTGTGTTGCTTATCGCTTTTGTGGCCAGGCAGGCACCAGGAAGGATGACTGATACCATTGCATCTTATGTTTACTTACCTAAGAAGAAAATAATAATAATGACTCAAACCTTACAAACCAGACATAAGGCTTGTTTTCATATTCGTGTCACCTTGTGCTTTGTGCTTCTGGTCTGTGTGTCCCCTGAGCTTAAATGGAGTCCCTGCGCAATAGCTACGGAATAATTAATAACTAATATAAACAGCAGTCATTGCAACAGCTGTGATCCTATGGTGTTAAAATTCACAGGTTACACAAAAGTAAGTTAGGAAAGAATAAGGAAAATAGTTACTGCCACAGAATAATTCATATTATCCCGTTTTCTAGCCCAATCCAGTAGACCATATCAACAAAATTGAGGCATTTTGTCTTATTTCTGAGACAGCACAGTGGTTTCAATGTCTGTTTTCTATGTCTTTCTCACATGGCAAGGACATTTTCTTGCTGGTTTAGGAGCCAGAAATTTTTTCTTTAGGGCTTTTGGCAGGGATCTCTCAAGATTTTTTTTGAGCCAAGGATACTGGTAGCACTGAGGCTTGCCTCAGGCAATTAAAGCGTCTTCATCAGGGCCTGGAAAGTGAGTCAGTGGCTGGGTCTTCACTGTTGTGCTTGATATGGTTGCTTGAAAATTGGAAACTGTGTTAGCTAAAAGTAATAGCAGCCAAGACTATGTCCAGGGAGCCAAATTGGTGTTTCTTTTACCTGGGGATCCCTTTCTCTGTGTGAATCTCTACTGGGACTTTCTTGTAGAGAAAATTAAACCTCAGACCAGCTGCTCAGCTGGAATAAATTGATTTTACTAGAAATAAGGGGATTTTGTCTGTACGATAATTTTCTGTGTCTGTTTGAGCAAGGAAGGGTCTGGCAATAAAGCAATGCAAGTATAATGTTTCCAGTGCAGATGAGGCATCAGTAAAGAGGCTGTGCTGAAGACAGGCTGGATTATATTTGCTAAGTGAATGGAGCATGGCAGGCAGATCATGCTTCCCTTTAGAATCCTATCACCGTGTACAGAACTGTCCTGTCCTGCAAATGCTTTTCAGATGTCTTTCAAACACGGACTGTTTTTAAAAGGAAGAAAGGTCAAGTGTTCCTAATACTGTGTCCACCCTTGCTATGTGGATCTTAGTGTGAAATTTGATTTTGCTGAGACGATGTCCCACACCTGGACATTAACTCTCCCTTCTTACTGTTCCTCCACTTGTTCTGTCCTGGACTTTTCCCTTCATTCCCTTGAGTTTGCCATTTATGATCAGCAAACAGATGAAGAAAAGAATCACGAGGCCTCATTATCAGGTTGCACTCACTTTTAATTAAATGCTCTCATCAGGCACTCCTGGAGCCTTAATGAGGCAGAGGAAATCAGTGAGTGACAGAGTGAAGTGCTAATGTGCTTTGCAGTAATTACAGGCAGTGGGAACGTCTTGGAGACCTTCTGAACTGTATAGGAAACCCAGAAATGTTGTAGTGCACAGGACCTGGATCATACATACTCTGCCGGGGAAAAAGAAGTTGCCTTCAGATTAATGATAAATGAAGAAGATTTGTGAAAGGTGGTTAAACTGTGTGCTGTGGTTTAGTGCAGAAACATGCCCTGTCTAGTTTGCTAACTGGGGTTTTGGTGGCTTTTTTTTTTGTTTTATCCTTTTGAGAAGAATCCCACTGTGTGCCGGGACTAAGTCTGATTTCACCAACCTTTTGGGAATACACAATGCGTAGTTCAGCCTCTTTGGTGCAGCACATATGAAAATACAGAACTAACGCACTGGCTCTCTTCCATGCCACTAGGATATTTAGAGGATAAACCGAAGCATAGGCTGAGATCTTTTTGATGGCATGAATAGGGCTTCTTGCCATTCAGCACAACTTCTCAGAAGGCAGATTAGCCAACCAGCGTCTGAACACGTTTTCAGCAGAGAGAGAATGCACCAGGGGGACTGTAAACATTCACATTTGTTCCCCTTCAAAGAGGTGGTTCTGCTCTCGTTACTTCCCCTCTCTCCTCCACCGGGCTCCAGTTCTACCCTATTTAGACTCATGATTTACTGGGCTTCCTTGAACTCTGACCTGCGCCAATAGGACCATGATGTAAACATCTTCCCGTGGCTACAAAGCCGTGACCTGTAGAAGCAGGTGGGGGATGAGAATGGGGTTGGGGTGAGACCGTGTCACATATGCAATCTTATTTTTGGCCCATGGCCTTATTATGAGGACTACAGTTCCTTGCTCTGCAGAGCAGCGAGAGCCAAAGCCTACACAAATCAAGAAGAGCCTTTCTGTTGAATGATCTTTGGATCAGGCCATATGTTTGCTGTGCAAACTGGAAGATAGCCCTCATAAAACCCACCGAGGGACAGAGAAAGATTTCCCTCCAGGCACATGGAGGTCCCGCTCTGCGGGTGATCTTTCTTTGTGAATGAAAGCAGATACATGGTTCCTTGTGTAAGACGTGCCACACAACAAAAGAGAAGCTCGCATTGTGAAAGCCAGGCAGGAAAGTATCTGGCTCCAGACACGTAGGCACAGCTCAGTGCCCAGCCCAGGAGAGCAAGATTTTTTGTGTTTTGTTGTTCTCATCGGTGCGGCTGCCAGTAGCAAACTTCAGTCCATCTGGGAGGATGCAATGCACTTCTCTGGGGAGCAAGAGTGGAAGGCAAGTGGGTGCAGAGAGATGTTTTTGTGCAACTCCTGAAGGTTATTTGGAAGGAGTGAAGCATCAATCAGTGGTGGTAGTGTTCCTTCCAAACTGCAATGTGGAAACGCCAGCAATGCTGCTCACTTTTCCACAGTGTTTGGTTTGAAAGCAGGCTTCAGCCTCGCTGCAAGGCTTCTGTGACTATTGCTGACTATTTTCTATTATTTATTTATGAGGATGTATATTAACATTTTTTGGGCACTCTGTGTGCTTACTCTTCTACCTGAGAACAGCTAGTTTTCTGCAGGACAGCATCTGTTNTCAGGTGAAAGCAAGACAGTGGAAAACTGAATTTTGTTCTTTCTACTGACCTCAGCTTCTGCTGAGCTCTACAGACAAAATCCAGCTCAAAACTGCATGGATAAATAGCTCTGCTTGGATTTCAGTGGAGCTCTAAATCCTTGGCCTTAATTTCTTGTCCTCCCCAACTTCAGCCAGGTAAAATAACTTGGTGTTTCAGTAGGGTGAATGCTTTTGGAGAGAGTGCTGCAGACAGTGGGGACCTGACAGAGGATTTTTAGAGATGCTGTCATAACATAAATGTTAATCAACATTTCAGTGAACAGCCTCTATCGTGAAACTGTGACATCAGCTTTCTCAGAAAGTGCCAAAATAAGATAGTTTTTACAGTAAAATAAGTACTTCCTACCCCTTTGAATACATTTTTAGTTTGGCTCAGATGGTGGGTGAAGGTTTAGGTTTTGTCTTCAGAGACAGCTGATGATATTTGCTTTCCTACCCAGAGGAATGCTGAGGCAGAAGAGTGAGTCTGAATATTCTTCTATTTTCATACCACTAAGGTGCTAGTGAATTTACAGCTAAATTCAAGCAACCTAAAATCCCAGGCTTTGGTTGAACAGCGCTGGTGTGATCCCAATTTAACGAGCTACCCCTCATCAGCTGAGCTGTGATAGCCAAAATGGCATTCTTATGCCATTGCCTTCGCAGCAGTTTAGATTTCTGTGTTTAATTTGCTGCTGGGGCAGACTTAGTGGTTACTTACTGTTACAAAGAGGGGGCTGGGGTAGACACAGCAACTCCACCATCTTTGGTTCTGAGCCTTTGTGCTAAAAGGGAGCACAGCCAGAGTTGTCCTCTTGGAGCTTCCAATATCCTCAGCCATAAGCAAGATGCCATGTGTGAAGAAGGTGAAAAGCAAATAGGAGTGTCACTGCCTGTCAGTGTTGAGATTATGTGTCCCTGTGGGCTCTAACGTCAGTAAAACCTCCCAGCAGAAGTGTGTGGAAGGCATTAGAGGACTGGGACTGGGAAGGGATTACAGACACAAGCGGTCACAGGGAAGGCAGCAGAAAAGAAGTGTGGCAAAGGGATACAAAGAAAGAGGGTAGACAGACACGTGGTAATTTGGTGTGGAGAGCAGAGGTGTTCCAGCAAGTGAGACTTGTTCATCCTTCCTTGGTTAAAGCCTCCGTTGGGGTTTGGCGGTATAGCAGAAAGACGAGGGTTTGCACAGACTCCTGGGGAAGAGCAACTGTTTTGGACAAAGGACACTGGAATCTCTAGTGACCTAGAGAGGAGACTGCAAATAGCATTATATTGGCATGCACAGCATGTAATAACAATTCCTCAGAGTCCTACGACTTGTTTATTGGGTGGGGTTTTTTCCTCTTTCTCCCTATCTCTATAGTGTCTATGAACCACAGCTGTTGACAAGGAAAATATGCAGTTGCTCTGCAGCAGCAAGAAGGAAAAATAAATCATCCTCCCCCCCACCCCTTCTGTTACTATTGACTTACCAGTGACTATGCTAAGGTTAAAGCCACATAGAGCTGCATGCGTAAATAACGAGGAATTTGCCATGAACTGGAGCACGCTGCCACTCATGATAGATAAATTCTCTTATTTCTGATTGTGTTCCCCTTGCAGGCAGGTCAGCTTTATGGAAAAATGTCTATGATGGTTAGTTCAGCAAAGTTGCTCCTATTTTGTGCCAACACAATGTTCAGAGAGCATGGCTCTACCAGGAGTTTCACTACAAGAGTGGTGAGAACTGGGCGTTGGATTGATTGTCTGGAGCAGATCTCTGGAGGGGGTTAATTGCCCTCTGTGTAACTGAGGGTGGAATTTGCTCCCTGAGATGTTTAATGATGTAGTGCTTTTTATGCCAAAGCACTCCCTCTGCCCCTTCTGGATCTCCCAGCAGACATAGCTGCACATGCTCCCCAAGCAAACTTGAGCAGATAGCAGAATTTGCCCCAGAAGGCATGCATATTTTTGTGAATAGCTCAGATATGACCAAGGGCGCAATTTCAGTTTGTCATGGATGGATCTTCCTCTGGTTTATACTATAGATGCTCCTCCTCATTAATGGAGTTACATTCATTTACACTAGCTGACAGGGTAGCTCTATATTTTAGATGACTTTTGGGATTTTTTTTTTTTTTTGAAGCCTTCTGCCCTCAGGCTCCCATTCTGCTTTGGTAAATGAATGTTTCAAAAAGACATCCAAATGCAGTCCCTGTGTCCTGCGGTGAAAACAAGACTAACTGTATTCATTCTTACTTGTCACTCTCTAAAATATGTCTTCCTGATTAAGTTAGTGGACAACAGCTAGCTGCACACCACAGTATGATACAAAGAATATAAAGATGCATACTCTGCTCCCCGTTGACCTTTCCTCCTTCATGATGAAATTTTTCAGGGTTTTTTGTCGTTGCTGTTGAATACCTTCTGTCTTGAGAACTTCTCTTCCTTTGGCAGATCCTACTGACTTATGTGTGAACAGATCAGACGTGAGCAAGGACAGAATTCCAGTCTATCTCGCACAGATAGCACATATTTCTGGTTTGCTGTAGCTGTTTATATCACAGTAAGCAGAGGACACATATAAAATCTGGATCCAGTGTACTAAATGTTGTACAGCAAATTTGGTGTCATTGGCCTTACAATGCCTTTTATTTGCCTGTTAAGCCTTTAAAATCAAAAGCTTCACAGATTTCAGACCATCCAGACTACTCCAGCTGGAAGATTGAAACTGGATTACAGCATAATCTCAAATGTCACCACAATTGCTGCCTACGCTACATTAGTTCCTTTTGTTTGGAAAATGGTGAAATATTTGGGTTTGGTTATTTGGTTTTTGCTTTTTTTTAAAGAAAATAGGGTTAAACGTTGCTACCTGCCAAGATTAAAGTTAATGAAAAATGACAGGTTTAGGAATCCGTGAAAGATTTGCTGTGGAAAAACAGTTGACTTCTTCATTCCCATATTACAGCTCAGCATCTATATATGTGTCCAGGAAAAGGTTGGAAAGTTGTTTATTTGAGGGCTTGAAGATGCTGCTGAATGAAACATAAAAAATTGTACAGTCACAAGTTTTCCTTTGCCATTTGCTGACTTCCACTTCCAGACACTGACTTATATTTTGCCTGGTTCACCAAGACTGCAGAGGCCACAGTTTTATATGTTGGTTATGTAGTAGAATCTTTAAGGAGGCTTAACTCCTCAGCCTTCTTTCTAACTATTAGGATGTGTTGGGGACTTTAACATTTATAAATGTTTTGTCTTGATCTCTTAATTGTTTTTGGCTCACTTTTGTACTCTTTTTTTTTCCCCCTTCGTTCTTTCTATTTATTTTTTGAGGCATGACATTGAGTCTGGATGCAGAATGCTATCTCAGGCACTGTTGTGTCCACTTCATTGTAGTATTCTCCTTGTATCCAAATAATGCATTAGCTCTTTTTGCCAGGTATTTTGCCTGACAGTTCAAGTTCTGCTGTCTCTCCTGAAGTCTCAACTTTTGAAAACTGAGTCTCAAAACCCGAAGCTTTGCACTCTTCCAACCTTAGATATGTGCACACTGCATCGACCTGCTGAATGGTTACCTATTCAATGGACAATGCAGTTTAAGCTCTAGCAGTCATCTGTCTTCACAGTTTGCTTTTGCTTCTGTCCTTTCTGTGCTGCCACTGATGGTTTTTCCTTCCCCGTACAGCAACAGGCTTATCCTGAACTGGAAATGGGTTTTTAAATGCTGCTTTATTGATTTTGGCTTGATGAGTCCCTGGTGTTTCACTCCTTTAACTTGAGTTTTTTACAGGCTGTGTTTTTTTTAAAGACTAATGACATTCTTTGTCATCAATCTTCTTTTCTCCCTGTTTTTCAGGGAACCTCTGTCTATATATGTGTGTATATATGTGCTTTTTCTTAATATTTTCATGTTACTTTCACACATCATTTTAGTGAAGACACATTTTTTTTTGCCACTGTGAAGTTCAGGATGCCTGGGGCGCCCAGGTAAATACTCCAAGTAATCCCTGGAAAGCTTTTTTTTTGCACAAAACCCAAACTAAACCCACACATGTTATTACTAGAGGCTTAAGGAGCAGTCATTGTCTTTGCTAATAGCAATGGATGGCCTGCCAATGAAAGCAGATGCTCTCTGAAAAATCCTCGTGGTTGTCCCATCCTTAGCTCACTGGACTGAGCTTGCTGTAGGTAAAGGTTATAAATCTCTCTTCCTCCTTCACATGGTTTGGAAATGTTTAGTTTTTTCCTGTATTACCCAGTTCAGCATGGCACAGCCATACAGTGCAGTCTTGCAGACTCAGCTTCCTCTTTGGAGGATAGTAAATTTTTAATTCAGAAAATCCTATGGGGAGGATAACTGCTGTCAATGTCCTGATCACCCACAAGTGATCACAACATGCATCTTCTTCTGCATCCTTCTGTTTCTGTTGTCTCATCTGGTGGTAAGTTAGTAGGTACACAGGATAAGAGAGCACTAACGAGTCTCAAAACCATCATGATGCACACTGTTCTCTACTTTCTCTGAAGGGAAAGATTCATGGAAGATGTGTGTCAAAACTTCAGGCCCTTTGCATGTTACAAAGCAGTGGAGATGCAGCCAACTTCCCCTGAAATTTGTTTTCTTATATAAAGCAAAACATACCCACCCTTTTAGCCTGACTGCACCTGTGTATGGCATCCCTGGTTTCAATGCAGTGAAGAAAAATAAGTGCTTAATCTTCTCTAATGAGGAAGCTGACCAAGATGTGCCTGTGGTTTTATTAAATGTGCCGTGCAGGAAGGATAAAAGGGACCAAAGAGGAGGAGAGTTTTGCTGGAATCATGGTCCAGTTGTTAGGCCAGTGGGGCATGCTATATTTTCCATTTCTCACATTGCCAGTAGGCACATGAGTAATCGTGTGGTAAGGGAAAGAAAGGAAAGTACTGAAAAGAGTGCAGAAGGTGAATGTGTCAGGGTTTAATGAATGCCATGCTCCAGTCCAGGTGCTCATTCCCAGCAAAGTGTCCGGGTGTCACTTATTATTTAGAGTCGCTAACACTTGCTCAAGGTGCCAGAAAATAAAAACAGACGCTGACACGTAGCGGGCGCAAAATGAGATTGCAGCGGCGCAGATGCGAGGTTGGATTTCACGCTCCGGTGTTTGTTAACATGGCGCGAGGGGGATCGGTTTCAGAGAAGCCGACCAGGCTGCTCTCCAAATGAGGCGTTCCACATGATTTCACATCAAACAATCACTGGAGTGACACATTTGTTGTTTCCACTCGTGTGATAACGCAGCAATGTGCTAGTGCATTCATTGAGGATTTATTGATCGGGCTATTTTCCTAATGTGTTTTAAGCTGCCGTAGTACAAATCCTGGATGGCGTGTTACCATGTTTCACTGGCTTGGAGAAGCACACAGCAGCTATTCGTCCTGATCAGTTACTGTCAAACACTTTCCCCCCAGGCTCAGAAAATAACTTCTCTTGCCTGGGGGAGTAGGTGTGTGCCATGAGAATGAAGCCCAGCATGAAACGTTATCGCTTATTCACCTGCCTATGAATTGCTAGCCACAGGAAAAGACCTATTTGGTGGTGTGTTGTTGAAGTACAAGAAATCAGTGTTAGGCTTCTCTTCTGAGTGTTTGCATAGTAAAATTGACATTTGAACCATGTTCAGTAAAGTTTTGCCAGGAGTAGTAAGCTTTGCCAGCTTCTTTCGTGATCCAAGGACAAGTTCTTTGTATGGCAGTGCAAGAAACTTTGTGAACGTAAAATTGACTTATGGCTTTAGGTGATGAAAGAAATATGCCACAAGAAACCAAGAAAGCTGTTACAAAACAAGGCAATAGGAGTGCATTTTTTCTAGTATTTAGTAACAAGGTAACAACTTAGACTCCCAACACAAGCTGGGAGCCTGTTGTACTAGCCAGTGTACAATGAACAGAAAGATGGTTGGTGCCTCAACCAACAAAGTTTATGAAAGCTATCTGGAAACTTTTTCGTGGAGACGTTTTCTAATGGAAAATGGAATTTCCATAAAATTATAAATCCATTAATTCAGAAAACTTCTGATTATGCCAAAAATATCAGTTCTTCTGTTGGGAAAATCCCAAAGAAATTTTATTTGAGTACGCATGATTCAAATTAAAATATTTTGTTTTATTGAATCTGACTCAACTTACTTTATTTTAAGTCGGTTCAATAAGGTATTAAGTTGCTTCTGTTAATGCAGCAAGCACCTTCTAGCAGTTATACTTTAGTCTTACATTCTTTCCCATGGGCTATTTTTATAATACAATACCTGTATCCCTTGTCCAAACTTGTCTGATCCGTCACAAGAATCAGTCCTTCTGCATACCTGTGAGAAGATGAGATGTGGCCAGGAACTACAGCTCCCATAAGGCAACGTGCAAGAGGAGAAGGCAGTCTAGTGTCAGCACAGTGAGAAGCTGAGCATTTCGGGCTTTTTAAATACATCACAATGGGGTGTCTACTTTTTGAGAATATTAGCGTGTTTTCTTTTGGTTTGACAACATGAAAATGAAACCGTTTCACGTTTTGGTCCATTAGACAAATATTAAAAGGTGTGAACGTATTAGACCCAGGATATAAAACAAATGTGGAAATGTCTGAACTAACAATAGAGCAGAAATTTTTAATTTTTCTGTGCTCTTCAGTTTGTTCCATTCTCAAAGTTGCCTCAAGAGCTTTGTGTTAGTTGCTTTTGCACGCTTTTAACATACATCTTTGTAAGGTCACTGAGCTAAGCCATTCAGTTTATTTCAAGATATTTTGTATATTTTTTTACTAATTTTTTCCGTCTTCCATTTTTAGTTCAATGAACTTACAGGGTTGCATAGTGCTTGCATTGGAAAGAACACACAACCAGTGCTGGTGTACTGAAAAGCCATTTAGCCGGAAGGAAGGACTCTGCTAGAATTTATGTCTGGTTCAGACAGGGAAGAGGTCCCTAATTTCCCTGCTGCAGGGTATCCTCTTGATATGTGACTTGAGTTTGGCCTTACTCCTGTTGGATCAACACGTTTTCACAACCTGAAGTTGTTTAGATCCCAGCTTTTGGCTTGGGCTCATCTTCAATGCATTGAAAGGGGGGTGTAATTTATTTATATGTGTTATGTATATAAGTGTCATTCTCATTTTCTGAGTTTAAGTCAACTCTCTTTGGTGAAGGGGGAATAATGTGTCATTATGATGTGGAGCAGAGATTAAATATTTTTTACGTTAATAGCTGGAGATTTGAAAGATCCTGCAGTATTTATAAGTGATAACACTGCTGTGATCAAACGATTGTGGTTTTGTGTTTAAGCAATCCCCTTTCTTTGTGATCTTGTGCAGTGGGTGTGGCATTGAAAAGGAGGATTTGACAGTAAAATCCATCTCTGAAGGGAGACGTGTCTTCTAAGGCGAGGCTTGTAAGCAGAGCAAGTAGGGGCAGTGATTAGACTCTACCCACGCCGCTTTGATGGAGCAGAGGGATAGTGTTACACGAGGGGAGCACGCACAAATTACTTGTGCAGGAGATGAGAGAAACCTCTCCCTTTCTGCCAGCAAAGAAGACAAATATTTAAGTTGTGTCTCCTGAGAAGTGATTCTTTATTATTATTATTATTATGAAAGCAACAAAGCTACTAAATTCTCTTTTGATGTTAAAAGACCATTATAACTGAGGTTTTAGTTTAACAGATTTCTTTTGCCTTCATTACAAAGAGTACCAGCTTTAAAAGAAACTTTGCCAGCTCTGCTTTTTTATAGTGTTAAACCCTCTGCAGTGGATGGAGCAACCATGTTTCTTGCCTTCATCTTCTGAGTGGCAAGGGGTAGATCCAACACCCCTGTGCACCACAGGCTTGTCTCTTTTCTGCCTCTGGGGTTGGAGTGTGGACTCAGAGGCGAAAGAAAAGGGAGTCCTTGGTCATCGCTGAGGGGTCCCGTCCTGCCTGCAGGGCAGCCCTCCTCAGGCGTCAGCCTGTCTGCCGCTAAAGATGACTGCCATCCAAATGGGAGAAGCCAAGCCAAGGCGAAAGTCCTGGCATCACCAACAAAAAGCATCTGCCAGGCCTGGCCACAACTGCGTATTGGAAAAGCAGAGCCTCGTCTGCGTGGGGAATGGCATGGGTTCAGCAGATGACAGCCAGCTCTTGGCCTGGCCCCACCAGCCCTGACCTTTGTGGCAGGTGGGAGGCCAGGCCAGCATTTGCCTTGGCCAGTCTAATCAGGGTTTATTCCTTATGAAAATGGCAATAAACCCTGACTGCTCCCTTCCCACAGATCCCAGTGTGTATCGGTGGGGTTCACTGTGTGGCATCGCTGGCAGGATCTGACCCACTAACCGTCCCCCATGGCAGCAAGTGGTGACACGTCTTGCTGCTCATGTCACCGCTCTTCTCGAATAAGCCTTAGCAGAATAGCCTGTGTGCTTTGTTTATTTCTGAGAAAAATCTTATTTGATTGACAAATATGATGTGAAAAATGCCAGCTTTCTGACTGCCTGTACTAAGGTGCTCAGAAATGGTTTTGTTTGTGCCAAAAGTAGCTTTAAAGAGTTAGTGCTCAACTACACAAGTATTTCACCTCCTTGTATTTGCCCTCTATGACAGGGACAGCAACCTTGCTGGGGACTGGGCTTCCTTCATGAGTGTGGGGCAGTGTTTACGTGAGGACATTCCCTTTCTCACTCCTTTTAAAAAATAATTTATTTGAAGAGACTTTCTCATACACTAAATGGGGTCATGCTGAGGCAAGGGTGCAATTCTCAAGTATTATGTATGTAGGTATTTCATAGCAAAATTCAAAGGCTACTTGGAGCTTTGCCTTCTCAAGAGAGACCAGGAATTCTGTGTTGTTTTGGTTGGAAGATGCTGGAATAGAAAGAGATCAACATTTGGTTGGTCTGACAACTGGAGCCTCAAATCTGAACTGCTGTAACATACTTACTTTGATTTAACATTTGGCCCACTTGTTAGGACTTCTTTGGTTCAGGTTGAAATCTATATCAGCAAACCTTATATATCTTCAAGTGGCAGAATTTTCCCCTCACTCTTGAAAGACAAAGGTCATAAGGGACATTTTTCTTGTGATCATAAGCCAGGTCCTGATCTTGTTTCCACAGCTAAATATCTGGAATAACATAATGTGTTTAATAGATTTGCTTCAGATCTTTGCTCATGTGAATGATACCATGAAGGACTCTTCCATCCCGTTTAGCACACGTTGCACTGACCCACTGAGTCGAATTACAGGCTCATCAAGGAAAATGTGCTTTCAAAAATGTGAGTGCAGTGAACACACCGGTTCAGCACGACGGATGCAGCATGCGGCTTGCTGCAGTTTATTGTCAGAATGCTTCAGTAGTTAAAGCCAACGACAGAAGCTGATGCTTGGACATCACCCAGTAAAGAAACTGTATCCCTTTACAGAAGGCGCTTTGAGTCCTTGGGAGGGCTGTGGGGATAAATATATGCATACATGCACATTTGCCCATCCTGATACAGTAGATCTCCTCCCAAGCTTTCATCTAACTTGCTCTGGAAAATACCTCTGGTCATACAAGGGAAGAGCTATACCCAGGAAAGTTTGAAGTCAGTTCCTTTGCCCTCTTTGATTCTTGCCTTGTTTGTCACCTTGTAGTTAGAGATGCACTGTTAAACTAGGAGCTGCTGGTAGTTAACAGGAATTTAACTGAGAACCATTGAACGTAAGGATGACCTTGTGAATGAAATTCTGAATGAAATAGTTTGTTGGACACTTGTTCCACACTAAAGAGTGCTGCAGTGCTCTCACAGTTAATATTGCAAGCAGCAAACAGTAAAGGTGGTCACCCCTCCAATGTACATCAGTTTTTATTAGCACTTTAGGAGGAAAGTATTGCTCTGTAATGGCACTTTAGTGGGGAAATGCTATTGGTATTTGGTACGCTCGAAGCTCTCTCGCCATGGGTATGTCTCTGTACTAGCAGACTTAGCCCACTGAATCCTGTGTCCATAAGCCAGAGATGCAAGGAGTTCAGCATGCTGCACACCTGGCTCTGCAAAAGGGCAGAGGACTATGAGACCTGTCATAGCTGCTCTAGTCCTATCTGGTCAGAGTATGTAAGTGGTCTTCAAAAAAGAAAAAAACAAGCAAGCAATCCATTTTTAATCTTTCCTTCTAGGACATTCGTAGACCACAGTGGATTTTTTCTTTACCACTTCTTTGTAAGCCCACCACAAGGTGATTACTTTCACCAGTTTTTGCCTGGTCTCTGAAGCCCAAGTCTCAGATAGTACATTTTCGCTTAGATCTGCTGATGCCAGTGCAGCTGCATTGATTCACAACAGCAACATGATCTAGTTACTTTTTCTAGTAACACATTCACAAAATCTTTCTGTCTGAGTTCTCTGACACTGGCAGGGTAGAGTCCACATGGGCAGACTAAATCTCCGTGAAGCCTGGACCCTTCCTGTTTCAACGACTCTTACATATTTGATGTCTCTCACTACAGGTTTTCACTCTACCCTCAAGTCCGTAATCCCAAGCAAAGCTCTCCAGACAGGCAGTTGGTAGCAATTTCTAATTTGTTGCACCACCATCAGCTCAGCTGCTTTGCTCCTAGTTCATTGCTGCGTGAGTCAGGAGACCCAGCTATAATGTGCCCTTGCACATAATATTTGCTAAGAGGAATAGTTCACTGTTTTGCATTTTCCACTCTGTTTCTTCCCTTTCTTGGCTCCATTCTTTTGTCTTATTTCTCCATTATTTTGGGCATGGTGTCTGGTTTCTAGTAGCGTATTAGTAATGTAGGAAAAATGAACATAATTGCAAAAATACCACACAAAGGACTCGTATGTCGCTTTCATTGCTTAATCTGCTTGCTGGGAATAATTGAACGGGATTCCTTTTGTTTGGTAGCTGCTTGATTTTCTCGGTAGAAGTCCCCTCCTCCCACGCCTGACCCTGTGAGTACTGATGGACAGACAAGCTTGAGAGAAATAAGAACTGAATCCAGCCCTTTGAAACCGAGCCTGCTCCAGAGAGTCAGAAATGCGTGGTTGAAAGTACTAATACTTGTCACTTCTCACGTCCTAGGTGCTTTACAGATATTGGCAAAGATTCACCTAGACTGCTGTGTGAATTCTGCTGCGAGCCAGTGATGATAAGCTCCGTGCTACTTTTTCAGAAGCCTGGAGTAACCCGGATATCGGGGAGGGGGCTCTGCCACTTTGAAAGGGAGAGCTTCTCCTAAGAGAGCCATAATTCAGTGGTGTAGTAGTGGGAAATGGCCTTAGAAGAGACCTCTTCTGTCAAAAGTGCATTTTCCTGATACTGTATAACTGTTGCTAGTTCGGTTCAAACCCTCATTAGTCCAAATGTGTGTCATCACCCTCGTTTTAGATAAATGTGGTGGTTCAAGGTGGGCTCAAAGCCACAGAGCTCCTATTCTCAACACCGGGCTTCAGCTTCTCTCTCCTCTGCAGAATGTGAGATTGCTTTGCGCAGCTCTGATTGTGTTAGCCTGACTACTTGTCATTTCCTCGATTGCTTCTGCGTTTGTTGGATCTATGCAGAGCAGAAGTGTCGTGGTGGGAGAGCAGAGCAGGAGCAGGAACTGCTGGGAATCCCACATGGAAAAATGCTTCTGTGAGTTCCCAGAGATGCCCCGTGGGCTGCTGGTGACTTACCCAAAACTCTGGGTATCTACACAGGGGCCTGTTAAGACACTGCAGTTACTATTGCTGTGATGGTTTGTAATAGGAAAGGAAATTATGAACGTGTGATGCCCCCAAGACATGCTCCAGGTCTTATTTGACCTGCTCATTGATGTAAACCTATCCATTGTGAGTATTTGTCTTAACTGATTAACAGCTGCTCATTTCATCTACACACAGATTTTTTTTTCCCCCCTTTTAAAATAACTGGCTATGAAGTCTACTGAGACACACATTCAAACTCCAGCATTTCCTTATAATGGGAGTATGGGAGCATGTGTCCCACGGCTCTGTGCTGGGATAGGTTCAGGAGTTTTTCCTTCTCCTTTCCCTTCTAGTCAAATCCAGGAACTAAATATTCTTTTGCAAATGTCTGCCTTTTCCCTCAGTCCAGGTACAGAAGATAAGCAGTGCTGATTCCCACAGAAAGTTCAGAAAGGCATTTCTGTATGCTAAGTACCTCTCTGTTTGTTAAATGTGATTGTATATTGATGTAAATGCTGCCTTTGCAAAATGCCTCGTGTGGTCTCGTTTGCTGGGAGCAGGAGGTTTTGCCTTGTGACCAGCACTGGTGGGACAGAGGGATGCTGCACACAACCAAAGGGCCCATGCACAAAAAAGCACACTGACAAATGAGGGGGGGGGTAGATAAAAAGCCACAAAAATGTTGACAGGATGAAGATAGGGCCTTAAAGAAAGAGATTTAAAGAACTCCAGCTGTAAACCTTATCACCTGGAAGATTGAGAGGTAACTTAATTGCAGTGTTGCACATGTCATGGGCGGAAGATACAGGATATTAAACAGCTCTTTAATTTAACTAAAGAAAGGCATAAACTGATATGAGAGCTAAAAGTTGACTCTGGACAAAAGCAAGGTGAAAACTAGCCAAGCAGTGGAGGTGAAAAACCCCTGGGACAAGCTGCCGAGGGAAAGGATGGGTTTTTCCATCTTTTGAAGTCTTCAGCTTATTTCTGGAAGCTTTCCTGGAAAAGCTTTTTGCCAAATACAGCAGCACTGACTAGATGGGCATTCAGATTAGATGTCCAAACAGTCCCTACTTGCTTTAAAGTCTATACATCTCCTTGTCACTCACTCTGTGAGACAGGGGACGTAGCTCTGCAGGGAGGCTTCACAGACCTGGCACGTTCCCAGCTCTGATATTGGTGTATTTTATAAACTTGAGGAAATCAACTTTGAATGGTCATTTACAAAGTCATCCAAGATGAAATATTCATACTAGGAAGGTTAAACACTAAAATAAATGGCCTGGTTTCATTGTCACTCAGCAGAAGCAAGAGCTGCAAACACTTTGTCTCTTTATTATCCTGAAATAAGGATAATTATTTATGTACCAAAATATTTGGATGCTCAACTTTCTTATACTCAGATAGCATGTCTTCCTTTTCCTGTGTGGAACTGGCAAGATTTGAGCTCATCCCACGCATTGTGAAGTAATAAATTGTAAAAAGTTATGCCTACTATTTCGTTTTGGAAACAAACCAATAACTCATTTTTGCAGTAAGTTGTTGTCCGTACGAAACTCGGCACAGGCTGTGGCAGCTTTATTGTGCAACCATGCAACATTCCTACCGGTAATATATGTGTGTGGAGAGAGAGGGCGGGCGGGAGGTAATTGTTTCACTGACAGAAAAGATATAGACAGATGCACAGAAGCATTCTGGAACAAAAATGGGGCTGCATCCACTGAAACAACAGATGCTGCCTTGTGAAAATATTTTTTCCATTATAGCTCCAATGTCATCTCCCACTTATCTCTCAGAAGTGCAGAAGGAGCTCACTTCAAGGGTACCTATTCTCGCCAGTGGCATTCCTCCTGCCTCGCAGCCTCAAAAAAAAGGGAATGGGTTTTTAACAGGCATCATGGTGGGGGGACCATTTGTCTGCGATTAGGCCCGAGAAAGGAAAGAAACTTTTGTCCAAGTGAAAGGGAAGCTTGTAGTTCATTAAGAGGTGGAGGGATTAGCCGTGTCGAGGGCTCTGTTCTGAAAAAGTGCTGGAGAGGGCTTGGGGAGGGGAGGTCTCTCGGTAAGAACTTTCTTCCTTTTCTCTTCTATTCTGTGGGTCTTTAATGGCTTCCCTGCAGTGGGGCACGGCATAAGTAGGGGATCCTGGTCTTATTAGTGGGCTTTTGCTCCCCCACCTCCCTCCAGCCCAGCATCTCTTTATCATTCTGCCAGTTCATTACAGGCCCTGGCCAAGACTTCACCGGCTTGGGACTAAGATAAAGAGAGAGAAAGAAAGGGGGGTAGGGGGAGGGAAAAGGATGCAAAGCAATTAATTTGGGAGAATTCAGGCCTGAGAATGTAGGCCACTCCAGCAGAAATGGTTCCCCCAAAGAAAAGAGAAAATACGAACCTTTAACAATGTTTTCTTTCAGGGTTTTGGCTACTCTTGCATAAAACCCTCCAGAGCTTTGATTTTTTTCCAGTTCCAATTTGCCCGCACTGAGGAGTTTCTCCATAGAAAATGTTTCCCTTCATTAGGAGCTTTCAGACTTCCCCTTGATTCCCAAATGCTCCTGCTTTGGACGCAGAGAGGCTTTTTTAGGGGGGTATTAATAGTCCCTTAGGGCTGAAACACGAAGTTTGTCTGCAGGTAAATTCTGTCTTTGCCGGGTTGAGTATTGGCTGGTATAACAGGCACGTCAAGGCTCCAGGATTTCCCTCCTGCTGTTTCTACAGACCATTCTTTTTGCAACCAAAATAGTCCTTGTTCTTTCAGGGGAGTACAACCAAATGCAGAATTAATGCAGGTTTAGCTGGCACAGAGAGCTGTCCGGAGAGCCGGCTTCACTGCCCTTGTGCTAACACTTGGAAATTCTGGAAAGAGTATTGGGGCATAAACGCACTGTTAGACACAGATTCTGGGGTGCAAACCCCTCTTTCCAGGAGTCTGAGCTCACCGCTCATTTCTCATCTGGACTGAGATCTCAGAAATAAGGGTATTGCCACGGGGCTGACAGCAGAATGGTTATTCCGGAGCCAACTCCAAGCACAGATGCTCTCAGAGCTATTTCCTCTGGAGCAGTGGGAGTTTTGGTGGGCCTGGAGGTCCGGTCTCACTGCCTCACCGTGCCAGCCTGCATACATAAAGGCATCCAAATCATTTAGCTTAATGAAAGAGCCACAAATGAGTAATACAAAAAATAACTTTAACTAGGAGCAAAAAAAAAAAAAAAAATCATTGCTACAGGTTCCAGTTTTTTATTTTCACCTGTGTGTCTCCTCTTGTAACTTCCTGGCCAGGAAAGGCACAGCAGTGTGGATATACAGCTGCACATTAGTTCAGGCATTTTTCAGAAATATTTGGATAGATGGAGGTAGGTTGAAGATGAGGGAGTGTGTTTGAGCCGAGACCGTGTCGCACCTCCTGTAAGACCAGCCATGTGTTTCTCTGGGCTTGCATTTCTGTGCTAACTGCATTCACCGCATCATTGAAATACTCGGCATATGCTGCATTTCCACTAGGGATGAGCCACAGCTGAACAACTCGCATGTCAGTTTGACTAAAGAAATCTGGGCTAATTTTTCATTGTGTTGTCTCCTAGTTTTTGGCTGCAGGTGTGTTTGCTGTCATCTGTTGGCTTCTTCAAAATGTTTCTGCCCATTTGCTCATGATGTTAACAGTGTTGGACGAATGGTGTTACAAATCAATGCAGGAGCTCTCTGTTACTAGGAGAAATCACAATTCAAATATTTATTTTACAAAAGTCCCATGGTAACACGTTGACATTTGGTTGCAGACAAATGTAAAGGTGTGTCAAATCCAAGAAGGATGCAAACACTGGGGGGGTTGTGGAGGGGGAAGGACATCTGCACTGTGTTGGCATAACTAAAGTTTATGAAATGGGATGAATCTGGGATGATCATGAGATCGTTAGACTCCTAATGACAGAGATGAGAGGAAGCCTGGAAAGGTTGGGACATCAGCCACACCACTGGCATCTCATTCTGTCAAACACAGTGCTTCTGGGGTCTCCTGAACTGCTTNCACCACTGGCATCTCATTCTGTCAGACACAAGCAGCTTTTAGTCATATGTGGAAGGCTGCAGTAGCACTCAGTTGCCTTAAGAAGAGATTAAGATGAACTGATTTTGCTGCTACTTCATGCTGCCTTTTGTGCTCTGCCACAGTGCTTCTGGGGTCTCCTGGACTGCTCGGAGGACCCCTGGAGCCGTGCATCTTTGGGAAATGTCCTATTCCAGTGCTGCGAAGGGCAGCAACGATGATTTGCTTTGCAACGACCTGTGGTTGGGAATGTGGATGCCAAATTCTTTGCCTAAGCGTTTGTTTAGCAGCCGAGTCGCCTGTTTCTATCCAAGGGCAGGATTTAGACGTGTAAACTGAGTGCATTATCAGGAATGCTATCTTCACTCATTTTTTTTTATCTCCCTTTTCACTTCCTTTTTGGCCAAGGTTAATTCAGGCCTCTCATGGGTTCCCACTGGAATGGCTGGAGAATGTTTCTCGGTATTTTCCAAACAGTTTTCCAGCAAAGGCTGCCAGTATGAGGCACTATAAACAACAGCACGAGGTTCATACTGGCAATCAGCAGCTCTGACTTCCAGTATCTTACCGCAGCGTGAGCCGTAAAACAGGGGGTGGCGAGTAAATTGAGAATGAAGTTGTGGTGGGTAGAGCTACAGGCAACATCTGCCTTTCCCATCAATGCAAAGGCACAGCAGCTACCCCGCTTATTTTTAGCAACTTTATTTGCAAATGTGATATTCCATGGAATAAGAGGTGGTCAATGAAATGGATGTTTTAGCAAGTTATTTTCCTCCTGGAGTCTGGTCTCGATGGAGTGAGGCTGAGCTGTGCCCTGAACCTGAGCCCACGTCCCATCCCGGGCTGTCCCTCCCGCACAATTCTCACACACGTTTTGATTCATAGCCTGTAGGGAGAAAAGTTGGGGTTTAATTATGGATGAAGCTAATCAGTTAGATAAAATGACAAGCCACTCAAGTTTTAGCACAGAACTCACACCGCGTTTTTTCAATTATTACAAAACTCAAACTCTCCCATTTCTCTCCTCCCCACCCCGATGTGTGTATTTGTTGGTATTTCTGGGGTTTGGTCTGGTCCAAAAGCAAAAATGCTGTGTGGTAATAAAAATCAAGGTTAATGTGCCATAATATTGAGTCAAGTGGCTTGTAAAAATTCTTGCTTTAGTTTTTTTTAGTTCACACACAGAAGGTTCTGAACTTTTTACAGCAAGATTCGCTGTTGCAACATGCTCTTATTATGACAGCCTTTAATTTTAGAAATGTTGAGTATCTCTTTGGAAACTATTTTTAGGTTGTCTGCTCAAGTATGCTAGAGCTTTTTATTTTTGCTTAATTATTGGACACATAATTTTGCTTTAATGTTGTTTTTATTTCATGATATGGATTTTTGGGGTTTTTTTGAGTGAAACTCAAATGTAGAAGCCATTCATTTGCTGATATGTATCTTGAAAAAGTTTGGAAACAGAAATCTTGGGGCCAGAACTGAGTGCCTCTCAAGTCAATTTACATCCAGCTAAGGCATGATTTAACTGTGGTAGTATTTGGGATAAATTCACGTGGGTAGGTCCTCAGATCAATTTGGCGGATGCCCTGGGTGAGTGCTTTGTCAGGGTTTTATGCAAACCATAACGAAGCAGTTATTTTAATTGTTGAAGCTGACTCCCTGCAGAGTGGGATGCTTTGCTCCATCCTTTTCCTGATCATCTGTCTCCTTCTATTGTTTTGGTTAAATATTCTCTGCGCACCCCAGTTGCTGAATGACAAATCAGTGTAAATCACCTTGCCTATTTTTTGATCACTTATTACCTAGAAAGTAACTTCCATCATTATTTCTAATTATCCAATTGCTCTGTTTCTGGTTTTCCTTCACAAATCTCGATATTCACAGGGCTCATTGCCACACTGTAGAGGCAAGTTTAGGAAAATATCAGCATGTCTGTGATTTTATGAGGACTCCACAGTGGAGAAATTGGAAATATTTGTGTCCAAGTCAGAATGACAAGGGCTGAAATGCATGGAAACATTTTAATCTAGTATGTCAATGGTTCTTTTCCTGTCTCGGAAATGTCCGCTCTCTACTCAGGCGAAAGATATAAAATGCAAAAAAAGTTATGAATAATGTCTAATTGAAAAACCATCCCTGGTTTTAGATCTTAGAGCAGAAATTAACCGTGACAGCTACTTCTGGAAGGTATTTGTCAATGCTATTATGCAGAATTCTGAAAAACGCTGTTTTTTCCTGGGAGACTGTTATCAGGAATAGTTATGTGTTTTGCCTAAAGACTATTACTTCCATTGTTTTTGAACTTTACACCAGACACACTCTATCACAAAAATAATCACTTGTCTTGTGACAAAATAAACCGTTCCATTTCTTTCTTGTTTTCAAGGCATCTCATTATCAACTTTGGAAGGAAGTTGAATTTATAAAAAGATAAGTCATGTAAATAAGCTGGAAGAAATCTAATGAAAGTCCTTTGTCTTCTTTGGCAAGCACAGCTTCACTAAACCGTGATTCTCCTTTGAAGCTTCAATTACCTGACTTACCAGAGCTGGAGCAGGGGAGGCACGGCTAATATTTCTGAACAATGTGCATGTGTGATGTAAGGGGAAGTTATTACCTTTCAGGGGGAAAAAAAAAAAGTCTGAGCACATTTACAGATTGCAGTTTTATTGTTTTGGCCAGCTGCTTAGAATCACAGGAGGAAGTTTATCCCTGATGGGTCTCACCTTATGCAAGAAGAGGAGGAGGGCCGATAAATGCTGCCTCTTGAATAATTCCAGTGCAACAGCACCAGAGGTGCACGTGCCCCATTCCCTTTCTCACATGCATGTGGATGCAACTCACAATGACACCCACTTGAGTCCATGTGTGTTTGGGGCTCCACAAGCTGCTTTTATTTCATGCACATCAGCAATGCCTTGCATTGCTCCCACCCTGGTGCTCCTTAGACTGTGTTGCACAGGGTCCTTTTTGCTGTTGTTCTTTGCCACCATGCTTATGTCAGTTCTTCCCATTTCCAGGTAAATGCCATATTCCACACACAATTTTTTGGGTATGCCTCCACCGCTGTCTTCAGTGCAATGGAGTGATGACAGATGCAATTAGACCAGATATCATGGGGAGCAACATCCACCCAGCCATGGTGCTGTGAAAGCCTGTGTGTCTTATCATACTGTTAGAGTAAATCAGAATAACTGAGGAATCCTGAGTATTTGAATAAAGTCGCCTCTGCTGAACTCTGTGCTGCTGCAACTAAATTTCTGGTGCGTGGAAGGCTTCTCTAAACTCAGCCAGACTCCAGGAATTGCCACAGGACTTGCAAGGCAGTAGGACCTACCTGCCTTCTCCCAGTGACACAGAGCCACACACTTTTTTATTCTTCAGCCAAGCATTCAGCTGATGCACCGGTGAGCTGTACACATGCAGCTTGCCTCGGATTTCTTACAAATTATTTTAATCCTTCTAACCTTCCCCCTCCCCCATTGTTCTGGGTTGTATAAATAACTTAAAAAATGAGGGCTAAAAACATGGATTTTCTGTTCTTTGTTGGAATGCTACTCTGGTGTAACTGAGAATAGAATTTGACCTGCTGTATCCGTTTTTGCAGAGTTCAAACCATAATTCCAGGCCAGATTCTAATCTGTGCCTCTCACTCATATTTCACTGAAGCTCTTGAAAAATACACATGCTGTGGACTGAAGTGCAGCGTTGCAGGCAGCAAGTGACTATTATCTGGCCTGAAGGGTCTTCTGGAAATTTTTTTAAAAAAAAGATAGCGATCAAATTGCTGAAGTGAACAACTGATGGGTGTTTTAAGTCTTTAATTTGTTTTCCTTTGCTTGGAAAAGCAGACCACGTTTGTCTTTAGAGCAAAAGGCGGTTACTGATAGCGCTATTTAAGTGAGCAAAATAAAATGCTTGCAATGACAGTTATCAAAGGTTAGGTCCCTGGAGATAAAAAGGTTTTGTGTGCATGTGCACTCCAAACCCAATCTTTCTATGGGCGTACATAAAGTATACAACAATGTGCTTCCCTTCTGAACTTTTTTGGGACATGGTATGGAAAGACTGTAGCAGTCTTCATGAAGTCAAATCCCAGATGGGTATTGGTTTCAAAGGGAACGATGACTAGCCAGTATGTTAAATATTTTAATTCAGTAAAGCCTCCTGTTCTCCTTGATGTTTGCTAAAGTTACGTTCAGCAGCTGTAGAGGAGAATGTGCACAAGAAACTGAAGGAGAATCCTGTGTCCTCTCCTCTTGCCTGGCCAATAAATTTTAGCACTGAGTAGGCAGCCACAAGCCCTCCTCACCTTGGCCCAAAGGGTTGGGAGATGGGCAGCGAGGGGTTTAGATGGAAGCGGAGCCACGAGCAGCTGGACCAGGTGCGGCTGGTGCTCTGAAATGTCATTTTAAAGACTATTAACATAGCGAAGGCTTTTGAAGGCTGCTGAACTGTTTGTAGCATAATCCTTCTGCTTTTCTCCTGGACCACTCTGCGTATTGTGCTAATAGACACTTGTGTGGATGAAGCCCACTGTGCGTGGAGCTCTGGGGAGAAAAATTGCAATAGGTGCCTTAACGGCACGCAGTTGGAGATAATTACTGTTTGTGCTCTAAGTCTGATACAGGCAGGCAGCTGGGTCTGGCCCGCCCCATTTTCAGGTAGATTAGAATTTTCCCAGGCTCCGGGGTTATCTGGATCTGGGCAGAATTTATGGAAAGATAAAGAATTATTAATAGTAGAGGTGGGGGTTTTTCGAGGGAAGGTTTGTCTTGAATTTCTTCACGTTGCCAATTTTTTTTGCAGTATTAAGGAACAATCTTTCAATCTTTTCTTCAGTATTAGAAAATTGTTTGCAAACAATTTTTGGAGAAAGAGACTGCTTTTGCAGTCAACCAATACAACAGCCTTTCCTCCGGAGCAATTGCACTGGCTTTTGGTTTCTTTTGCTTTCTTCTGCTGTTTTGTCACTTCTGTAGAATTTGTCTAATCTTACCTTGCCTGAACTGTGAATCAGAGTCTTTAGACATGCTAGATTATTCCAGCAGATTTAAGGCAAGACTTGATATGCAGCTGATTTCTCACTGATGCTCCACTTCTCTCTGAGCACTCACTTGGCTCCGAGCTGTGCTGCTTGGCCAGACCGGAGTGCAGAAGGCAGGTATCTGCGTCTCATGCTGAGTATGCCGCAGTTGAGACATGAGAAAAATAAACCTCTTTTCTGTCCTGCTATTTGTGAGCCTGGTTTTGCTACTGAAAACATTCTCAGCTGTGACTTTGCACTACAAGTGTCTCTGCTTTTATGTTCTGTAAGTTGTGAGACGTTTAACATATTTTCCAAGAGCATCTCCTTTGTTTTTCAAGGGTAAAGCTCCAGTGTATCATTATGCACTACACTGCGGCTGGTTCAATCATTTTCTTCTTAACAACAATTTTTTCAGTGCTGAGTATTTGATCAGCTTGTTTCTTTTCATTGTAATTTATTGCCGGTTATGCTTTCCTTGCTCAGAAGCAGTAAGGTATGACATAAAAGCCAGCTCCCTCCTCCTTTCTGGGATACACTTGTCAACTGTGTTCACTCATAGCTGCCGCTATTTTAATAACCAGTTCCTGCTCTTAGATCTTGAAGGATGTATGATTAAAAAATCCAAAAGCCACAACCCACAGTGAAACACAGTGATTTTGCTGGAAAAGGCAACTCTTCGACTTACCTTTCACCTTTGGGAAATGACAAGGATGGGAGATACTACACTGGTTGTCCAGTCCCTCTCCTGGCATGGGGTAAGGCTGCCTAGAAAAATTCTCACCTTTCTGAGACTAGTTGATGCCTGCTCAGTTCCAATCAAGCAGCGTTTCATCTGTTCCCACTGAAACCTTGCCTCCTCATCTCTGTTGCAGGATGGTCACCCTTTTATCAGATTAATTGCCCACGCTGGGGTGGCTTCACTCTGTCCACTATTCCCACAGGGGATATTTGTTGATGAAGGCAAAGCACTTGTCATTTCCTCAGCTCTGACAGGCAGGAGGGTTGGAGAGGTTCTTGAGAAATATGCTTTGTGGTTATGGCAAAGATGAGTGATTTGTTTTAAGAAATCACAAGCACAGAGAAGCACTTAGGGCCAGGTGGTGTTTCTCTTATGCAGGGTAGTCCTTTCCCCAGTAGCACATGGGAACTCACTTGTGTCCTTTCATGGGTGATGTTGGAAGCTTGTCCTTTGGTTAGATGACAGAAGCACAAACCAGTGTTTACTTATCTACTGTGTGCAGACAAGCAATAACATATTTTAAAAAAATGCTTTCCTTTTAAAGCAACGGTTGTAATAACTACATCCCCTAAGAATAAGTCCTGCTGGCACAAAATAGCAATGGGGCCATGGACTGTATATACAGATCAGGATTTATCATAAGGCCTACTGCTTGTTAAGCTCAAAGAACCCCAAGGTGTAGATCAAATCAGGTATGAAAGAACTCACACAAATAACCTACATAACATATGTTGTCCTAAGGCAACATGTTACCAAACAGATGGTTTTGTGTCTTTCACTGCTGCTCTCTGCATTGCTGCTGCTAACTAGGTATTTCACCTTCCCATCCAGTAATACCCCTGAGCAGCAAAGGTGTGATTTAGATTTGGTTTCAGGCAGAAACTCTGAAGGGTGAAGGTGTGAATTTTATCCATGCTTTTTTTCCTAAGTAATTTATATTGTTCCTTTTGCTTGGACCTTCTACAGCTTGTGCTTTCCATTGCTTTTTTTTTTTTTTTTTTTTTTTTTTTNTCTACAGCATTACTTCAGTCTTGTTGATATAATCACTTAATATATGATGGAGAACATTTCAACATTTCAGGAAGATGCCGTTGGTGAACAGCTTCAGGTTATTGGGTCTTTCAGTGTTGTTCATATCCTTCCTTAAACATTAATGCTCTTCGTCCATTCTACTTTGAAGCCAATGAAACATTTTAATTGGCTGTAGTGTACTTTGATCAGGCCTGTGATAGCTATTTAAGGTTCTGTCATGCTGTAGAGGTTGTTAAAAGGAGTTTGTATTTAGCCTGTCCTCTAAAAGCAATGTTGCTCTTAGCTGTTGCTAACTCCTTGTAGTAGGGTGCTGTTGCACAACTGGTTGTGGACAGTTGAACAACCCTTGCCCAAAGAATATGTAATCTTAGTAACAGCAGAAAAGGCAGAATTAATATTATCATGGGTAAAAATTTGTGCCAGAAAGCGGAGTAAATGACTTGCTCATTTTTACTCAGAGGCACTGGGCAGAACTGAGGAAAGATAAGCTCCTCTTGGACTTATCCTTCCACCAGTTCTTGAACACACCAGCTACTCCCATTTCAGGCCAGTGGAAACAGTGAATGCATCTGAAAGCAGAGTCTGGCCTTTCGTATAGGAAACTGTTTGCCTACTGCTGTGGAGCAACCAAAGAGAAACTGTTTAAGAGTACAAAACCCACATTGTATATGGGATTAGGATGGGAAATATGGGATTGCAAGTTGAAACTGCGTGGTAAATTTAACTGAGTTACACACACTGACTAAGACAACATGCCTGTCTCTCTGCATCTATGCTCGTACCAGAGAGGCTCACAATTTGGCTGTATTTATCCTCATGTTACTCCCAGTTGGTGGGAACCTATTGCTCCTGGTTTCACAGCAAGGTCGTGGGCCATCAGCAGGGAAGTTCACCTCCCCAGTGGTGGAGGAGACCCTAGAGCCTGGCTAGTGATGTACCGTCGGCTCTGCTTTTCCCCCCTGAAATGTGAGGAAGGGGAAGGGGCTTTGATAGCTTTAAGATAACAGCTCCTTGAAAGTCTCTTCTGAGATGTCTCCTGCACCATGGTCATATGGTGTGTTTATCTATAGACATCGGTGTGTGTTCCCCAGCTTTACTGTCTCCAAAACAGATTTTTAAGAATTTTTTTTAAAAAATAAGTAGCTAAAAAATGCTTTTTCTCTTTTTTAGGCTTTTCCTTTCTAAAAAAAAATGTAATGAAAAGCATTTATCTGCTTTCAGAATGTTTTTTTCTTTTGATAAGATTAAGCCATTGTTTATAAAGCAGAAAACAATGTATGTTTTCCATTGAGAAGGCAAAACCACAATTGCTGTAATGAAAAATGGTTAATTAACTCTTCTTGTCTGTCGAAGATAAGACATAAGACCCATTGCACTACTTTCCCTGTGGAATAAAGTAGCAGTGGTATTAATCCAAGCCAAACACTGAAATTTTACAATCAGTTGTATTATTATTGCAGTTGTAGCATTTTTATAGCCAGAGCAGAAGGCTTCTGAAATTAAGATGATATTTAATCTTCTTAAGACTGCTGGGCACCAACTAACCACTCATGCTACAGAAAGGAGATAGCTGCCTTCTGCTCTGCTTTATGCAGAATTAATACCACACCTCGGTTTCTGGGAAGTTTCCAATGCAATTTTCATTTGGAATATCCGGTCACTTGAGTAACATGTAGCTTAGAAATAAAATAGAAGCAATTTTCTGCTTCATTTAAAACATAATCCGAAATTCTGCCAACTTCAGCCTGGCAATTCAATGGAAAGATTTCAGTGTGGGGCTTTGTGAATGTCTGTTTTGCCTCTCTGCTGTACTGGCAGTGTGGTTGCATTAGCTCTTGCTTTTGAAGGGGCAACTTGGTGCATCACCTCCTAGACAGCTTCTCTGGAGAGCCATCCTAGCTGCAGGTCGGGTGGTTGACCTTGGCCAGGCTATCCCTAAGGACTGATGAACTTTATGTAGACTGGGCCAGGACAATGTGGGCAAGTTTGAACAGAGGCAATGGAAATCTGCCTGCTGAGCTAAACAAATTGGGCTGTGTATGATGGCCAGCTCTCTCTGTTATGAGAAGGTCTTGTGGAAGAAACTTCTTGCCATTTAAAATGCTGACAAATTATGGTTACACCAGCCAGAAATCAAATTAAGGAAGATTCATTCCGAGGGTTGTATAATTTTCCAATGGTATAATTTTTGAGTGCTCAAGGAGCAAAGCCAGCACAGTTAAACCCTGCTTTTCTGCTGTGTTATCTCAAAGGGGACTTGCTGAATCACCCTCACTCCAAGGGAGCATGTGGGACTCTGCTGGGGCTACTGCCAATACAGGTTTCAAGGCATATAGGTAGTGGGGTCTCTAGCCTTTGGAAATGCATTAGACAGCAGATCTTAGTCCAGGAGTTTACTGTAAAAACAGTGACTAATCTCTGCCCAGATGTGGTTGGTTTGGAAGCACACGGGGCTATGTAATCAGATTTCCCTGCAACAGGCTGGTGATTTTTCAGTGAGATATTGGGACAGTTCATTACATGTCATGCTGATATAGGAAAGTCCTGATTGCCTTGAGTCTTGAGAGATCCGGTGACTTCATCAGGGAGATATAGTATCTCGAGCCTATTTTTTCTTATAGAAAGCCCAGCCACAGATAGTATCCAAAAACCTGTGCTCTTGCTAGGTTCTGAGTTTACCCTTTTTGGAACAGGAGTGGATCTACTGTTTCGTCTTTTTCAGAACTTCATAATTGTAAGACCTGCTGCATCGTATTGTTTATCACAAGGATTTTTTGGTTTTAGCTCATGAGTCCCCAGCATTTCCAGTAGAAATACGAACAAAACTATATCAAAAGCATTGCAAACGTGTGGCTACTGTCATTTCCCATGTCCACCTCCGTTGTCTTCCCTAGGCCTTCAAAGGTAGTCTTGGATCTGCAGACCACAGGCTGAAAACCTGTGCCACATCGCTGGGTTCCTCCCAGGGGCTTGCTTCTTCTCTTGGAAATCCTTCTTTTGTTCACAATATTCCTCTCCTTGGTTGCTTCTTACTCCTTTTGGCGAGTCTCCTTCAGAGCAACCAGCTTTCCTCCCGTCCCACTGCCATGATGCTGCCTTTATTCCTGGTGGAATTCCTGAAGCCTTTCCTCCTCCCCTCAGCATTCATGTGTCCCAGCGTAGGGTTTACCCCAGGCTTCCCATTGCGTACGCCTCTGTACTGCTGCCAGATGATACTTGCAGTATATGCTGCGGGTGATTCTCTCAGCCTCTGGAATGAATTATTTTATTGCTGCCAGCTTGTCAGAGAAATCAACTTGAAAGCTGAGCCAGAGAGCCAGAGAGCAACCAATTCAAAGTGGAAGCAAGTCACCATCAAGCAAAATAAATAGGGGAATGCATCAGCTGGATAATACGAGCGCTGGTTTATAAGGGAATTTCAAAAGAAACAATTAGGCTTCAATAGGGAACCAGGTCTTACATTTAAAGCTCATAAATATACAAATCATGACATTCTAATTAAGCATTGTTGTTTCCCAGGTTTTGTTTTTTAAGGGTATAGTTTTCTGTTTAACTGCCATTCTTGTAAAGATTCGGCATGGTCTGGGACATTTTTCTTTTCTCGGTTACCAATTTGCATTCCTGCTTGGTGCCTGCACTTTGGTGTGCATGCTGCCACTGAAAGGGCTGTGAGCCATAAATAAAAGAACAATATGACCACAAGCACCCCCTGCAGAGGAAGAAGAAAGGCATGAGTAAAATAATATGCCAGAGAAAATCGTAGATCAGATAATATATCCACCCCTAATTATTTCTGGGCCAGAATAAGGTATTTCAAATACTAAGAAAACAACTCCTTTTAATTTTTTTTTCCTAGTGATTTCAAACCACTGGTGTATTACAATTTGATTCAATTTTAGTTAGCTGTTTGTCAAAAAAAAAAAAAATCACCAAAGGTCACTTACGAGCACTGCATGATCAACTGCATATACATTTTTGAAGCAGAAAGACTATTTTTTTCATGCATTTCTGACACTTTCAGGCATTCGGGCTCCTATTTCTTGAAGGAAAACACATCTCAGGNGTCAAAAAAAAAAAAAAATCACCAAAGGTCACTTACGAGCACTGCATGATCAACTGCATATACATCTTTGAAGCAGAAAGACTTTTTTCATGCATTTCTGACACTTTCAGGCATTCGGGCTCCTATTTCTTGAAGGAAAACACATCTCAGGTGTCACGTTAATCTGGCTGGTATGAGATTATAGTTTGCAAATTGCTGATTTTGGATATGGATGCCTGGTCCTTTTAAACTACTTCAGCATGAATAGTAATAATAGACTACAGTGGCACAGTCTTTCAGAAGATGAGACAAAAAGCTGTGCTTGTTAAAACAAAAAGATACCCCAGAAGCAGGAAATTTAATATTATTAATGAAAACAGAAGGAATTATTAGGAATGTTTTCACACGATAGAGTTCCTCATTCAGGACTTATTGCCACGGGGACTTTATCAAGGGGTCTTGCTGAATCTTTTTTTTTCTGAATGCGTCTGCAGCACTGTGAACATTCCTCTGCTATAACCTATGATGTATTTGTAACATTTGCATGTAATCTGTCAGGCAGGGTCTCTGCTATAGAGCGTGGGAGTTTCGGGCTCATGGGATTTGTGAGGCTACAGATGCAGAAGTAGAAGTCAGTCAGATTTGTGGCATGAGAGGGGTTTTCCCGGTGTTAGAAGAAGTGAAGAGTAAGCCCTGAGTGTGCTACAATCTGACTGCGCACAGGCTATTCTCACAAGGTTTCCGTTTTCAAGGTTTGGATGAGTTTTGGCATCGGAGTGCTCCTTTTAAGCTGATCCTCTGCAATTTTTCAAGGTTCACCCACAAGTCATAATTACCCTAGAGGATAACAGCACATGGATCCAATGAAATGCATTCATAAAAGTGCTTGGTTTTTGCAATGATGGGGCTCTAACTGCTTGTTATCTCTGAGCATGATTTAGAGGGACATAAATGTAGCATCTCAGCCTTACACATTCATAACTCCTTCCATGAAAAAATCCCAAAGCATTTTACACACAGATGTAACCGGATAACATGTCCTGTTGTCTGTGTGGCATCTCCAACATTGGTTATCATCATTCTAAACCATATGCCAGGGTCTAGAGTATTCCCTGAAGTATTTTACATGGGAGGAATACATGTAAATAGAATATCTGGCAATCTATGAATGGCTCACAGGATTTTAATCAACTGCACAGTTTTAAAATTGGCATTTAAATCCCTCTCACATCTGTTGTTTAAAATAGCCAACAGCATGTGGGATACATTCAGTATGCAATATTCATATGAGTATGTTAATAATAGTATGCATTATCACAGTAAAAAATAAGGTGTGTAACTTCAGTGCTCATTAGAGTAAGTATTTAGAGGTTTGGGGAAAGCACTATTTAACAGTAAAAAAATAAAAATTTTCCCACCACAGATAATACTGACATACATCCTCTGTATTTTGAACAGAGGATTTAAATGTTCCCATTTGAACTCTTGGTGCACACCGTGGCTTCCAGTGCTCTCCAAAAGCAGTCCTTATGGGGTAACATATAGAAAACTAATAAACTGCACCTGCTTTAGCTTCTAAATATCAAAGAAGGTGAAATACTTCTTGGAAGAAGCTGTTTAGGGATCATCTAGGCCAGGTCAGAGGTGACAGCTAACTCTGGTTAGCTCTGGTTCATTGGCAAACACCGAATTCAGATTGCAGCCCTAGTCTGTCTTCTCAGTGCATTTGCATGGTTGCTCTGCCTTTGTTCCCTATATGCAAACCAGTATTACTCATGGAGACTCTCTGCCACTCTTCTTCATCTCACTGAAGCCTTTAAAAGAGGGTCAAGGCATGGAGTACGCTAACGTGGAGTGCGTTGTGTCTCTGACTGTAAACAGTTCCGGGTGTTGGAGAGAGCTGCACCCTCATGCTCCAAAAAAAGCAGTAACCCTGCAACTGAGCACCCAAAAGCTGTTGAATTCTACCTAAAAAAAAATTATTTAATGTATTTTCCCAGGCAGCTCATGTCTCTGGTCTTTTCTGGTCCTACTCTGGTGGTTGTTCTCATACACTGCTGGTCATGTGCTAGGACAAGCATTTTTAAAAAAATAAGGCAAAAAAACCCAAGGGAATTTAATTCCATCCCACAGGAATAACTGTACTACACTAGTCATTGTTCTGAAGTATGTTTTAGAAATTTGGAAAGACAGAATTGGGATTTTATAGTTTTACAATTTCTGTTTTACCCCACATGGAAAGCTATAATTTACTCCAAGTAATTAGGTTATTCGTAATTAGACATAGGCCCATATTATCCAGTGTAATATACTGTAATCCTCGCGTTAGGTAGGGTGCCAAGTATTCCGTTTGTTTTGGGAGCCAACAAAATTGCTGCTTGCCCAGAGTTGTTTTTGGACAGAATTGTGAAAGTGGTAACATATTGCTACTTAAACCAGTTTATTATTAGTCTGACAATGGCCCAGAGATATATGTAGTGTTCACTGAACATTATGTAGAAGGTAGAAAGCATTTCACTAATAAAATTATGTATTTAAAAGCTTATGAGGGCAGTGATGAAAGGCTTAACATCATCAGACATTGAGCATACTTTCTGTCTTTCATGATTGGACCCCAAAATCTCAATTTCTTTAACTCCTTGTCGGAGAGACCACACCACTGTCATATTGCTATTACACCACTGCATAGAAGTTTGTTAATAAAAGATAAATCTAAGTTTGAAAAAAAAAAGTAAGCTAAAATTTGTAAAAATTGTTTTTCCTCTCTACCCTTTCAAATGTCTTTTCTGAACTTTCTGTCTTAGTGGTTTACCTGTCCTCTAGCAAGTCTTTTTACTGAAAGATATTTGAGTATATAGTTGGTGGCTGTTGTGGTGCTGATAGCTGCAAATGGCATAATTTCTTAAATCCATATTTATTACATATATTGACTATTTTCTAAAATAGTTCTCTTTACTTCTGAAGTCTGAGAGGAAGGATTCCCTAACAACATTTTGTACCTTACTGTATATAACTAACATCTTAAACAGCAGGATTTTTATGTATTCTGTAATGCCCAGTTAAAACCTGTCACCTTCTGTTGATTTTTTAACACTTTTACCACTTATAGGTGCTGTTACTTCTTGAAATCAAAGTTAAAACTTAATAAGCCAGTGATGGATCTTGATGAAGTGTGATTTTTTGCCTCAGGCAACCACACGTGGGGCTCACTTTTCCCATTAGAGATGTTAAGCAGCGGTCCTCTTTGAGAGTTTGCTTCATTTGGTAATTGTCATACTGCATAGGAGGTTCCATTTTCTTCCATAGGAGATATTTTTACTTTTCTACCAGAAGACTACGAAATATATAAGCCCATAAAGAATGTTTCAATAACTTTCATACTGGTGTTGAAGAAACAGGATCCACATTCCTGTCTGTAAAGTCCAGTATTGCAATTCCCAGTTCATCATGATGGATTGGGTAATTCCACACTAAGGAATTAACTCAGTGTTTGGATGGGACAGGATTGTACGATTGATTATTTTTGTTTGATTATAAATGCCATCCAAAAATAACTCCTCTGCTCAGTCACTGAAACGTATGACCTCTCTTTCCTTCCAGCTTCTCTGGAGATTTCTTGGTGCTGGCTATTTTGATCATGTGAACATTCAGGGAGATAGAACATGTGTCATTGATGTTCCTACACATCTCGGTGAAGGAAATAATAAACATCGATCAGTGCTACTTGGAAGGGGAATGATAGAGGTATAACTTTATGTGGGGAACAGCAGCTGCATAGTGGTTAAAATAGAAGGCTGAGAGCCAGATCTTATCAGTTTATCCTTGACTCTGCTGTAATCTTCTTCTTATCATTAACCTTGCATTAGTCCTTTCAGTGGCATGCCTCCTCCCCCAGCCCCAAGCAATTTAGGATTGTTGAAGATGGAATTTTGGCCTATGTTTTTGGGTGGAGCATTCATACCACCTCTTTCTTGGCACCCACTCTACGTGGCTGAGACTCCCTCTGTCATCTCTTTACAGTCAGGGAAGGGAGGTAGATGTCAACCTGACCTTCTTTTCGTTCTCGCTCCTAGTTTGGGTGCTAGAGTTAGGTTTCTAAAGTAAGGACTATTTCAACATCTTTCTNTCTGCCCTCTTTCATCTTAAAACTGTTACCCCTCATCCTGTCACTGCAGTCCCTGGAAAAAGTGCCTTCCCATCTTTCCTGTAGACCCCTTTGAGTACTTGGATGGCTGCTATAAGGTGCTCCAGCCCTCTGATAATTTTTGTCAGATAACAGTTGCAATCACATAATTCTTCTTGATGTTTATGAACTTTGGATTGGTGTTATAAATGAAGCTTTGCTTCTCAACTCTATAAAAGTACAGGACCCCCATCATTCCCCTAGCAGGCCAAAACAGGTGGATGCTGAAAAATGTGTTTCCTGAGGAACCTTAACACATGTGACATCCACTCTGTGCCTGCACTACCCAAGCAGTAAAGTCTTTAAACAGAGTCTGTCTTTTATGCTGTGTATGAACAATGTCTAGTATACTGGGAACCTGTTCCTAAGAAATCCTTGATACTATCGTGGTGCAAGTAACAAAAGATACTGGGCAACATTATCAATTTTTTCAAGGTCTGGAACAGCTGGGTCGTAATTGCAGTATTTTTGGTGCTACTATTTCATGCTCAGAAAGTGCTGGTGACAAGGCAGAAGCCTAACCACTTGTCTTGTTCTCTGACTTCTTCTCCCTTTCATCTTCTCCAGTAGCAGATCAAGAATATAACCACAGACTGGTGCCTGTGGCGCAGAGCTGTCGGGGCTGCTGTCTGTGTGTACTGGAGAATGCTGATAAAAAAAGTAACCTCAACAACAACAACAAAGAAGAAAGAATTGTTTTCTTGCCCCTTATGGAATGGAGATCTAAAGGCAGGCGGGAGGTCCTGGAGTCTGGAGGAGTCAGCATGGCGGAAGGCCTGTGATTGTCTTTGTAACGTAATTGTTATAATGGTAGGCCAGGGAATTGCGGTGGTTCAGTGAAAAGCTCCAGCCATTTCTCCTTGTGGTTCTTAGTGTGGTTACAGCACGAGATGGAGCATCACTACGTGCATATGTGCCATGACGGAGAATGTGTCTCTGATGACTTTGTGAGCTCTGTGGGTAGCGACAGACCACAAGGAGCAAGAACTAAACCTTCGGGAAGGCTTCTCCCTGCACAGTTTTCTGGAAAATGGTTGGGGAGGGAGAGGGAGAAAGTGTTATAAAGTAGGTGCAGATCTGAACCAGATTCAGAGTCATGGGGACAAAGAAGGGGAAGAGAGAGATGAGTATGGTGTGCACAGGTCTCATTCTGCAGACTCAGAAGAGCTCCAAAGTTCCTCTGTGTAGATATAGCCAACAGAGAATATTTTAAATGGCCTTCAAGGGCTCCTTTTTCATGAATATCCTTTTCTGTTGTGCTTTTTCATTCTTATCTATCATACCATATTCACAATAACAGTGAAGGGGTTACTAAAGCTCTCTTTGGGAACTAGATGAGCCAGCTTCAGCAAATGGGTTTGTAAAATCTCTAGTCCAGCCATAGTTAGACGATTATAATTTTAAATGTTCCAAAGACTGAGGGTGACTCTTCTGGGTGACTATTACATAATCTAGCAGATGCCTCCCTTGGGAAGCTTCCACTTATGTTCAGTTTAAATACTCTACTTTTCTGTCTCACTATTTGTATATTAATCCCTATATACGCCTAAAATACCCCACTTTTCTGACATTACATCCCTCCACCTTACACCTTATCTCTCTAAGGAAACATGTGACCCCTTTCCATACCAAAGTTTTTTTATCAAGTAAACCGCAGCATTCTTTAGGGGTCTGAGATATGTCTATTTTGGACTCCCAGCAGAGATTGCAGTATTAGGAAGGAATTGGCAGTCAAAGAGTTAGCTCAGGTGTAGGTAGCAGCCTGTGCACAGCAGTGCTAGATTCTCTGTGGGCTGCTAAAACTTTCCAGAGAAGTAGGACTGGTTTACCTGTGCTGTTGGGGCCAGATTAGTACCAGCCTGTAAAATAAACTGGGTGTCATAGGTCTAGGCTACCCCATAGACCCTCCTTCTTTCATTCTGTCGAAGGGAGCTAAATCTTCTTCAGACTTAAAGAAGTTGTTTCTGATATATGTTCGCCCATGTGTTGAGATGTGGGATACAACAATGACCACCAATGAAGAGCTTTGCAATCTACAGGTAATAAGATGGGCCTGCTTAGAAAAAGATTCCAAGTGCTAGGGCTGAAGTGATGTCCATGAAATTTTTTTGCGTGGAAATTCTCATGAAAATGGCCAGAGCTGAAAATACTAAAAAAAGCCACTAACACAAACATTTTTTATTTTTATTTTCAGGAATTTCCAGTATCAATACCTCTGGTTATTTTTGGCCCAACTGGAGTCAAAGGCAGTAGGCAGTAAAGTCTTCAGTGCCCGTTACAGAGGCAAATTCTCTTCCAGTAACATTTTAGTTTGTGTTGGTTTTGGGGTTTGAGTTCTTTTTTGAGAAAAGTAGTGTTCTTTGGCTATGTGCTCCTCTGAGTGGGTTTCTTCTTTTTCATCTTGAGGGGTTTTGTTTGGCTGGGCCCAAAGAGAGGGGTTTCCTCCATTAAATCTTTTTTTCTTCCCTCTAAATATTCCTTTGCTTTCACTGTGCCCTTCCAAATAAATTCTAAGCACATTTCCTGTCTTTTCATAGCATCAGCACAGTTAATACAGTAGGTAACAACTGCTAATATCGTAGGCAGGTTAATAAATGGTGAGCACGATATGAGGGGTTGATGCATGAACTATGAAAAACATTCAGAATAGTATCTAAGATTTAAACCAGTTTTGTGTTAGTGGGATGAGTTCATTGAACTTTTGTCCTGTTGGCCTCTGGCAGAAGGGAGGGTTCAGAAAGGAAGCTTGCTATATTAGACCTCAATGATAGGAGGAAATTCAGAATTTGTCAAGATGCAGGCTTTGCTACTTAGTCTGTTTCATTATTTCAAATTAGCCTTGGGATTCATCTGTGGATCACCAGTCCCAAGGGTCCTGAAGTCAAAATTCAGACCTTTTAAAACCAGAAGACAAGCTGAAAAATCACAAGATCTTAAAAATTAGTGGTTTATTATTTTTTCTCCAAGCTTTTAGGGCGTATTTGTGTAGAATTCTTCTCTGTGAACACCGATGTTAAGAATTGTTATTTAATAACAAAAAAAGTTAGATTCTCAAATAGGCACTTACCATGATCAAGGTCCTTCAGAAACACCCCAAATATCACAAGACAAGCAACACAATCCTGGCAGCTGGCAGTGGTAGCTTTCAGATGGAAATCTTGCTCTAGCCGGTAGGTTGGATGGGTTTTCCTGGCCACTGGGAGTTAATACCAGCTGAAACTCTAGTGAAACCTGGAGCGTTAATCTGCATTAAGGAGATCTGGGGAAAGCAAGTCCCTTAATCCCCACAAACCCAGTGATAAAGTTGTTACTGCCTGCCTACATATATACCTCGTGGACCATATATCTGTGGATCTGATGAACCAGCTGGGATAGTGGAAGACTCCCCAAACAAAGCACAGAATTATCTTTCCCTTGTGTTTCCCTTTAAATTCCAGCAAGTATTACAAGAAATCTTGAATTTATTGGAGATAAACTGCAGAGTTCTTTTTTGGATTGTACTTCCTTTCATGTGCGTTGCTCATCTTCTATCTACTGCACCATCAGGATTATTGAAAAATAAGTCCAACCACTTCCTTAGTTTTACCAGTTAAGCTCAGCAGAACAAATTCTGGTTTAACTCCCAGGAAGGCCCAAGACCCACCTCCCACAAACGACTTGTGCTTTGGCACTCACTGGGCATCTGCAGCAGGATATTGGGGTACAAACATGATGTGCAAATATGACGCATCTGGGTAAGCGCGAGAGCCGGCTCCTAAAGCTGGAGTTCAGAGAGATCTCTTTCATTCACCCATGGAAGAAGGCCTCATTATAATTGTTCAAGCCTGACTGGATTACATCACTTTCCCCCTCATTTCACTCCCTCCTCGCTTGCCTCCCGCCTTTTATTTACACCCCTTGTTCCGACAGCAGCATTGAGCGGGGGGCTGCCTTAATGATGCATGCTGATCGCTTCATTCCCTTTTGTCCCCCCCCATCGCCTCCCCCAGTGCTTTGAAGTGTGCTCAGGTCTCAGGCTCCAGTTCAGAGGTCACTTTGTTTATTTATGCAAAGCTGGCTCATCTGTGAAATGGGGCTTTCGAGGCCTCTGACATCAAAGACTCCCAAGCTGGTCCCATCAAGTCAGAGCAGGGATGGGCCTTGCATTATAACAAATTCAAGCAACTTTGTGAATCATAGAGAAATATCATGGCTAGATTTTTCTTCAAAAATTGGGCCATTCGTTTGATTTGAGGATGGATACTCTTCACGTAGTGTTGGCCTGAAAACCAGTCATGCCCGTTTGGCTAAAACATGAAGATGTGGGTAAATAAAATCTGATCCTCTCTTGGTAACAGTCTGTGAATATTTCCCATCAGTTTCTCAGAGCTGGACCGTTATGCAGAGTTTTCCATTTGTCTTAACTTTTAAGAGGGAATGGAACAATTCTGCTATGGTAATAAACAGTAACCATACGCTGCCTATGTGGCACTCTTTGTCCCACAGGACCCCAAAATGCTTTGTCAATTGATGGAGTTACATACAGAAATCCCTTTTCTGGAGAAATCCAGCTGCTTTGGGAGAGGGAATAGACCAAAAAGACCCATAGCAGCAATATGTGTAGAGAAAGGACAATTTGGTCCATGACATCAGCACTGATAATTAGAGCCTCATGCACTCAGACGTGTCAAGTCTCATGCAAAAAACAATCCCATGACTATACCACCTTCAGCCCCATGGCACACTCGCACAGCACAGCACCAGCACCTCAGACATCTGGGGTCAGATCTAGAAGGCAGCTTGGAATGAGATCCTGAAGCAAGAGAGAGGCAATGGCAAGAGAGCAGCTGGGGGTCCTGGTCCCATTTTGTATGGCCAGGTGCAGTATTTGGAGGAGAAGGGGCTACACAAATTTGTCTCATGTCTCCAATATGACACAATACGACAGTTCAAGTTTCTCAACCAGCCAGCATGCTTTGTAATACCGTGGAACCAAACTGTACAGTGAGGACACCTAAATCATGTGTATGTTTTCTTAGCCTCAGATACTTGTGACATAAAATTAGTCAGTGATTATTTTTCAAGGCAGGTTTTCCACTTTGTCTTCCAACTGGCTGCTCTCCTAAGCCTGTGATGCTGTCCAAGAAGCCCTGTACAGGATGACCTTCCAGCATAGGTGACAGAAAAGGGAGCTTGTAGACAACTTCAGCAGCTCATCCTTCTTAGCACTGCCTCTTGCGGTAATCTCCTGCCAGCAAAGCTGGCAAGGCTGCATAGCTGATCCCTGCTGTGCTTTGGCTGCAGGCTGATTTTTATGTATATACTTATCACTCTGACCTGCCTGCCTCTGTGGGAGGTGACAAGAGCACGAGTAAGCAGTCAGCTTATTAGGTCATTTTTGAATATAGCTAAGACTTGTGATTTCTGCTACCAACTCATCGTATTATATGCTGGTCATACACATCTGAATATGACTCATTTTTTCAGGTCCACTCTCTGTCTAATAAGGATATTACCAGGACAGTTGCACTTGTAAAGCTTGGGGTGAAATGCAAACAGCAGATCTTCAGATCTGGCAGTATTAACCAGGTCTTTCAGAGCTTGCTTCAAATGGCAGTTTAAGGCTGGACCATATGCCTCTGAACTTTCAGCAAATTTGGCTTTGCTTTCAGTGTCACAGATCCCTCCCTAGGAGTGAGCAGGCTGACTAAAGAGCGCTCGTGGTCCAGAGGGATATCCGTCCTTGCTAGCACAGGGTCTAGAACAAACCGCAAAAGTGTTTCCCTTGGTGTTAAAACTAAAATAAATGAGAAATTTCTTCAGAACAGGGAGAGACAGATGCTTTCCACGCGGCTGCAGTATTAACTTTGGATGGGGCAGGTGGAAGCCAAAT